>CM077229.1:7366269-7966269 GCA_039654775.1 Spinibarbus caldwelli | reverse complement strand
GCATATCTAGATATATTCAAAATCAGTCAGTCATCGAATTTGCTGAAGGATCACTGGACTAAATGGTTTTAATAAAACCCTGTATAATTAAGCCAGTTTCACAGTTTTTATGGGGTGTTTAAAACTGATGGTCTTAAAAATGCAACACTGATGGTGTAAGATGCTTAAAAAAACAGCATGACTTCATGAAGATTAACTTAAAGATAATATTTCTATTGTAAACACACTGGTAACCGCTAAAGTAATTGATGTTAAACACTAAAGGGCTGGTGACACTGTGCTTTTCTTTCCATTGACGCATTTAGATGCGTGCAGATGCTGAAGACTAGAGAAACAAGCTCTTATAAAGTAATAGAATATTGAAACGTCACTGCATGACCATTTATCTGAATTAAAAGCTGCAAACTTTAAAGCTGCGGGTTTTTAGGAGGAAAGCGGAGTAGACTGTATATTTTTACATTTTGGATTCATTATTTGTTAAATAATTTAAAAAAAAAAAAGCTGCCGAGTGACGCATATCATAAGCAACTAAAAATATATTTAAAAATTAAATACTAACACAAATAAAAAAATTAAAAAAAATCACTAACTGACATATCGGACATTGGGCAACCAGCGAACCATTGTTATGGTGGCCCAGTAGTGTACAATACAATGAAATCTCCACAACACAACGGAAGCAAGTCGCAACACAAAGAAATTAGCACAACACAACAAAAGCAAGCCGCAACACAACAGAAACAAGTTGCAACACAACGAAATTAGCACAACACAACAGAAACAAGCTGCAACACAACAAAATTAGCACAACACAATGGAAAATCTTTTTCTCTTTCCTTGTATAGCTTGTACTTATTTGAACAATGCATGAAACTTGGTATTACAAGCACTTCCTGTGTCTATTTGCCTCTTTACGATGAATCGCTTGATGTACTCCCCAATTGTAATTCGCTTTGTATAAAAGCATCTGCTAAATGAATAAATGTAAATGTAAACAAGCTGCAACACAATGAAATTAGCACAGCACCATGGAAACAAGCCACAACACACCGTACACAAGTCTCAACAAAATAGAAACAAGCCGCAACACAACGAAATCAGCACAATACAACGGAAACAAGCCGCAACACAACGAAATTAGCACAACACAATGAAATTAGTCCTATGAGTTGTGTTGTGGAGATTTCATTGTGTTGTGCACTACTGGGCCACCATACCTTGTGATCAATTCCAAACATCAAAACCGTTATTTTATACACCTACAATGTACAAACTTGTAAAAGCCAAAAATAAAATTAGTTTCTGATTAGTAACAGTAAGGGGTGGAGACAATCGGCTTTCAGATCAATCAGCTGTGGTGGTAATACAATATCACATCCCTTGTGAACAGTAAGGACAGTTTAAGACTAAGTGACTGATTTAGCAAAGATGAATGTCAACTGGATATTAAAAAGACTTGTTCTTAAAGAAAAATTAAGGGTTAAATATAATTCATTGATGGCACCTCATTCTGCTGTCCTGTTCATTTCCTAATTGTTAAATCACAGTTATTAAATTTAAAGTATAATGTCAATATCACAGCCTAAACACATGACAGACAGACAGATGTTTAATGCACCTTTTAGTTTAAGAATGCAGTTTGAATGAAGCTTTAACTTTAATCATCTGTCCACTGCGAGGAATTGGTGACAGTTGCAAAACCACCGCTGCCTCTTCATTCACACGGATTCAAAGAGCATCAGCTGCCCTTCAAATTGTGTCAGTCCTTCCTCACAAAAAAAAGAGTCTTGATACAGTGGCTGTGGTTGTTGTTTTCGTTGTTCGTCATTTTATATGTTCTCGCTTTTTTTCCCTATTCAGGCAATTGTGGAAATAGGGTGAATTACTGAGTTTGCATCTTAAGCGCTTGGTAACGAGTGAGGGGACAGCAGCTGTCACTGAGCTAGCGTGGCAGCTAACTCTGTAAACATCAGCTCTGCTGTTTACCTCTTTCCCATAATGCACTACAACTTCAACTTTTAACAGCTGCTGGAGAAACGGCGCTGTGGGTGGGAGGCCAAAAACATTTGGAGAAGATATTTTCAGATATCAATTAGCAAGAAATGAAAAGACTTGTGAAGGTTTCGATTTTTGAGAATAAATGTGAGAGGGGTATTTTTTTCCCCCCCATTGAGAGATTTGGTACGAATTGCCACTCAATATCTTAGACGCTTCTGTGTGCATGAAGAAACTGCTCTTATTGATTTAAATTCTCTTCCAGTGCGTCCCAAGACACTGGTGCTGACAGAAGTTACTGATGATCTCTCCCTTTCATTCTCATTCTCTCTCTCGATACCTAGATCATCCCTTTCAGCTGTTGAATTGCTAACCCTGGTTTCTTTAACCCCCTTCAATGGTAGTTCACTTTTAGATACAAAAACTTAAGCTTCACGAGTCCATTTCATGCTTTTAACAGCTTTTCAAAGAAAATGTCAGAAATCAATGCAGCTACTTTTAAATGGTCATCAAAGGACAAACAAGATGCATCAAGGTAGTTACAGCACCTACCAGCTCTGGCTTGTAGTGACTGAATCTGAAATAAAAAGTGAGCTTGATTCATTTTAACTGAGTCAACTCTAATTAAGTGTTTCGATTCGGATTAATTTGGGTATATTTTATTATATGTTCTTTTGATCTGCAAGCTCGATTGAATCAAATTGGTTAAATTCTGATTCGTTTGGGTATTGTACCGTTATAATGTTCATTCTGATTCTCATGCTCTTGATTCAATTAAATTCTGAATCAGTTCTGATTCATTTGGGTATATTCCAGTTATAATGTTTGTTTTGATTTGCAAGCTTTTGATTCAATTAAAGTGTTTAGATTCTGATTAATTTGGGTATATTTTAGTCATGTTCGTTTTGATCCGCAAGCTTGATTGAATCAAATTGGTTTAAATTTTGATTTGCAAGCTTTTGATTCAATTAAAGCGTTTCAATTCTGATTAATTTGTATATATTTTAGTCATGTTCGATTTTGATCTGCAAGCTCAACCAATTAAATTGGTTCAATTCTGATTCATATTTCAGGTATAATGTTTGTTTTGATTTGCAAGCTCTTGATTCAATTAAAGTGTTTCGATCCTGATTCATTTGAGTATATTTTTTGTCATGTTCATTTTGATCTGCAAGCTCGATTCAATCAAACTGGTTCAATTCTGATTCATTTGGGTATCGTTCAGTTATAATGTTCATTTTGATTGTCAAGCTCTTGATTCAGTTAAATTTGATTTGATTCTGATTCATTTGGGCATCATTCAGTTATAATGTACATTTTAATTTGCAAGCTCTTGATTCAATTAAATTCTGTTTCAATTCTGATTCATTTGGCTGTATTTCAGTTATAATGTTCATTTGATTCGCAAGCTCTTGATTCAGTTAAATTCGGATTCGTTTCTGATTCATCTGAGCATATTTCAGTTATAATGAGTGTTTTAATTTACACACCCCTGATTTCAATTATATTCTGATTTGATTTTGATTCATTTAGATATATTTCAGACATAATTTTCATTTTGCTAATGTATGAAAGAAACTTCTCCTCTAAAGTTGCAAATTAATCTTTCAGACTGGTAACTTGTCTTTACTGTGGGAACAATTCATTAAAGGAACCAGCTCATAAGAGTCATCCATTTTGGAAATCGAGTTACACCTAATCTTCTAACAGGTACATTATGAAAATATTCATCTTAAAAACACACAATAACAACCCAGCCCTACACTATAATTCTGTGAACAAACTAAACAGATCAATTTCACTGTCGTGCGATACCGATGACATCAGTATGAGTTTGTGGAAAGGGCAGATCTCAGCAGTCGAACAGCACTTTCTGACGATTGCGTCATTTTTAGCTCTGGACCAGTATCGGAGTGCTGACTCAACTATACTTATTGGTCTGCGAAGATCATGTAACACTGCTGAAATAACACGGACTCAAACACCCTGCAAGAAAGTTATCATCTGTCAAACCAGTTGCAAAATTTATTGTTGACTTTTCCTTCAGTTCACTCCTCTACCAGTGCAGGTCACTTAATGAAACAGCTGAAATATGTAACAGGCTGAAAATGAGTCTGGTCAACAAAAAGCAAATTCTGCATCTGTAAATCTATATATGCAAATCTAAAGCAGAAGCCAGTAAGCACGCACACACACCTCCAAAACATCTCAACAATGAAATTACAGATGGAAATATTTCAAGTATGTTTTCATTTTCCTTCGAAGAAACACATCACACTGTAGTGAGCACCTTTGAGCAAGTTTTGTACATCAGTATTCAGATGGAAAAGCTGTTTGTTTGAAACAGACTCTCCCATCAGAACAGCAGGCGTCTCCCACTCCAACATCCACATCCGAAATCCACCAGCGCTCGCTCCCGTGTGTGCACACATGCTGTTTCCGTCATTAAAGACAAATAAGTTTGACATGATCAAGCAGAGTACGTCCAGATGTGTGAGAATTTATTACCTAAACCAGATATATAAGAACAGCTGTATTTAAGATCTACAGTACTTAAAGCTGAAGTGTGTAATTTTCCATGTTAAAATACTTTCTGTAAATCAGTTTCATATTCATATTTCATATTCTCTCTCTCTCTCTCTCTCTCTCTATATATATATATATATATATATATATACACACACACATGCACACACACACACACACGACAAATAATACAGTTCTTTAATGATGCAATTAACTAATAATCATTTACGATAAAATAAAAATCACTAAAAACACTATTCTTATGCATATCAGCTGAGAGACTGTAATATAATTACTTTTCCCTTGAAAAAGTAATGGATTACTCTTTATTTTTCTGTAATGTAATTACAGTTACTTCTGATATAATTGCATTAAATACTTTATAGACTATAGAAAAATTCTATATAAAACAAGATTCATCAAATTTAACCAAAAAAAAAAAAATTACACTGGTAAAACAAAAGTTGTCATAAACATCCACTGCATCCACTCTATCTTCCATTTCACTACAGATTATTCGGCTTGTCCGAAATTGCTAGTAACATGTCATTTATACACAACTTCAACATTATGGAAATATTCACTGCACCAGTGTTCAATTCTGATGATCTTTGCAGATGTTTATTTAATCAAGCTGTAATGCAATAACATCCCGTTTAACTCATTCCGCCTCTGCTGCAGACTTGCTGCATCTTGTTTTGCAGAATCAAGATAAATTATTTTAATTTATATTTCACAGTAGAAATCTCACTGCTAAATACAGAGAACTTTTAAACAACTCAAACAAATAACTATTCAACATGCACATGACACTTTAATATATAATTTTATATAATGTATAATTTTAACTAGAATTATAGATGAACTAGAAATAGAACATAATGTATAATGTATTGTGTAATATTTTGTCGATTTTGGTACATTTTATTAAACATATATTCTATTTATTTATATTTTATAATTATATAAAGATAGATAGATAGATAGATAGATAGATAGATAGATAGATAGATAGATAGATAGATAGATATGTATTATATTTTCTATTAAATATTATGTATTATAGAATTAATTATATAATACAGTAATAAATATACATATATATTTAGCATTTGTAATTTATGTATTGCCTCTTATATTTATGTAAAGATAATGTTACCCATATTATTAATAATAAAACTAATATATAAACCTAACATTGAGATACAGGACTCTGATTACAGAGATCAGTTTAATGGCTTATGCAAATTTACATGCCCCAAAAATAAAACAACATTAGTGACTGGTTACATTGCAAGCCATTCAGAATAAGCAATCAGCCTAGAATAAAGACTTGAAGCAGATAGTCTTGATCGTCATTTACTGTCTTCTCCCTCTGGGTGAACGATCCGTGACCCCTGACACAGGTTTTTTGTGGCTTGCGTTTTCTAAACGGAGTTCTGATGAAGACCATCATCCACAATCTAATTTTATGCTAATGAAATTGCATCAATTCCAAACACCTCAGCAGGAATTTAATAATCAGTAGTAACAAGTGAGATTACAGCTTTTGAAGAGCCTGTGATACTAGTCCTGTCTCTCTCTCCTCTAATCTCACACATCAGTGCTTCTAGTGATGGTGTCTAATTGGAGCTCTAACACACATCCACTCACTTGGCTAATTAACTAAGACCCCTCACGAGGTGTCCTTCATCCCCAGGCTAGGTTAAGCTGAAGCAAACCGAAATGAAACGCACTCTCCTCGCTGAGCCTGAATTTAACACCCAAAACGGCCCATATTTCACCCTCTTACTGCCTTACCAATACCAGAGACCCCCAGGGACGTACAATTCTCCCTCAGACAGAGATTGTGATTTTCTCTCCCGCTCTTTTAACAGGAAGGTTCACCTTCTCTCTTAGTACGAGACGTTGTCCTCTGTCCTCTCGGCTCCTGTGAGATTGCGTTTCTATCTTTATCCACGTTTCATTAGGTCTATTCGTCTCCAGCGGCGGGGCCGTTCTATGTATATTCACCGGTTATTAGAGAACACTTCTCGGTCGTCACGGTGGTCTAACGGCGGCCAATTACAAACACTGCGCCAGTCTCACACGCTGACCCCTGTTGCATTGTGGGTCCTCCCTGGAGTGTCGTACATCTCGGCCATTTAGTCGATGTGGATTTCTCACTGCTACACTAAATGCCAATAGTCTGTGTTAAAGCACCTGATTAATGGTGGGGAAAATGGTCAGCGATGTGAAGGGGAAAAAAATGTTGAAGGAACAGTCATTTACTCACAGTCATGGCAGTGGAATGCAAAAGGAGATTTAAAGCACAATATTCAGACATAAATAAAAAAATACTACAAAAAAGGTCCATATGACTTGCACACCGTGCTCCAATGCTTTTAAAGTCATAAACATTTATTTTAACATTAAAATATAATAATTGCATATAAGGTTTTATTTGCATAGTGAAAAATAAAAGATATTAGAAAATTAAAAGGATGATAAAAAAATAAAAGTTAACGTGGAGATCATTGAAATACTATAGAATCACAAACTTTATAAATATTTCTAATACAATAAAAATATTTCCCACATAAATACTTCAAATTCAACAGATTTCAAATAAATAACTGACATAAAATGTTGTATTTTATTTATACATATTTTATTTTAATATATTATTATTATTACAATTATTGAAATTAAAATTATTCTAATTATTATTTTAATATATTATTATATATTATTGTTGTTTTATAGTGTAAAAAATATTAAAATAAAAGATTAAAAGTATATGTATATATAACAATATTACATATATTAAAAAGCACATATATACATATGCAGCATATACAACTTAAAATTAATTAAGATTAATAATAAAATTTATACACTGACAATGCATCAAGATTTTTTTTAATTCAATATTTTATATTTAAAATAAACATATTTCTAAGAAATTTAACAACTTTGATTTTAATAAATGCAATTTTATTGCATTGCTATAATTTTACAGGACATCAAACTTTAAGTCTTAAAATCGCGTACATTGCATATTCAGTTTTGCCACAAAAAAGTTTACAAAATACAATAATTAATGACATTCATGAACAAAGAGCGCAATTGTCATATAGCCGACGAGACTGATTAAATAGAATAATGTGAAAATGTTAAAAACGTATTTGTCTTTGAATTAATCTTTTAAGACATTTACTCAAAAACACTGAATCTTGAAGGAGTCATTAAATCATTCCATTCATAAACTCCATGAGATTTTGTTTAGTTGTCTAATATTTTTTCTTTACAATTGTGAGAGAACTACAACCTCCATCTAAAAAAGAAAAAAAAAAAGTCTCAATTTATCCAGAATTGTGTCCAGTTTTTATGTAGCCGGATGATTTTTGTTCATCATATTCAGCAGCAATTAAATGTTTTGCAAAAGGAGACACAGAATAAATGTGTTTGATATCTAAATGTTTGACTTTTTGACTGTTTGATTTTATTTTAACCACATTGGAATCAAAACTGGGAATCGATAAGAATCGGAATCGATAAGCAGAATCGGATTTGTAATTGATAAGTTTCAAACGATACCCAACCCTACTCTGAACGTATGTCCTCCTGTAGCTCAACTGGTTCAGCGCAGTGCTAGCAACAGAAGTCAGGTTTGATTCTAATGGAATACACATGCTCTTAAAGTCACTTTGGATACAAGCATCTGCCAAAAGTGTAAATGTTTAAAACAATAATATATCAACGGTGTGTTAACTTAATTGAAAGGCTGCAGCCAAATCAGTTTCTTTTCCCTTTCCCATTATCTCCGTCTCTTGTGGCTGTCGGAGTGGCATGACCTTGCGGAGGTTAATTTGTTTTACGAGTCACCCTGCGCATCAATCAAGAGGCCACATGCACATTCCCAATTACAACTCGGCTCTGAAAAACACACATAATGTAACCACTGTGATCTCACACACCCAGATATCCCATCACACAAGAACAAACCCACATTAAGAGCTTAATCTGTCCCTCCATCTCTCTCTCCTCCAATGCCTGAAAGGAGTGAGATGAGAGCAAATGAGTGGGAAAAGAGAGAGATAATTTTCATGTTTATGATAAGAAGGCAGATCGAAAATAATGATCGCTGATTGATTGCAATTCTGTGATGTCAGCAGGAGAAAAAATGTCTCATTAAAAGTGTAGGAGTGAACGCAGGGAGAAATCACAAGCTCAGACTAGAGAAAAAAAAAATCATGGATTTCAGAGATATGTGACATTGATATAAAATTAAACACTTGAAGGAAGATGGCATGTCCTGCAATCTAAAGTCATTTTAAACAGTGTTTTGCTATTTATTTGCATGGATTTCTGTTTATATTAATGGAGAGGCTACATGGAATATTTAAGATATTAAAAATGTATTAAAAATTAATTAGGCATTATATACATGCCTTTCAAAAGTTTGGGATCAGCAAGATTTTTAATGTTTTTAAAAGAATTCTCTTCTGCTCATCAAGGCTACATTTACTTAATCAAAAACAGAAAAAAAACAGTAATATTTTAAATTGTAATAACATTTCACAATAACACTTTTCTATTTTAATATAATTTAAAATATAATTTATTCCTGTCATGCAATGCTGAATTTTACAGCATCTTTACTCCAGTCTTCAGTGTCACATGATCCTTCAGAAATCATTCTAATATGCTGATTTGTTATCAGTGTTGGAAACAGTTGTGCTGCTTAATATTTTTTGGAACCTGTGATACTTTTTTCAGGATTTTTGATGAATAAAAAATTTAAAAGAACAGCATTTGTTCATAATAGAAATCTTTTCTAACAATAGTCTTGCTGAAAAAATAAAACAATATTAATTTCTTTAAAAAAATAAATAAATAAAAGTATTGACCCCAAACTTTTGAATGTTACGGTTTCTGTTTTAAATAAATGCTGGTCTTTTTTTGTTTGTTTGTTTTGTTTTTTAGTTGTTGTTTTTTTTTTACTTTCCTGAAGAATCCTGAAAAAAACATCACAGGTTTCAAAAAAATATTAAGCAGTACAACTGTTTCCAAAACTGACAATAAATCGTCTCGGTTACGTATGTAACCCTCGTTCCCTGAAGGAGGGAACGGAGACGTCACGTCGGATGACCGACGAAATTGGGATCTCGCCAGAGAGACCAATCCACTTCGAGTGTAACTAAACGAGCCAATGGACATTGGCATGCGATTATTGCATCCAGCTGCCGCTGATCACAGCGTGAGCATAAGAGGCAGCTGATGCACCGCATCAATTATGTTTTCGCTGAGGAGCCGAGCCGGCGACCCGGCAGCTCAGCGGTGGTACAGCGACTGTGGCGACGGGACGTGACGTCTCCGTTCCCTCCTTCAGGGAACGAGGGTTACATACGTAACCGAGACGTTCCCCTTTCAGTCGGTCACTCCGAGTCACGTCGGATGACCGACGAAATTGGGATCCCTACCAAAGCGCCACAGGAGCTGCCCCTTCCAGTGCCCTGTGTAGGGCTCCTGACCCTTCCTATAAGGCAGACGATAGGACCGGGCTCTACACAGAGAAGGTCAACTACTGGTGTTCCTTGAGCAACCCAAACAGTAGGACTAGGATAACACTGGGAAGCGTGCCCTTCCACTTGGAAGAGGCACACTGCGGAGTCACCTCCTCCCAAAGGGGGTTTAAGTGACATTCAAACATGTGAAGTAACCCAGAGGGCCCTTTTGCACATGGAAGTCTCTGAGATGGCTCAGGCTGCATCTTTAGAGATGGCAGAACGTGGTCCGCCAGGGGAAACACGGCTCCAATAAGAATACCGTGGAATACACATATGGGATCCCGACAGGGTCTCTCATATGGGCACTAGCCTCGCACCAGATTTCAAGAATTCATTGGCTGAAGGCCTGGCGCCGGACGCTCCGCCGTGTCCGGACGCCGGAGTGCTGGAGGACTCAACAGGGTTTGCCTGGTTAAGGAACTCTCTGGAGAATTTAGGCGTAAGGACGCCGCAAGCCGACTCTGAGCCGGCCCTCTCAGTGCCACTACCCGTTTGAGGTGAGAACACAGGAGGAAACCGGTTTGACACGTAGGCTATAAAACCTAGCGAACGTGTTGGGAGTCGCCCAACCCGCAGCTCTACAGATGTCTGCTAGCGAGGCACCACGAGCCAGCGCCCAGGACGATGCGACACCCCTAGTGGAGTGAGCACGCAACCTGAGCGGGCAGGGCACACCTTGTGCTTCGTAGGCCAAGGTGATGGCATCCACTATCCAGTGGGCCATCCTCTGCTTGGAGACAGCCTTCCCCTTCTGCTGTCCTCCGTAACAGACAAAGGGCTGTTCTGAGGTCCTGAAGCTCTGAGTTCTATCCACGTACTGACGCAGTGCGCGTACAGGACAGAGCAAAGCTAGGGCTGGGTCTGCCTCCTCCAGGGGCAGCGCTTGCAGGCTCACTACCTGGTCCCTGAAGGGCGTGGTAGGAACCTTGGGCACATAGCCGGGCCGGGGCCTCAGTGTTGCACTGGAGTCAGCCGGCCCAAACTCAAGGCACGACTCGTCGACCGAAAATGCCTGCAGGTCCCCCACCCTCTTGATTGAGGCCAATGCAGTCAGGAGTAGGGTTTTCATAGAAAGAAACTTCAACTCGACTGACTGCAATGGCTCAAAGGGGGCAGTTTGTAGGGCTCTTAGCACCAAAGCCAAATCCCAAGAGGGAAGGGAGGGAGGCCTCGGAGGATTTAACCTCCTGGCCCCCCTAAGAAACCTGACGACCAGATCGTGCTTCCCCACCGACCTCCCCTCTATGGGGTCGTGGTGGGCAGAAATAGCAGCAACATATACCTTAAGGGTGGAGGGGGACAGCCTACGCTCCAACCCTTGTTGCAAAAAGGAAAGCACGGCTCTGATCGAACATCTCCGGGGGTCCTCCTGGTAAGAGGAACACCATTCGACGAACAGGTTCCACTTCAGCGCATAGGCCCGTCTTGTGGACGGTGCTCGTGCTGAAGCGATAGTGAGCGCTACCTCCTGGGGCAGGTCACCTAGAACCTCCGCGTCCCGTCCAGGGACCACACATGAAGTTTCCACAAGTCTGGACGCGGGTGCCAGAGGGTGCCCCGTCTCTGAGAAAGCAGATCCTTCCTCAGAGGAATCGGCCAGGGAGGGGCTGTCGCGAGGAGCATGAGTTCCGGGAACCAGGTCCTGTTGGGCCAATATGGAGCCACTAACAGGACCTGCTCCTCGTCCTCCCTGATCTTGCACAATGTCTGTGCTAGCAGGCTCACTGGGGGAAACGCATACTTGCGCAAGCCCTGGGGCCAGCTGTGTGCCAGTGCATCCGTGCCGAGCGTTGCCTCGGACAGGGAGTAGAACCACTGGCAGTGGGTGGTTTCTGGAGATGCAAACAGGTCTACCTGAGCAACTCCGAACCGACTCCAAATCAGCTGGACCGCCTGGGGATGGAGTCTCCACTCCCCAGGAAGTGCCGCTCGAGACAGCTCGTCGGCCGCCTGATTGAACACTCCTGGGATGTGGATGGCACGAAGGGACCTCAGATGCTTCTGACGCCAGAGGAGGAGGTGGCGGGCGAGTTGCGACATGCGACGGGAGCGCAAACCGCCTTGCCGGTTGATATAGGCAACGGTCGCAGTGTTGTCCGTACGGACCAGAACGTCCCTGCCCCGAAGGCACCCTCTGAGGCGGCACAGGGCAAGGCGTACTGCCAGCAACTCGAGGCAATTGATATGCCAACGCAGAAGGGGGCCCGTCCAAACCCCTGATACTGCGTGCCCGTTGTACGTGGCACCCCAGCCGGTGGCCGAGGCATCCGTGAATACCACAGCATGCCTGGATACCTGCTCCAGGGGCACTCCTGCCCGAAGGAACGAAGGATCTGACCACGGGCTGAAGGTCTTGCGGCAGGCCGGTGTAATCTGAACCCGGTGAGTACCGCGTTTCCACGCCCACCTCGGGATTCGACCATGGAGCCAGTGCTGAAGCGGTCTCATATGGAGCAGACCGAGCGGAACTATGGCCGCAGCTGCAGCCATATGCCCCAGGAGCCTCTGAAGAGTTTCAGTGGGACCGCTGTCCTGCCTGATAAAGTCTTGAGGCAGTTCAGCACCGACTGAGCACGTTCCTGGGTGAGGCGTGCTGTCTGGTTGACCGAATCCAACTCCATGCCGAGAAAAGAGATCCTCTGCACTGGCACGAGTTGCTCTTTTCCCAATTGACCCGAAGGCCCAACTGGCTGAGGTGCCTGAGCACCAGGTCCCTGTGTGCGCACAACAGCTCTCGAGACTGTGCAAGTATGAGCCAGTCGTAGAGGTAGTTGAGAATGCGCACACCCCGTTCTCTCAGGGGAACAAGGGGCCGCCTCTGCGACTTTGGTGAAGACACGAGGCGAAAAGGGACAGCCCGAAGGGCAGGACCTTGTACTGATATGCCCGACCGTCGAACGCGAATCGCAGGAATGGCCTGTGTCGCGGGAGAATCGAAACATGAAAGTACGCGTCCTTCAGGTCGATTGCTGCAAACCAATCTAGGGGACGGACGCATCCAAAAATGCGTTTCTGCGTCAACATCTTGAATGGCAGCTTGTGAAGTGCACGGTTCAAAACTCGCAGATCCAAGATCGGTCGTAACCCACCGCTTTTCTTGGGCACAATGAAGTAAGGGCTGTAAAACCCCGACCTCATATCGGCTGGAGGGACCGGCTCTATTGCATCCTTCGCCAGTAGGACTGCAATCTCCGCGAGCAAGACAGGGGCATCGACGGCTTTGACTGAAGTGAACCGGATGCCCCTGAACTTGGGGGGACGCCGGGCGAACTGAATCGCATAGCCGAGTCTGATGGTCCGCAGGAGCCACCGGGACGGGCTGGGGAGCGCTAACCAGGCTCTGAGAGACCGCACCAGCGGGGCCAACGGGCCCACCGACATGCCCGCGGTGGGGCAGCGAGGTGGAACACAGGGACCGGCCCCAGGGCCTGTGACGGCCTGGCCTGTGACGGCAGGGGGCGGGGTCTGGGTGTGTAGTGTAGCACTCACCTGATTTCTCCTCGCGTGGGAGGAGACACAGGAACCCGGCTTGAGGCTTGTGACAGCCCGGCGTTTGACGACTTGAAGCGGGGACTGGAGTGCTACTGCCCTTACCTGGTTCCACGAATGGGCAGGAGGGGTGCTCTTGGGCAACCACCCGCTGCCTGCTGGCGAGAGAGGAGGAGGGAAGCGATCCTGTGATGCACGGATCACCACTCTCCTCCTCTTGAGACCCGGAGATTGAGGAGACCGCTCTTTACTGATGTTTTGGGTACCGCTGGCTGCTGGGCCAGCGGCGGAACAAAATGAACAAAAGATACTCCACCCGGCCCTCCTCCGGGGGAGGGAGTGGTGCAGTCACCATCTCCCGATGAGCAGTCTCCTCCATCTCTGGGTCGACCGTCCCAGGGCCTCTTGCACTTGCGCTTGCCGCCAGGTTTGGCGGGGGCCTGGACGGGCTGGGCGTCCTGCCTGCGACCGGCTCCACGACGCTGCCTGGTGAAAGGCTGCTGCGGCTGCGCGGGAGCGGGGGCGGCCGCAGGGGGGCGCCCACGGCGACGAGCAGGCTGAGTGGCTGCAGCCGGAGTGAAAGCAGCAGGTTTCCTCCGGCACATGATGTGTTTGCCTCAGTCTGCTTCTGGGCTGCCGAGAACTGCTGGGCAAAGCTCTCGACAGCGTCGCCGAAAGGGCCGGTCTGTGACACGGGAGCATTCAGGAACTGTACCTTCTCCTGCTCCTTCATGTCAGCGAGACACAGCCAGAGATGGCGCTCCTGGACATCGCACGACCCAGAGACTGTGCGGTCACCTTCGTCACTCGTAGCGCGAGGTCCGTCGCAGCACGCAGCTCATGTAGAACCGCCAGGTCGTGACCACCCTCGTGCAGGTCTTTCAGTGCTTTGGCCTGGTGGACCTGCAGCAACGCCATAGCGTGGAGGGCGGAAGCCGCCTCCCCACAGGCTCTATAAGCACTGCCAGTTAGACCTGACGAATACTTAGAGGCCCGTGAGGGGAGACACGGATCACCCCGCAGGGTGGAAGCGGCTGTTGGACACAGTTGCATGGCCACAGACCGTTCCACCGAGGGGATGCCCGCATACCCCAAAGCGGCTCCACCATCGAGGGTGGTGAGAGCGGAAGAACTACAAGATGTGTTTCGGGCAGTGAAAGGTGCCCTCCACAATCTTGTCAGCTCCTCATGCACTTCCGGAAAGAATGGCACCGGAGGGGGGCGCTGAGAACCAGCGCCACCCCCACCGAGGAACCACTCGCCCAGCCTCGAAGGATCGGGACACGGTGGCTTTTTAGGATTCCACACGAGCCCGACATTCTCGGCGGCCCGGGAAAGCATAGCCGTCATCTCTGGGTCTGGCACGGACAACGCTACCACACCCGAAGGGGGCAACGCAGCCGGGTCGTCATCCCCGGAGAGAGAGGGCCCGCCCTCCGATGCAGTGATCGACATCTGGTCGTCAGAGGGGGCACCGAAGGAAACGCGTGGCCAGCGCGCTCCTTCGGCAGCTCCACCGGCTGCGGAGTGCTTGAGGGGTGAGGAGCTCCACTTGGGGAAGCCCTCACCGTAATCCTCAAATCACCTCTAACTCCACCGGATCCAGTGTGCACGCCGGATCACGGCAGGCAGAGGGACTCTGCCATGTTTGACATAGCAGAGTCGCACTCCGAGATGGTCATGTCCCCGCAAGAAGAACATGAACCATCCACGAAAGCCACCTCAGCGTGCTGAATGCCCAGACACGTGAGGAAGCGATCGTGACCGTCCTGAGGCGCCAGGAAACGACCACACCCAGAAACGCACGGGTGAAAAGACATCTTTAAAAAGACGCGATCACCCGTGTTGCTCTTTTAGAGAAATTGCTCTTTCAGAGAAATGCTCTTTTAGTGCTGAAGCACGCAGGGGAGCTGGCCACCGCACACTCCTAGTGTGGCTGTCAGCAGGAAGACGATCTTTCTCTCCCGGACACCGTGACCACCGCTGCCGCGCCGTAACGCCCGCACTCGCTCACAGAACACTCTCTTGGAAGGGAGAGCAGTAGCTTTAACCACTACCGCTCGGCTCCGAAGCGAAAGGATAATTGATGCGGTGCATCAGCTGCCTCTTATGCTCACGCTGTGATCAGCGGCAGCTGGATGCAATAATCGCATGCCAATGTCCATTGGCTCGTTTAGTTACACTCGAAGTGGATTGGTCTCTCTGGCGAGATCCCAATTTCGTCGGTCATCCGACGTGACTCGGAGTGACCGACTGAAAGGGGAACAGCATATTACAATTATTTTTGAAGGGTCATGTGACATTGAAGACTGGAGTAATGATGCTGAAAATTCAGCTTGGCATGACAGAAATAAATTATATTTTAAAGTATATTAAAATAGAAAACCATTATTTTAAATTGCAAATATATTTCACAATATTACTTTATTTTCTGTATTTTTGATCAAATAAATGCAGCCTTGATGAGCAGAAGAACAAAGTCATCATGTATATATATAAAATCTACAAAAATCATTAAGATCCTTCATTAATGTAGGTCATGATGACTTTGTGCCCTAATGCATAATTCATTACTTTTACGACAATATAAATCACATTTACATTAATTAATTCAGATTTTTACATAAATATTTTCCAACAGTTTGTTCCAGTCCTTGAATTTGGGATATATATTCAGGTGTATATATGTGTGCACACATGTACAGAATGACTGAAAAACACAAATCTTTAGAAGTATCTGAAAAGGACAGTGGGTGCAATACTTTGACTTTTTTTTCTCTATCCTTCCTCAATTCTCTCTCTGTAGACAGTTGAAGTGCTTCTCTCTGTCACACACACGCGTGCTTGGCAAGATTCTGTTAGAAATCCCAGCGGTGAACAGGGCAGGGTGCTGGGGAGGGTATTAAGGTGTAATTAACATTCAGAGTCTGTTTGCTGTCAGACTGTCTGACTCACTTAAACATGCACAGCACACACATAAACACACACACACTCACTCTGCATTTAGCACTTACTACAGGACACACACACTGCGCAAATCTCTCCATTCTTACTCAGTACACATCCTAATGTTTACCATACACAGACACACAGAGGCTCAGAGCACAAGCCCTCTGACTGATCCACCAAACCATCATCTCTCTAAAGTGACTGACTAAACCACGCATGAACTGCCAGCTGCTGCCCTGCTCCACGCCAACAACACACACAGGAGACAGACTGACAACACAGAAACCATATTACACACATAAATACTCTGACCATTACTCACCTACACAGTTTTATTGTCGTGCACATAATGATAGTCGACAACCGAGGCAAAAATAAATTAGGGTTTGAGGCAAAAATGCCAACAAAAGTAACAAAAGTGCTCCAGAAACTTCTGAGGGCAAATTTCTCCTATAATAAACTGTTATATTCAATATAACATCATTGTATTTCATTCTAGGTGTATGTATTGTTGTATAAAATATGTATTGAGTGCTCTCACAGACATCGGTTCTGCTGGATTACAGGGCTGAGAGGAAGCGCTGTCTGGGTTACTGTATTTAATATTTCTTTCAAATTAGAAAACGGTTATTTGGAGTGGGCCACTGAGAAATATGACAATCTTGATCATCATGAAATTTAAATTTATATGAGGAGGTGCATCAAATTTACACCCAAATGTCAATTAATCGACAAGACAAACCTCAAACTGTAGCTATGAACTGCTTAAATCATAGATTCTGACAGATTTACTGAATAGAAACTGCTGTTTGTGTGCTTGTGTATGCTTTTACAAACTCGATGTTGCTTCATAAAAGCCTATATTGCAAAAGAATGAAATAAATAGTTTTCCACTGCATGCATTCTGTAACAAAACAAGACTCTGTGCTGCTTTTGGGATGCAAAACCGCGTTACTCATGTGTACAGTATGAATGCTGTAACTTGCTAACATTACAGCTTGGTTATAATAATGTTTTTTATTTTTAAATAAAAGTAACAGTCTATTAGAAATAGTTTTAGTAGTTGAAATAAAGCTGAAATAAAGCCAAAGTTAAACAAAAAACAAACTTAAATGAAAGTTGAATCACTAAAATAACTAAATCTAAAATAAAAGTAAATTTAAAATTCTAATAAAAATGCAAGAAAACCCTTAAACAAATGAAAACTGAAAAAAATGGTTCAAAATGTCAGTATTCAAACAACTAAATAAATACTATTATAGTATATAAAAAACACTTACTGGGTAAAAAATAATGAACTTGCAATTAAATCACAATATTCATTTCAATGACCCTGATACTGATTCTTAAAATTATATTTCTACAGCACTTCCCATCCCAATTAATTTTTAAAATTATTATTTTCGTAATGTACTAAGTTGCAAGGTTGCCTGCATCATTTACAGCATTAGCTCTAGAAATATTTTTCATATGTATGCACTGGACATTTTAACTAAAATATATACCAAAATGAATCTGAATGGAATCTGGAATCAAATTGTGAGCTTGTAAATCAAAACAAAGACACACCATATACTGTACACAGCATGTGGAAAACAGTCAGTTCACTCCATTGCTGCCTCCTATTTTTGATCAATTTCAGCACAGAAAATTTAAATTGAACAAGCATCATGATGAATATAACAAAATCAAAAAGTAGATCCTCCACATAATATTCCATTTTTATTCCGTGTCTCTCAGATACACAGTAAAAAACTACCAAGTACTAGAATCCAAATTGCACTATATTCATCTCAAGGTCTGTGTCAGACATTTTTCAGAGTTTCAGATAAATGCATTCTGGTAAACTGTGTGTACCTCTCTGATAACAGACTTATTTTCTTTTTTTTTTTAAAGATGACATGATGAATGCGGCTCAAGTGGCACTTGACCACACCACCACGATGTCTGCGATACTCCGAAATGCATATCAGAGGATCTGCCATTAGCTACATGTCAGGATCTCTGTTGCTGTATTGCTGAACATCTTAATACTGGGAGATTAGTTTCAAACGGCTATTCTGAAAAGAAAGAGATGTAATTTCGCCTAGGCTCATTGACAGGCAGGACGCACTGTATCAGATAATGAAATGTCAGCACAAATGGGCCGCATGTATGTGAGGAACGATATGAGCCATTCTGCAGTGTGTGTGTGTGTTCAAAGTCAGAGATTACCATGCAGAACAATATTGTTGACAGTATCTGATATTATAAACACTGCAGATATGAATGAGAGCAGCATGGAGATTTAGGCTTCTCTTGTTTTGTGTAAATGGCGCAGAGCATCGGCCATATCCCAACAAGCTGACCGGCTTTTCAGCAGCCTTGATTTCAGAAGTATTTTTCAAATTCATTTTCTCAGGGATTTCAAAAGCTTCAATGAAGCCTTGAACAAAACCAGACAGCTCTGACATGGACCACAACACTTGATTCAAAGCAAAAAATGTATTCAAGAATGAGGAAAAAAAAGACTCAGTGTACTAGACTGTGTATTTATCCTCAATAAGAGAAAGAACTACTCATGAAGTACTGATTTAACTCAATAAGAATCAACTATATAATATGAAATTAATGACACAAAGTCACTGTTGCATAAAGTATAAAATACCATGTATTATATACTAGCAATTAAATTTAAAAAGTTTGACATCTTCAAAGCAAACTGATTTGTGGCCTCCATTGTAGAGTATATAATCAATAGTATATAAATATCAATAAATATAACTTTGATGGTGGTTTATTTGCTGTAGCTACAGTTTTGTCGTTTTTGTTAAGTGTTATGCATTTACTAGGGTATTCTAGATGTTTGCTATGGCATAGCTAAATTGAATAAATTGTATAAATAAATTGCATAAATGAGTAAATTGCATTAATATCATTAATAAATACATTGCATAAATAATTAATGCATAAATTGAATTAATAAATAAATAGATTAAATGAATAAATAAATAAACAATACTCTGTGTTTTATTAAATAATAACGTTCTATAATAGGGGCCACATTTTTTAATCATTATCTTGGAAAAGATAATATAATGAAAGTGTTGGTGTTGACTCACTCATGTCTGCACAAACTTTAACAGGACATATTTCAACATTTAAAAAAAAATATTCCATTATTCTCTGATGCATCATCACACATTAAATGGAAATTCAATCAAACAAGAAAAAACATGTGAAAGATTGCTTTTGCATTGAGGTGGAGAAGAAAAATAAGATGTTTGTGTCACGAAAAGAGGAAGAAGCATTAGTATGCTGTGAGGTGACCAAGCTTCATTACAGCCGATGAAAAACAGGCAGCCAATGGATCAATAGTCTTCTGCTCTATCCAACGGCAGGGCCTCTGCGGCCCACGGCCAGCCCAAGTTATGAGTGAGATGCTGAAACATTATTATTTCAAATGTCATACCTCCAGCCAACACGCAGCCCCACCCCTTCATGGGCGGGAGCGATCATTTTAACGATTTGTTTTTCTTTTCTTTTTTTTTTTCGCACTATTGGAAAATTCATCAAAGTTGTTGAGTTCAGGCAAGGTGTAATTTATACAGGTTCACACCATGAGGGGTTTAAATCTGAGCAAGAAAAAGCTGTGTGAGGCGAATGAGCCTACAATGTAATGAGAGATGGCTCTCCACAGCCAGTCATTCATGCTGCGTGTGAGGTGAAAACCGACATAATATTTTCAAGCTAAGTGGAAGGGACATAAAACACCTAATATTATAATTTCTGTTATATACAGAAGAGTGATGGAGAAATTGTAACATACATAGACAGTAAATGCAAATGTTCTGCTTAAGTTTCAAGGGTGTTTTGGTCTCAGGATTTCATCTAAAAAAATTAAATTAATAAAAATTTAATTAAATTAAAAATAAAATTTAAATAAAATACAGTATTTACATATTGATATTTGCATTTAGCATTGTTTTGTTTGTTTGTTTGTTTTTTTTGAGTTTTTAAAAACTGAACCTTTGACATTTTAAAATTAAAAATTTAAATTAAAAATCCATTAAAATCCTCTAGAAATAGCTCCATAAAACAAAACACATGTAGTTAAGAAAAAACAATAGTCTTAAAATAAGTGCATTTTGTCTTCCTGCACGTCAGATTTTTTCACTTGTTTGTAACTTAAAAGAAGTGAAAATATCTGCCAGTGCAGTTTGACAAAATACAAACTTATTGAAGATGCATTCTCTGAAAACACATCCTTTCTGCCTTTTTGATGGATTCGAGAGGAGTTTAAAGGCTTTAAAGGAGTTTTGTCTTCTATATCACAAAAAAATGTGTATATATTTTTAAATGCTGGTAAATAAACAGTGTCATGCCATCAAAAAAGATCATTAAGTTCTTGTTTCAAAAATATTGATATTTTAACTGGACAATAAGGGGGGAAAATGATATATACAGTGGGTACGGAAAGTATTCAGACCCCCTTAAATTTTTCACTCTTTGTTATATTGCAGCCATTTGCTAAAATCATTTAAGTTCATTTTTTTTCCTCATTAATGTACACACAGCACCCCATATTGACAGAAAAACACAGAATTGTTGACATTTTTGCAGATTTATTAAAAAAGAAAAACTGAAATATCACATGGTCCTAAGTATTCAGACCCTTTGCTCAGTATTTAGTAGAAGCACCCTTTTGATCTAATCTTTTTGGGAAAGATGCAACAAGTTTTTCACACCTGGATTTGGGGATCCTCTGCCATTCCTCCTTGCAGATCCTCTCTAGTTCTGTCAGGTTGGATGGTAAACGTTGGTGGACAGCCATTTTTAGGTCTCTCCAGAGATGCTCAATTGGGTTTAAGTCAGGGCTCTGGCTGGGCCATTCAAGAACAGTCACGGAGTTGTTGTGAAGCCACTCCTTCGTTATTTTAGCTGTGTGCTTAGGGTCATTGTCTTGTTGGAAGGTAAACCTTCGGCACAGTCTGAGGTCCTGAGCACTCTGGAGAAGGTTTTCGTCCAGGATATCCCTGTACTTGGCCGCATTCATCTTTCCCTCGATTGCAACCAGTCGTCCTGTCCCTGCAGCTGAAAAACACCCCCACAGCATGATGCTGCCACCACCATGCTTCACTGTTGGGACTGTTTTAGTAAACGGTGGCTCTTGGCTCCAGGAATTGGAGTAATTGGCCTGTCAGTGCGCTCAAGACCTGTGGCCCTGTGAAACGGCCCTCACATGTGCCAGCTCTCCATAACAAGCTGTAGTCGAAGCGGATGAGCCCTTTCCCCCACCTCCCAAACTTGAGAAGGTGGAGCAGGTGGTGTATGATGGATGGTGTTTGCCTCAGTAATGGGTCATGACGCTGAAGGGATTATCAGTTTGTCTGATCTTTAGTTCGGTGCTAATTTAGTGCACAGGTGTAGCCCAGACAGGAAAATGCAAGTCATTTATGTTTAGTATGAAGACTGTCATAAACACACAGGTGATTCATCTTCTCTAATGATGTTCTTCTTTCCGTTCATTTGTAGACCAGCACCCACTACCTGCAGCGAGCTCTCCAGGTGACTGATTCAATCCAAACTACAGGTGGCTTTTCTAATTATGTCTCTATTTCTCTCGCCCATCCTTCTGTTTCTCCCAAGTTCACTGTTCTTTCCTTCTTTCCACCTGCTCCATCTATCCATGACCGTCTGATACCCCCCTCACTCATTTCTTTTCCAATTCCATCAGTCTATTATTTTGGTTTCCATTCCTCTCTCTATCAATCTGTTGTTTCTGGATTAGAACTAAATACTCAAAAAAAAAAAAAAAAAAATGAAAATTGTCATTTTCTCACTACATCTTTCTGAACTTTTTTTTTTTTCCAAACACAGGATATTTTTGGCAGAATGTCACAGCTTGTCTTCTTTCATACAATGAAAGTGAATTATTTATGTACTTCCATCACCAAAACAGCACCATAAAAGTACCATGAAAGCATTTTATTTGATGTGAGTCCCTATAAACCTGGAGAGACATCTAAAAGGCATCATTTTTGAACCAAAAACAAGTGTGAATGAGTTTTGAGAGCCCCAGCGGAGGGAAAGATTATTAGTGGTGTCTTTTTCTTCACACAAAGCTTTCACTTGACTTCAGACGTCTTGGAATAAAGCTAACAAGTCATATGGGCAATTTTTATTTTATTTTATTTTTTTTTTTTTTTTTGGAATTTGGAATTTGGATGTGTACATTTACATTAAGTTAACAATGGACATCTTGCTAAATATCTCACTTTGAGTTTCCCAGAAGAAAGAAAATATGGGATCGGAATGAAATGAGGGTGAGATCAGATCTGTCTGAACTGCTCCTTTAAAGTGAATCTGAAAGAATGAATGAACCGAATGAATGAATGAACGAATGAACAAAAGAACAAATGAACTATCAAACTATTTGTCTGAACTGTTCCTTGAATGAATGAATCAGTAAATGAATGAATGAACCAAATTAAAATGATTCAGTGAGCTGAAATGAATGAATGAATGAATGAATGAATGAATGAACGAATGGACGACTGCAGCAAATAAAATGAATAATATACAGAATGAATGATTCTGAAATCACCTTTCTTTCCTGTTGACGTAACTCGGTCCTGACAGATCAAATTAATTTGCAACTTACATTTTTTAAAAATGTCACAATACTGAAGTAAAAAGTTGAAAATGGCAATTCACGTTCAAGACATGTTCCTCTTTTAGTAAAAGATGGTGGCCAAACCTCTCCTGTCCCACACTGCAAACTTGGGTGAGGAAAAAGCTGATTTAGACAGAGCTTTATAATGGTGGCTGATGCTGTTCCATATATAGTGTGCATGATCTGAAGTCTGCACAGAAGAGCTGCTCCGCATTCACGCTTGCTTCAGATAATTATATTGATTTAATGTGTGGACTTTCAACAGCCCTCTAAAGCCATCTGTGTCTAATTCAAGCTTCTGACTTGAGGAGGAGTGAGCAAACAGCGATACGTGGAGAGAAAGAGAGAGATCGGTCACAGACACACACAAAAAAAGTGCGCATGTGTATAAGGGCAATCAAGTGTAAGCTGCTTATCCAAGTGTGACTAAACAAAAGAAGAGCAAGCATTATAAATCCTTGAGGTAACTATGGACTGGAATACATCATTGGTTATCCACACAAATGTATACACAATTCACGTGAATGCACTTGTCAGAAGCAGAAACAATGACAGTTATGTACTTGGAAATCTCATCAAAACACTCATGACACACATAGATTTATTCAGAGCAAAGACTGTAAACACACACTGGCACTGTAAATATGTACTTTTATAATTGACAACAGCCCTGAACATTTTGCAACAATTTTAACGCCTCAAGACAACAAGGCTGCTAAATTTGTGCCATTTAGAACAAACAACTTCCAACAACCTGCAAATCGCATTTTAATCATAAAAGTTGGAATTTCCAAATTTCTACTTGTACAACTGCAATAAAATGCAACTTGAAGTCAAATTTCCAACTGAGAACTGGAACACCACAAGTTAATAATAAACATTCGCCTGAGGTGAATTAAAAGCAGCTATTACTAAGCTATTAGACATGTCATTCTATGATGTCAAAATATTAATAAACATTAGCTTTTACCAAATAAAATGCAAAAAAGTAGTCAAAGTTCCTATACATGACATGAAAAAAATCTTGGCAAATGAATGAACCAAAAGAAATGAATGAACCGAAGTAATGGATGAATGTACCAAATGAAAAGAAAGAAAGAAAGAAAGAAAGAAAGAAAGAAAGAAAGACAGACAGAAAGAAAGTAATGAACCGAATGAAATGAAATGAATGAAATGAAATGAACCAATTTGAATGACTGAATGAATTACTAAATTAATGAATGCACCAAATGAAATGAACCAAACCGAATGAATGAATTGAATAAAATGAATGAATGAACCAAATGAATGAATGAACCAAATTAAATGAATGAATGTACCGAATGAAAAGAATGAATGAACTGAATGAACCAGATTAAATGAAATGAAATGAAATGAAATGAAATGAAATTAAATTAAATTAAATTAAATTAAATTAAATTAAATTAAATTAAATTAAGTGAAATGCAGTTAAATGAAATGAAGTGAAATGAAATGAAATGAAATGAAATGAAATGAAATGAAAGAATGAATGAATAAATGACTAAAGAAATGAATGAAATGAATGAACCAAATGAAATGAACCAAACTGAATGAATGAACCAAATGAAATGAATGAATGAACTGAATGAAATGTACCAAACCGAATGAATTAATCAATTAAATGAATGAACCAAATGAAATGAATGAATGAACCGAATAAAAATGAATGAATGAACTGAATGAAATGAAATTAACCAAACTAAATGAATTAAATATTAAAATTGATAACTAAATAAACCGAATGAAATGAATGTACCAAATGAAATGAACAAAATTGAATCAAAGAATCAATGAATGAATGAAATAAAACGAATTAATGACTAAATGAACCAAACTGAATGAATGAATGAATGAATGAATGAATGAACCAACCACATAGAATGAACCGATTGAAATGAATGAATGTACGGAATGAAATGAACCAGAATGAATGAATGGATTTTTATTTTTTATTTTTTTTACATTTCATACACGACATGAAAAATACTTTTAGTTCTTTTAGTAGCAAACATTTAGTTCTTTGATGACAATCAAACCACAGCACAGCTAACAGAAACTAGCCGCTGTTTTATAATAGAACTTGTTTTTTTGGAGGTCTCCTTACATAACCAGCTGACTGTTTTACATTCAAATTTTTCATCTAATTTGACATTACCTGACCAGAATATGCTGAAAAGTGAACTTTACACCAATAGTCCAAGTCTGGGTCTGTGAAACTAAGCGATGACTCACTCCAGTCAAACTTTAGAGCCCATCAGACTCGCGACGCTCACTCTAATGACACTGAGGATGCTCTAGTGGCATTTAGCATCGCTGTGAATTAGCAGCAGTGTGAGTGGAGGTGTCTGAAGGTGAGTGGGATCGTCCTCATCAGGGACGAAGTTAAGCACTGTCTCCATGATAAATAAAACACATTCATTATGGCAGCTCCGCTAATGGCCTGAGAGATGAAGGAGTGAAATGGGGCCGAGACGAGCAATGATTACTTTCGTTTATAGGAGCAAGGTCGCTGGCCGCCTCCTCTTTCTCTCTCTCTTTCCTTCGACTTAATGTTTTGTTCTTTGCTACTCACATGAATGAGCATGTTCAAGCACACAGGGATTTTGTCAATTCTCTCTGAACTGTATTGTAAGGCCTTTAACACCATCCAATATCCCCGTTTTCTTCTTTAATCCCTCATTTCTCCCCTCACTGCTCCTCTTGCCTCCTCCATTGGTACCCCATCCTTTCTAAAAAAAGACCCGTGGTGGTACTGTGTGGTAACGGTGAGCATAAACTCCCTAACATGTTCAGGTTGATGAGGAAGAAGCCTCATGGGAACATACATCGACCCTGGTCTTTTGATGTACAGTATAAATGTTTCTTCAACTTCATTCAGCTTGTGACACTTATGTCCCATGGGTTGATCTATTGATTATGTTTTAATTTTGATGAATGCAAAAAAAAAAACTTTTTATTTATTATAGATTTTGTTTTATCTTTGTCCAAGAATTAAACCACAAAAGATTTATCATAAAAAATCTAAAGGACACATTTAAAAATAAACCACAATTAAAAAAAAAAAAAAAAAAAAAAAAAAAAAAAAGTAAGACAATGTCAGTGACGAGCTTGATATGATATGAAAATAAAATATATATATATATAATTTGATATTATTGTTTGTCAATTCAAACTAAGTGATAAATTAAATATAAATTAAATATGATTAAATATATAATTTAATTGTGTGTTTCACAACACATAAAATGCTAAATATGAAATAAGCCTCAGCAAGACAGTTTGGCTCACCTATTTATTATTATTATTATTATTATTATTATTATTATTATTATTATTATTATTATTATTATTATTATTATTATTATTGTTGTTGTTGTTGTTGTTGTTGTTGTTGGTTGTCGTCTTGTATATAAATAAAAGTATTTGTAAAATATTATCAATGTTATTGTTATTGTTACTATTAAGATAGTAGTAGTAGTAGTACTATTATTAACTTATATATAAATAAAAACATTTGTAAAATATTATTATTGTAAATGTTATTTTATAAAGATTGTAAATATATTACAAATTTTATAAATGTAATTATTATTATTATTATTATTATTATTATTATTATTATTATTATTATTATTATTATTATTATTATTATTCACTTGTGAGTAAAATAAATAAATAAAATGTCCTATGATGGATGTACATCCACCATTGGGAATTTTAAGTCGACAAATTAAAAGTGCCCTTAGCAATTAATCAATCAATCAAACAATAAATGATTACTATATTTACATGGTACCATGGTAATATTATAGTATTGGTATTCATGACATGGTCATTTCACAGTACATTTTTGTTAGTGTCAAGTAATGTTTTGTGTCTTTTATGTCTCTTTTGATTTTGTTTTTGTTTTTTTGTTTTTCTGTCCTTTAATTTCCTTCTGTGTTTGAAAGGCAATTAGTCATAACCGTGCATCTATCTGACACACGGAGAGGTTGTGGGTAGTGTAGTTTATCTGACTGTGAGTGCCATATGGCACTGAGAATTAAAGACCTGAACAACCGGTGGAGCACAACCCTGTCAAAGTGACACAAAGAGAATCGCAACCTGTCAGGAGACTTTCAGACCCGAATAAACAAGGTTTGATCGGGCCCGGAGTCCAGGCAGCCCTGACACACACAGACACGCTCCGGCATCATTCCACTCAGAATGAAAATAACCCATTACGGAAAGAAAAAAGATACAAAGGAACCCAGCGAGGATTTTGCAATGAGTTTTTCCTGTCGTGTCACAAACAGGAGTTTCAGGAAAGGACAACTCAAGAGTTTACTGTCATATCTCTCCTCTCGGCTTTATGTGAAGTGAGTGTCGCCGAGTGCCGCTGTTGACAGGCTCTGCATAAGAAAACACGCAGTCACACCAGAGTCATGCAGTCAGAGCTCTCAGAGAGCCAGTGACAGCAGACAGACAGCATGCGTAAGGACACCATAACATTGATGAGGTGCTAATTGAAAAAAATACATGGGGAGTGTGGTTACCCACCAGAGGAGAGAGACAACAGCACAAGAACAACTGTGCATTGCCCTTCATCTTACTGTAAATAGATTCACTAAAAGACACTGACAGATGACAAGATGTCTTATTATGAGTCATTACGATGGTTGAAAAGCTGGATGTTAATACATTTGAAACTTGTTTGAAAACTTAAGTGTGAATATTTTATTATTTACACTTATTATTATTATTATCATTATTATTCATACTATCATGCAAATTATTTATAACTGTGATTAATAAATAATAATATAAATAACTATTATCATTTCTGCTGCAATATTTTTGCATGATTATATGCAAATGTAAATCTATAATAATAATAAAACAATTTAGAACTTATAAGCATGCAAAATTTGTTAATTTTGATTAACTACTATTATTGTAATTAATAAAATTTATAAATACTTTTGCATGAATAATCATGCTAAATTTTATGAATTTGATTCATAAAAATGCAAAATTATTAGTTTTTATCATTGTCATCAATAAAATTTTGTATTTGCATTATTATTATTAATATTTTAGTGTTGTTATTATTATTATTATTATTATTATAGATTTACATTTGCATATAAATATTTATTATAACAGCAATGATAAGTTATTTATATCAATATTTATTAATCAAAATTATAAATAATTTGCATGATTGTATGCAAATGAATAATAATAATATTAACAAGAATAATAACAATAATAATAATAATAATAAATTATTATTCATTTGCATACAATCATGCAAATTAATTATCATTTTGATTAATAAATAATATAAATAACTTATCTTTGGTATTGTTATAATAAATATTTTTGCATGATTATATGCGAATGTAAATCTATAGTAGCCCTAATAATAATATAATAATAATAATAATAATATCACAATTTAGTATTTTCATATAATCATGCAAAATTATAATTTTGATTAATAACAATTAAAATTAATCAAATGTATAAATACTTTATGAATAATCATGTAAAATTATTTATAAATTTGAATACAAATGCAAAATTACTATTATTATTGTTGTTGTCATTATCATTGTCATCAATACAATTTTGTATTTGCATTATTATTATTATTATTATTATTATTATTATTATTACTACTACTATTACTACTACTACTACTACTACTACTACTACTACTACTATTAATATTATTATTATTATTATTATTATTATTATTATTATTATGCATTTGCATAGTCATGCAAATTATTTATAATTTTGATTAATAAATAATATTAATATAAATAAATTAGCGTTCCTGTTATAATAATTTTTTTGCATGATTATATGTAAATGTAAATCTATAATAATACTATCATAATTTTGCATTTTCATATAATCATGCAAAATTCTAATTTTGATTAACAACATCAACTATTATAATTAATTCTAATTAAACTAATTTATAAATACTTTTGTATGAATAATCATAATCAATTTATAATTTTGATGAATACAAACGCAAAATTATTGTTGTTTTTGTGCAATCATGCAAAGATTTTTATTGTCATTATTTTTATTGATTATTAATAAAATTTAGCATCTGATTACATGCTACGTCACAATTTAGCTCCAAAATAAATAAATAAATAAATAAATAATCAAACAAACAAACACCATAAGTTGTTCAAGACATTTACCTGTTTTTCCTGTTTTAATAAACTCTCTTTCAATGTATGGATAATTCAGTACAAATCAACAGCCCTGCACCCAAACAGACAACAAAAAGAGCATTTGTATGATTAAGGTAACTTTTGAGACTAATTAAATTTCCTCTTCCTCACGTACGCCTTTATAAAGTGTTCTGAGAGCTGAATCTGATTGGCCAGAATGGCACTTAAAGAAACGTCCCCTCAGGCCACGGCTATTCTTTTAATCCATCGCCCTCCTCATTCTCACATGACCCAGATGAGCACGGATGACTGCCTTCAACACTTCCGCTTGCACTGTTACATTTAACTATGCTTTAGAAAAGAAACAACACACACACAGGTCAGGATGGGGCTCATGACTGACAAAGAATTAAGGTCTATAGAAGTTTCCAGGAATTATTTGTGAATATTCTTTCCCCTCTTCCAATCTTCACATTGATTTAGTAGTAGACCACAAAAAGTGCACTTAAATTATTACAGTTGAACATATATATATATATATATATATATATATATATATATATATATATATATATACGACATTTTTCAGTCTAATGGTTATCCAGACACTTGATCGAATCTGATCAAGTGAGAGAAGTTTTAAGAAGTCAAAGCTAATATGATTCAACTAAAATTTTATAGTATCTGAAAAGCACTGTGGTACTTTTTAGCATGTCACTATGCATTTTCCAGGGCATAAATAAATAATGTGTTCATTTTATACTGATCTCTGAAAATCAGGCCACCACAAGAAATCAAACTAGCCAATTACATCCAAACCCACACACCAGACAAGCCAATTAGAGCACACATCCCACATAACAACCGGCCAATTGCAGAGCGTGACCCACGCTCCAACTAACCAGTTAAAGCAGCTGACTCAGACATTCAGCAATTAACACACAAATCATACTGACCGTCCAATTACAGCATGCCTCCCACATATTTATTAACCAATTTAGAGCAAGTCCCCTAGAACCCTGCTTATATTGACTTAAATAGACCTACTGAGGTATATTGTCATTAAACAGACCATCTGGCATTATATACCAGGTTGGCCGTCCATTATTTATCAGCTCAGAGCGCATTCGCACACATACACAAAAACACATTGATTTAAGCATTGTCATTCGAGGCAATAACTGCTGAAACCCAATATAACCCATTTCGGATGTCTGGACTTCTCCAGTATGTGAGTGGGCCGGATAATTGATCCCGCAGGCAGCCAAGAGGACGAGGCAGAAACAGAGAATTAGAAAGCACACCTGTAGTCGGAGGAGAACGTGTCACCCAAAAGCAAGGGCTGGAGACAGCAGTAACTACACGCAGTCCATCCTGTCTTTTAATCTAACTACAAAATTTACAATGTGGTTTCTAATTGCTATAAACAACATTTTTAGCTGTCAAGTTTGAAAGGCCTTCGGATTTCACTCAAAACATATCTGAATAATGCTGTTCAGGATTCCTCTCTGCATTCACGACATCTGTGTTGGTCAAAGGTGACCATACAACTTGCATTCAGAGAATTAATAAATCCATTTGTAGAAATAGGTGTGAAACAAAATAGTAGAGGCCACGACTGTGATTGTCAAGCAGTTGCTTGGAAACACATGCAGAGTAATTTTCCAGACTCTTTTGTTATTTATCTAAAATCACTGCCTACAAAGACAGTATTTTAAGGCATCATAGCAGTGCAAACAAGAGAGCTGCTGCAAAAGCATTTTCTAAGGAAACTACAATTTCTGAAGGCACGTCAACATTCACAAAAAGTTGACCTAACCTAGCTCAAAGAATAAGGCTCAATCGCAGTCAATTTAAGTTAACCTAACTAGCAACCGACAACTTAAAAACTGTAGTTCATCTAATGAATAAAATTCAGTCTAATGAATTTTAAAAGATCTATCAGAGCAACTAAAGATTTAGCATTTATGAATGCTAATCTTCTTTAGCAATCCTCTTTTATCATCTTTCATTTTCAAAGCCCACTACATAATATGGGCAGCATCTGCCTCTTAAAACTAAAGGCAAACATTTTTTGCTGATAGACAAATGTATCAGATCCAGAAGTTGCAATGGGATGCACATATACCTCAACACATGATTCTCAAACATGGTGAGGATCAACAAATATTAGCTAATTTAGTAAAAATATGAACTCCAATCCACAGCTACTTGACAGTGACAACAGGACCATAAATTAAGCCAATAAAATGTAAAAATTATAATATTTTAATAGCAATTAACATAAAATGTTTTCAGGCTGCAATGCATGCTGGGAACTTGCGCAATATTGTTCAACATAAAATGGTTTGTTCAGTCGACTCAATTTGAAAAGTTGGGAGAACATTTGGACACGTTGTGAACAAACACTTGAGTATCTAAACAAACAAAACTTTTGCTAGCGACGTACTCACAAAATAAAAATTCTTCTTTCAAGCTACTTTTTTTACATTTGTTAGTAGAACTTTCTCACAAGTTAGATTTTTTTACAGTGCAGTCAACAGAAAAATCCAAAATGACTGACAAGCTGAGCAAAATATTAAAAAACTATTCAGTTCAATACTGAAATATAATATGCCGTTAGCTTAGCGACATGCTAACATCAAACTATTGAAATCTTGTCCGTAGTGCTATTTGATGGCACACATATATCCCGACTAACACTTAGATAAGACAACATTTATAAAGTAATGTTCATGGAACATTAACTTTATTAATACTTGACATACATTCTCAGAACATTGAGAGTAAACATTCTTAGAACAACATGCTCAATGTTCTTATGATATTTTTACTTGATGAATGTTCATAAAATATCAAGGGAAAACATTCTTAGACCAACATTCTCAAAATGTCCTTACAATATTATTTGTACTTAATGAACATTCTCAGAAATGTTATTTTAACCTTTAAATAACATCACGACAAGAACACTGGACATTTTAATATTCTTAGAATATTGCAAACAAACATTCAATTAATGTTATATTCTGAGCAAAAATAAAGCCAGTAGAATGTTGTAAGAGACATTTTTGTAACCTTTACATAACATAACCACGACAAGAAAACTGGACATTTTAGAAACATTTCAAAACAATGCCCCAAAAACGTTTTTATAACCTAAATTTGTTATCTAGGATAGAGCTGCTGCCTACATTAGAGTGTTCCAAATTAGTCACTCACGATGCTGTCTTAGAAGATAGCTGCCTATGTAGGCAGCTCACTAGGTTTTGGAGCTACTATGGTAAATCTGTAGTGGTAATGATGTGCTGTTATTGTCAGACAGATTCCCGTTTCTGCCCACTCAGAATCAGAACGATCTCTTCCTATATTTCCATTCTTGTCAGAATGCTCCCGCTTTAAAATTCTCTTCGAAAGTTTCTAGCTGGCTCATGTTCCCTCATTAGACCATTCTACACTCCACTTCTCCACACCATCTCCTTCCTGATATCATAGAATATTATGTTCAATAACAGGAAGCATTGGAGTAAGGACAGGTACCCTCACGAGCAGTCTTCATCTGAAAAAAAAAACCACTTGCCCACGTGCCCAAGTGCCCACCCCCTCATTATGGGCTCTAGGAGCAGGGCTCACCTCCACAGATGGATTTTGGGTCAGGCCTCATTGTTAATGCAGACGTAGGAGAAGGTATGTCTGGCTCTCCTGCTGAGATACTGCTCTATTGAGCTGCTCTAGATGCTGTGGGTTCTGTCTCGAACCCGGCAACAGGAAGGTCTCATGCTGGGTGTGAAATAGGGCAGAGTGTCGGGGAGCCGTCATACAATAATCATCAAAATTCTCCACGATAGCAGCAGCTTAGTCAACAGAGAGATAAACATGACGGAGAATGCTGAGAAAGATTGAGAGGTGGATGATTTGTTTGATGTAGGACTGCAAGTTCTTTTAGAGGTCTCATTTGAAGACCAAAACTAAAGATAAATGGATTGGGAGAGCGTGAGGGACAGACAGATGGATCAGACAGACAGGCAGCCAGACATGACAGAAAGATGCAGAAATGGACAAATACAGCTAGACTTATAGAGAAAAAACTGAGAAATAAAGAAGCCAGGTTAGACAGCCAGACAGAGAGACGGGCAGATAAATAGATGTTAGACAGGACAGGACAAGACAGACAGATGAATAGAGAGAGAAAGACAGCCAGTAGGGATGTGCCCGAATAGCGAATCCGTATTCGGAAAGGCACGGAAAACAAATAATGCATTGTATGGAGCCACAAAAGGGACATGGTTAGCCGCTTGCTAGCAGTTGCCTGTTACATTACAGTACATAAAATTTTACTTACCACATAAACAGAGAGGGGCAAGGAGAGAAGACCGATAGGACAATGTCGAATGATTTACAGATCCTGAGCACCACTAACAAACAGACAGACAGACAGACAGACAGATAGACAGATAGATAGATAGATAGATAGATAGATAGATAGATAGATAGATAGATAGATAGATAGATAGATAGATAGATAGATAGATAGATAGATAAATGAACAGACAGACAGACAGATAGATAGATAGAACAGACAGACAGACAGATAGATAGATAGATAGATAGATAGATAGATAGATAGATAGATAGATAGATAGATAGATAGATAGATAGATAGATAGATAGATAGATAGATAGATAGATAGATAGATAGATAGACAGCCACACAGACAAATGTACAGACAGACCGATAGAAAAACACCATATAGACATAAACAGCAAGACAGATGGATAGATAGAGAGAGAGAGACAGCCATACAAATGGATAGATAGAGACAGCCAGAGAGATGGATAGATAAAGTGAGACAGCCAGAAAGATGGATAGAAAGAGAAAGAGAGAGACAGCCAGACAAACAAATGAATAGACAGATGGATAGATAGACAGTCAGAAGGACAAATGGACGTATAGAGAAAGAGAGACAACCAGGCAGACAGAAAAAAGGGTCGATAGATGAATAGATAGACAGCAAGAGAGATGGACAGACAGAGAAAGAGAGAGAACCAGACAGACAGACAAAAGGACACATAGCTGGATAGATAGAGCGTCAGACAGAAAATTGATAGACAGACAAAATGGATGTTTTCTGGTTGTTTATCTACATGGATAAATAAGCTACCAGAAAGACAGAGAGAGAGAGACAGTCAGATGGACAAACAGACAGATGAATAGAGACACATACCCATATGGATAGATCGAGACAGACAGATGGATAGATATATAGGCAAACAATATGACATTACAAATAAAACATGCTATTTGCTACTATTCAGAGCTGTGAGAAAGAAATAGAAAAAGGCATATACCACAGGTCTTTGTGTGTGTGTACCCCTCGCTGTGTGCTTCCAGACACCCCAATGTGCCTCACCAAGAGGAAAACAAAATCGTTTCCTTCTTTCTTTCTTTGTTTCTTTCCACTTTGGAAACAAAGTCAGATGTAGTTTGGCTGCTGCTAAGCCCATGTACAGGCGCTAGCAGACTTGCATATCGATCTCGGTGCGCTGCAGCAACCAATGGGTGTTTATTTAATCTAATCAGCCTGGTAAATATGGCATATCTGTGGCTGTGGATGCTTCCACTGTTCTGTTTTTCAGCATGAATAATGGAGCAGATTGGACCAGAGAAAAGCACTGCTTAAGGAACAAATATCTCAATGGAGCCAGCCTGTGTATATGTATGCACCAGCAAGTGATTGACTCCTATGGTGGTCCAGCGGGGCCAATTACAGCTGTGAATAAGAAAGAGTTTGGGGGGCCAGGGTTCGACCTAAAGCCCTCAATCACAGTATTATTTAAGGAACTGAAGAAGAGAGTTTAAATTAAAAATGCATTGTTCGTACACAAATGCGAATAGAGAGAAAACAGCCATTTTGTTAGCAGGGCAAATTTTCTGGATAAGAACATAAAAATAAATGAGATATGTTACTGCACACTGTACATTGAGGCATGCCTACATATAGACAGTTTGCATATTTGTATATTGTATGAGTATTACTGTAAAAGACATTCCAGATTTCCCTCAGGAAAATTTAGGTAATAATTAATGAATTAGTAAATTAATAAGAAAATCTTTTATTATTATAAACTTCAAATTATGAAGCATTTTGTTAAATGGTAAATGACAGTCTGATATGTAACCCCTGATGATGTGTGTTTTTTTTTTTGGTTTGTTTTTTACAAAGTAGTCTCATGACGAAAACGTACCTCTGGGAACTTTTTCGCAAGACGCGAAATGTGCACCGCCATGTACGTTTCGTGACATATTCTATGTGAAATGTCCAATGAGTGGCACTAAAAGTGTGTTAGTTTTTTTCCCCGGAACAGATGAACGTGCATATGGTAGGTTTTGTAGGCGTCACCGCAGTTCTGACTTGAAATGTCCGTTGAGTGGCGCTATAAATGTAATGCGCCGTGACGTTTTAAAATACTGTACCCTCTGCACTACATCTAAGCCTACAAGATAGTATGAACAAAAGTGAATGTGATGTAAAAACTCGATCGCAAGCATGCCGTTTTAACTTGTTTTTCGATCTTTCAGCTCTTTCATCGTGAGTCATGTTTTTGATGGGATTCGTACCCAAGGATTTTGCATCCTAAGTCCAATTCCGTGTTGGCTGAGCTACCAAGCAAGCTTGTTACGTCCGAAAGCGAAACATATGGAGCTGTAATCATAACTGTGTACGAAAACGATTACATGTGCTCGCTGTTTTACCCCCTCTAGTGTTCATTTCTGTTGGAAACTGCAGTGATATGTACTTATTGGTACGTATTTCACGTCTTGCAAAAAAGTTCCCAGAGGTTTTTTAAATGGTCATTTCAAATATATTTCATTAATTCATATTGGCCATGTCATTTTTTCAAGTTCTTATTTTAAAGTAATTACTGGTGATGTCAAAAATGTGCTATAATATTTTAAAAATGTGATATAATTTAATCAAAACTGTCAAACTTTCAATTTCAAATTTCAAATTTTGACATTCCAGATCAAGTCATGTCAAGATGTAAAATAAATAAATAAATAAATAAATAAAATCTGTTGTGTGAGTAAATACACAAATAAATAAATACTGTTTTGTGAAAGGAAATAAATGAATAAATTCTGTTTTTGTGAGAATAAATAAATATATAACTTCAAAAATAAATAAATAAATAAATATAAATAAATAAATAAAATATTGTTTTGTGAAAGGAAATAAATGAATAAATTCCGTTTTGTGAGAATAAATAAATAAATTCACTGGGACATATATTGGAAAAACAGTTAGACAATTAAAAACAACAATCTGCTACTCAACTTCTGGTGAGGGAATGTTGGTTGTATAATTATTTCAAAAATTTTCCACTTCTTAACATTTTCACAAAATGACAATGTACATTTTTAACCAGTTCATTACTCTTTTCAATCTTGTGGAGTGCTTTAAAAAAAAAACTCAAGCGACCATCAATAAAAACTAAAACAACTATTCAGAATCAACAGTTATTATCACATACACACACACACACACCCCAAAACTACACCGCTGAGCTGACCATCCAGTGTCATGGATCTGTCAGCCATCATGTCATGGACTCCAGAGCGTGTACTTTACATTGTGCATGTTGGCTGTAATGCATCTGTATTTGCCTGACACGTTACTGTACACCTGAGACACACTCCACTGCATGATACACTCACAGCCATAATTAAGGCTAGAGCTTTGAGAGAGAGTAACATGAGCAAGAGAGAGAGAGACAGAGAGAGAGGTCAAGGTTTCTAAACATAGTCCAGCGTGTCTATAAGAATGGTTGCTCATGCCCGCAAGGGACACCAAGTTCTTAATGACAGTGTGTGCGTGTGTGTGTGTGTGTGTGTGTGTGCACTCTGCTCGAGGAAAATACAACACTGAATCCAAGGCTCTCAAACAGGCTTTTACAGGCCATAGAAATATCAAAAGTATCAAAAATCACTCCATTTCTCATCAAATCTAGTATTTTAGACCATTGAGATGTCACTGTGGGAAGGGATATTGAGTGCAACGGCAGAAATAGAAACTAACAAAATGTCCTGTTGCTTATCATGGCTAGTTACGACAAAAATTCGGATTTATATGGAAGAAATGGCTTTAGGACACGGTGTAAGAGAGTCGTCATCAGTCAGACATTGATCAAACAATCTAGCACCGTAAACACGCTTCAGTAATGAGAAGCTCTAATGTGCATCCCGTTTCTACCTCCCCTCAGCATTATTAGCTTCCATTTTTCAACAGAAACACGATATAGGAGCCAACAAACAACCGCAGAGATGATTCATGAGGATATATCAAGTGTTTACTGACCCAGAAAACCGGTTTTCACTTCTTCACAAAGTAATAAGCTGATTCTTAACTGTAATGAGCTTCACTTGATCACTATCATGACAGCGGATCTATAAATACTCGGTGGAATTGGAAAGCACGTGTGCGTGGGCACCTTCTTGGCCGGAATCAGATTGGAAGCCAATCATTGCAATCTACAGGAATCTGCGGATGTCCTCCATGTTCAGATTATTCTTGAGTCAAATTTGCTAGAAATTGCAAAATCTGTTTGTTTAAAACCACTATTTATGCAAAGATTGTTTTTATATTTAATCATGTTTTTAATTAATTAATTAATTTGTTTGTTTGTTTGTTTGTTTGTTTGTTTGTTTGTTTGTTTATTATTTTTTAATCTAACAAGTTTTCCTTCTGTAAATGTACTAAGCAACTGACGAAATGCTTTGGATAATAGCGTCTGCTAAATGCATGAATACAATAAAAAAAAAAATTTTTCTTCAAACTTCAAATGACGACATTCCAGATGTCAAGCTATATCCCAAGCAAACAAACAAATAAAATCTAAGCAAATAATTAAAAAACCAAATAACAAACAAATGGCAATAAAAATAAACAAACAAACAAACAGATCAATCAATAAATAAAGCCAATAAATTAATAAGCAAATAAATAAATAAATAAAGCTAAGCAAATAAATAAAGCTGCACCAATAGAAAAAAGCTAATAACTAAAAAAAATAAAGCAAATAAAGCAAAAAAAAAGCAAATAAAGCAAATAACTAAAATGCCAATAAATGAATAAATAAATAAATGCCAATAAATTTGTCAATACATAAGCTAAGCAAATAAATAAACAAATAAGCAAATGAATAAGCCAATAAATGAATAAATCTAAGTAGGTAGGTAGTTAAAAAATAAATAAATAAATAAATAAACAAATATTGAGCCAATAAAAAAGCTAATAATTAAAAAATAAAGCAAATAAAGGGGAAAAAAATAAAACTAATGCCAATAAATACAAGCCTATAATTATGTCAATACATAAGCTAAGCCAATAAATAAATAAGTGAAAAAAATAAGCCAATAAATGAATAATCCAGTAAATAAGCCAATAAATAAATACACTTAAACAAATAAATAAATAAACAAACAAACAAACAATGTGAGGAAATACACAGGGAAAATATTTTTTAAAAAAGAAAGAAAACAAAATATAACTGTTAAATAGTTTTGCTTAGGTTAAATTGTTTTACTGAGTTGTATTTATGGTGAGTAAATTCTCAGTTTGCAAGGCAATGGCAGGTATGCAAAAAAACTATGATTTCATTTAAATAAAATAAATTAAATTAAATAAATGGAATAGAGTCCATGCATTCATTTGAATAAAATTAGCCTGCTATTGTCTTTCAGCATATGGTTTAAAGTTTAACAGTGCAATGTTTGCTAAATCAAATGCTGCAGAATTGCTCTTGTCCTTATTTACATAGAGTACTGTGCAAAAGTCTTAGGCCACTAGTATCTTCACCAACAAAAAAATGGTTTTAAGTCAGTTATTTCTATCTTTTGCTGCAGTGTGTCAGTAGGAAATATCAGTTTACATTTCCAAACATTATTTTTGCCATTAATTGTAATAATCCAGTGAGATTTTTGTATGCACAAGGAGTCTGACAACAGCCAGTGCTCCACACAGAGATCTGATCTGATCATCATCCAGTCTGTCTGGAATGACATGAAGAAACAGAACAAACTGAGACAGACTAAATCCAGAAGAACTGTGGCAACGTCTCCAAGATGCTTCAAGAAAAAACCTTCCTGCAAAGCTACCTGAAAAACTATGTGCAAGTGTACCTCAGACAAAAGCTGTTTTAAACGCAACGGTGGTCATACCAAATGTTGATTTGATTTAGCTAATTGATAATTAAATTTATTTATGGCATTATTTCTGAAAGCATCCTCATTTTACAGCATTTTTACACAATTGCCTAAAACTTTTAACAGTACTGTAGCTTTGCAGGTAGGTTTCTTGAAGCATCTTGAATCCATTTGTATTGCTGCCGAGTAACTGCATGCATAAACAGATCAAAAATGAGAAGAATATAAAGTAATTTCATCACCGAAACACAAAGGACTAGAGAAAGGAACATGATGCAAAGGACATCAGTAATTCGACACAGGAAAGATACAGGGATTGACAGAAAAAGAGAAAAGCAGGAGAAGAGTAAGAGAAGAGAGAGAATGAGTTATGAGACTCCCATTTTGTTTGTGTTTTTTTTCTTGAGATAAATGAGTGAATGAAATCAATGAGCAGAGCCTGAGGCTAAAGCAAATCAAACATAAATCCTGCTCACGCGCATATGCAGCCAACACGTTAACAAGACTTTGAGGAGAGCATGAATTTTAAGAGAACTGACAGAGGGAAATTTACCATGAATCTGAAGGGAGAGATGTGGTATTTACCGGGGATTACATGAGAAACACAACTAAAGGCCACTTGTGTCTGACATCTCTCTCTCTCAGTCAGTTCACTCATTTCAGTGTCACATTTCATCATTTTATTACACATTTCATCATTCTGTTGTTTGCAGCTGTAATGTGCTCTGTTTTCTTGTGTATATTCATCTATTATCCATGCAGTGATAATCTGCCCTGAAAAACATGGTATTTACAAAAAAATATATAGTTAAATTATGGTACTAGCGCATACTGAATCATTACTATATCTAGTACAGTATTTATATGGCTATTTCATGGTATTCCTTGAAGTACCTTGGAGTATCATGGTATTACCATAGTACTATGTACAAAAAACTATAGTCTTAATGATATATTTTGATGTACAGTATATCATTGAATGATTACCATATCTATGTACCATACTATTTCCAAAAAATACAAATAAACAAAATGTAGTTTAATTTAATTTAAAATACAATTTACATATACATACATATATATATATATATATATATATATATATATAATTATTTAAAATAACATTAAACTACACAGTATTTTTTGTACCATATTACCATATTTTGTCTCCAAATAAAACATCGCAACCAGTAATACCATATGTAAGACTGGTGTTGATGTTTTCTTTGATTCTGTCTATATAAATTAATACAATTAATAATAATAATAATAATAATAATAATAATAATAATAATAAACAATTCAAATAAAATAAATTATTTAAATAAAATGCTAATATAAATACATTATACATAAAAAATTTAATAAAAACAAACAAACAAACAAACAAGTAAATCTTAAACACAACATTGAACCATGCTGCAGGACACATTTTTGTGTGATTTCCTCCAGACCTCACGCTGTGACTGTGTCTGGGTAGACTGGTTGGCTGAGTTGTATTTGATCCAGTGGTCAAAGTCCATTAGCTAGAGTCGTGTTCCTGTCAGTCATATACACAGGCTCCTGTAACGTTAACTTCACCCTGAGGGCATACACACAGGTTTGGGGGAGCATTCTCCAAAACTACAACTCCCATGATCCCCCAAGGCCTTCCAATCGAACAATATAGCCTTGAGCTCTGCACTTAATACGGTCTCTAACCCTGTCGTACAAGCTCATACAAGGCAGCAAAGCATGTGTGGCCTGCAGAGGCATTAAGATCAGCATGCAAAAACACAAAAACATCCAAATGCTCACACTATTGAACCTGAAAGTCCTGTCAAAATACATTAGAGTTCCATGCATGCAAATCCATATGGTTAGCTTGTTTTTATTACCTGTGACCCAGCTGAGAAGCAATGACATAAAGTATGTTTCAGACCTGGTGCTCATAATTATTGAAATCTGTGTGTTTGCGGCTAGAGAGTAAGTCTCAAAATTAGTATTCGCAGTCAGTTCTCCGCTAATGAAACAAACATCCAGTCTGATTCTGAAACCAACCAGACATTTTAGATAATGTTTGCACTGCACGTCACATATCAGAGGATCTGAAAATTATTAAACGTGTTTTCCATGTGTAGGTGAGTCGATATTACTTACTTTTCGCACAAAATCATTCTTCCACTTCCCCGCAAATGTCTATCATTCTGCCATCTTTCTATTTTCTTTTCTACCCTCTAGCATTTCAGCTGTATTCAGAATAAATACTAGTACTTTGCAAAAAATATGCAGAATACTGACAACTGTTGGGAAAAAAATGGGAGAATGGATTATGCAATAATAAACATTTCAAACAATAGTACGCTACATGACTGACACATGACCTCATTATGTTGCATGTTTAAATCAGCAGGTGGGATTCAGCTAATATCTTAGACTAAAAGGCAAAATAAGCATTTTTTTCCCCATGCATAAAGGTCTCTTGACAATCCAATCAGATAATGAGCCCAGATAGAGATGTTTTATTCATTTATATTTAACAAGAAAACACATGTATTTTTGAAGACTTCTTTATAATTGTTTATAATTATGAATATTCTTAATTTACACAATTAATGGATTTATAAATGCTTTTGAAAGAAGTTTTATGCTCACCAAGGCTGCATTTATTTGATCAAAAATGCAGTAAAAATAGTAATACTGTGGAATATTATTACAATTTAAAATCATTATTTTCTATTTGAATATATTTTAACATGTAATTTATTCCTGTAATGCAACACTGAATTTTCAGCATCATTACTGCAGTCTTCAATGTCACATGATCCTTCAGAAATCATTCTAATATGCTGCTCAAGAAACATTTATTAATATCAATACTGAAAACATTTGTGCTAGATATCAAACTTTTGAATGGTAGATTATGTAGAAAGAAAATCCCCTGTGAAACTATCACGTTTGATTATATTTCATTAAAAATGTTATGGGTTTATTTTTTCTTATACAGTTTTATCTTTTTGTGCGAGTCTGTTTTATGTTAATTAACTTTTAACTGCATTATTTCATAAATAAATAAATAAAAAATTTAAAAAGGAAGAAAAAAAAAGAAAGAAAAAAAATAAAACCAGACACTTTTACTAATATTGTGTGGTTTATCATATTAAAACAGCCAAAAATAAATAGGTAAAACTCAATTCCTTCAAAAACATGGCTTCCCCTTTTCTTTAAAAAAAAACAAAACAAAAAAAAACATTGTCTTTACTATGAAAATGCGTATATGTATTTTTCCATTTTATTTTTGCAAAAAAGCAAAACAGAAGATCAGTTAAAACCAATATGTTCAACACTATCAACCCACATTAAAAACAAATTAAAACAATTATCATATTGCTTGGAAATGAATTTCAAGTTGAAAACTCTCTATAATTTACCCATTCATTAAAGCAAAATTAGTCTTTTATTGGGTTTCAAGTATTGTCATTATTCACTCTATTGCCACTGCAGTTCTCATAAACTTCTATAATCACTGGCGAGAACAGACTGAACTTGATTTGAAGTTCAGGATAGAGAACGCTGACTCACAGCTGTATGACCCCACCCATGTCTTTAAAGTCTGAATATTTGCCCGTAGCCAAGTTATTTGCATAAATACATTTGATTTGATAAGACTCGAAATGAATACGCGAGCCTAAATGGTGCTGGTTCACTTTTGGGAAAGCAGCTTAGCTGAACTATGGCCAGAAAAGGCTTAAATGTCCTCGTTCTAGTCCGAATTTGGCCTGCAGATCGCTAATTGACTTCTGAGTGCTTCTAAACACGCCGATGACTTTTGAACAGAAAGTGCTCTGATGTCCAATGTTTCATCAAAATCAAATCAGATGGCTGCATAAAATTCAATGAGGGGCCAGATTTGGCCTCTGGGCCGCCAGTCACAGAGCCGCCTGTAATTTCTTCCCAGCGCATACTGCCGAAATAATAAGATAAGTATGCGAGCATGCAATTCCAAACAAAGCCTCTTTCTCTCTGTACTGACAGTTCATGATGTCTTCAGATTGTCCTTCCTCACCATCTGGGGAAATTGTCTGGTTGTCTCTAAGCAGCTTATCGTCTGACCCTCACACACAAACACAGTCTGAGATCCCTGCCCTCCATCACCCGGAACGGCGTTGCACACTCAAAAACGTCTGCACTTCTCACAAGATTGATATCCAAACACCATAATCAATAATGAGAAGCCATAACAGTTCAATTGATATAATCTGCCATATAATAATAATAATAATTTCCCAAGTACCTTGTAGCGGTAAAGGTCACGGGGTTGTTAATATAAAGTTAATGTAGCGTCTAAAGCCTCTATTCCCACGGGGAGTAGACGCTTTCAACCTCTATGCCATTAAAATTGAGCTATGCGTGTGTAAATAAACTAATCTAACTCTTTTTTACAGGCAATAATTACCGTCATTATATGGGGAATGTGAAAGCTGTGACTGAGGGAGAACAGCGGCGCTCATTTGGGCAGCGGCATGTTTTCATAATTAAAGCTAAACATTTCCACAAGGCTGTTAAATGTGACGCGTTTCTATTAAGGGCTCTTCCTCCAAATGTCAGAATCATTTTGAAGGCCATTATGATGTCATAATGGAGGACGGAGCTCCCATTGTGGGCCGCTGAATAACACAACTAAAGACAAAGGAACCAAATCCACCACATTATGCCATGGGATATCCACAGTCTTATTTGACGTTCCCTAGCTGAGTGCCTGGCATGAATTTGATTGTTTCTATTGACTAGACTGACTAAAACTAACTAATACCTGACTTAGAAGTTTGGCTATATGTAAGGATTCACTGTAAGAAAAAAAGGTTACAAAAACTGATACAAAAAGTACTAAAATGTACACTTTAGGTACTAATGTATACCTAGAAATGGATATTGTAATACATATTTTAGATTCAGATTTTAGATTTAAATAGGATTCTATTTAATTCTTTACTGGTTTCTGTCATTACATTGTATAGTTAAATATACATATTCACAAGTGTTTTATTGTAATATTCGATATAACATACAAAAATATATATATATTTGTTTGGTTATTGTTTAGCCTAGTGAAGTCCAACTTGTAAAAGAAAATTTCTTTGTGACTGTAAGGGTTAATAAAACACCATTTTCCTTTCTTTCCCCACAAAGAGGCAGAATTTGTATATATTTTTTTAATTTTTTAATTTTATTTTTTTTTTTTACAAAATATGGCACAAATCACAGGATCATCATCATATTGGAGCAAACTTGTACTCAATACATCTAGAAAACTCACTAGTTTATAAAACTTGAAATGTCATAGTCTGTATCCTAAAATGTCTCGTTATTACAGCACACAGCAGTGACTGTTGGTAAAAACTGAATTAAGATGCTACATACTCAGTGAAGTGCTGCTGAACAATGATCTTTAATCAAGTAATTCTGTAATTTGCACCAAAATGCTTCATCTTAGAGGGCTGATTGCTCACTAGTCATTTTTTCAGTATTGAGTCAACTCTCTATGAAATTCTGGTCCCTACAAATGAATCTTTTCACTCCTGAGTCATACCTCCCGAGTTAAAGCCCTTTCAACTGCAAATATTCAACAAGACTTTGAATGGAAACAATCGATTACCAGACTGACAGAAGAAAATTGCACAAAATGTCAGACAATCCAAAGAACAAAGGCATTCATGTCATAGTACAGCGAAGAACAACAAAAAAGAACGATTTGCAAAGCAGCTGCAATCAACGCCCGATGTAAACAAGATGCAGCAAAATACTTCTCCCAATGGAGAAAAAAAAATTATTTTACATATATATATATATATATATATATATATATATATATATATATATATATATATATATATATATACATATATATAAATTAATTTATTATATATAATAAATTAGAATGTCATGGAAAAGTTCATTTATTTCAGTAATTCAACTCAAATTGTGAAACTCGTGTATTAAATAAATTCAATGCACACAGACTGAAGTAGTTTAAGTCTTTGGTTCTTTTAATTGTAAGGATTTTGGCTCACATTTAACAAAAACCCACCAATTCACTATCTCAACAAATTAGAATATGGTGACATGCCAATCAGCTAATCAACTCAAAACACTCATTCACTCACCCATTTATTCAATGCAGTACATTCATTCATTCAATGTGGTTCGTTCATTCATTCATTGCAGTACATTTATTCATTCAATGTGGTACATTATTCAATGCGGTATATTCATTCAATGCGGTCAATTAATTAATTCATTCATTTATTCATTCATTGCAGAATATTCATCCATTCATTCAATGCAGTACATTCATTCACCCATTCATTCAATTGGGTGTATTCATTCATTTATTCAATGCGATACATACATTCATTCAACACTGTACATTCATTTATTCATTATGCAGTACATTCATTCATTCAATGTGGTACCTTCATTCATTCATTCATTCAATGCGGTGCATTCATTCATTCATTCATTCATTCAATGCGGTACATTCATTCATTCATTACATTTTTGCCACACAATTTTTAGAATTTCACCATGAGCAGAAAACAGTCTCCACCACTCATATACAGTATAATGGAATATTACAAAAAGGCATGTAACTATTAAGTACTCTGGTGCATGATGGGATATGCCACAGGTTCTAACCTTCTTCCATGACAATCTGAGCCCCAGGTTCAGTCTATGCCTGTTGCTTAATAAAAATCACCAGCCACACAGGTGTTATTAAAGAAAATCAATTCCCAAACTCCTTTCTCCACTCCTTTGTGGAGAGGTTTCTGCTTCACTCCACTGCAGGGGTTGTTGGGAGACTGAGCGGGTGTGACGGAATCCGATTTGAGGGCCCACAGGACTGAAGCGGAACCTGAATTCCCGTCTGTCATATACCCTCTCCCTCGTCTTATAGAGGTAAACCTCATCCATAATTCAGCCCGACATGCGCAATTATGTGATTGTAGTAATGTAATGAAAAATGAATTGCAGAGCCAGTCATTGTGATGGCGTTTTAATAATTCAAAAAAAAAAGCCTTCTTTTCTCCAGTGAGACTGGTAATGGCAAAAGGAACCACAGATAAAATTCAATAATGCAGATTCTTTACCATCCGTCAAAGCGGTTTTATAGCAGTTCATGGGTATGGATTCTTCCCTGGGACGTTGTGCTAACTGCACTATTCATTGGCAGAATTGAAGCCCGTTGGTTTATCTCAGTCTCTTCGACCGTGGGCTCACTGGGGCTGCGTGCGTTTAAGAGAAATCACTACAGAGAGACTTAAACAGCTCAGGTTTCCAAATGGAGCGCAGGGTGATAGCAGCAATACTGAGCAAACCTGACCGTCAAGTAATTCTAATTGGAATGCTGGCAGTGTGTCAGTGTCTGAAGGCTTAACACTTTACAGAGACAGAAAGCTGAGCTGAGGAACAAAGTGGAGACAAGTAAAACTCAAAAGTCTCGATACTGGTCAATAGAGCAGAGAGAAAAGTCAGTGTTGGAAGTCTTCAACAGAGGAAAACGCAAAGAGACAAAAAAGCTCTACAATAGATTTTGGATAAAGCAGCAGTTTATCTGGTGCTTAATTTCTAGATTAGCCTAAAAAGAAAAAAACAGCAGACAAAGCAATAAGCAAAAATTCTAAATTAAACTATACAACATCTCCACACAACAAGAGAAATAACCAGATTGCTTCAGGAAAGATGCGAGTTTAAATGACATTCAAAGACAGACCAAACCAAAAATAAATTAAAATAAGAAGTGTTTTCATTATCATAATTATTATAATTATTATTATTATTATTATTTTCTTGATCAATATAAATACAATAAAATTATTTAAAAACTTACCAAGAAACCCTTTTACCAAAGTTGAAATAATTTATACCAAATGTAAAAAATTAAAGTTTGAACCCCTGATTATTTATTACTTTCAGACTTGCTTTAAAAAATAAAATAAAATAAAATCAAACAAAATTAAATAATCCATCTAAGCTACAGTGGCATACTCATTCCTGTCAGCCTCAATAATTCACACATAGCTAACATTCATACTGTAAACACATTCCTCAACTACTAAAGTGTCAAGTGATTTACATATTAGCAGTAGGCAATTTAGTAAAACTAGCTCATGACCTTTGACCTTCAGAAGAGTAGATTAATAGTTCAAGCTTTAACCAGACTCTGAGTTTTGTTCACACAGTGCAGAGCTCTCTGATGGATGTTTCTCTCATGGGAAAGGAACAACTGTTTCCCCTGTAATGGGAGTTTCCTCTCTCTCCTCCCCACAGGCCCTCTGAAATTATGCCCGCTGAGAGTGCAGAATAATTTGTTACCGCTAGGATAAAAAAAACATAGCTCTCAGTGAGGGGAATATGATGGTGGACAGGGGAAAAACACATTGAAGAAAATATGAGTGCTGCGTTCCTGTGCAAAACTCATCACAATGCTAGGGTGTCATGAGTCATTGCCAGAGCATTGCTATTAGGTTACTAAGACACTCTGAATAGGAGAAGTTATGGAACAAAGTTTAATACTTGAGATTTTGGGTTTGTTCAGATACATAACTCTAGTATGAACACTAATAATGGCAAACACTAATAATAATTAAGCTTTTAGGTGTCCGAGTAGCCTAGAAGAGATAAATTTACATGTGGCGTATGGAGTTCAAGCAGCCAGAGCTTATGAAGGAGCAAAAAAAACAAGTGGTGAAAAACGAGGGGAACTCTTCCGTACTCGTGCACTTGGATTATGTTGATAGATGGCAACAAGATTAGACCAGGCCGTATTAATGGCATACCTGGCCGAGAGATTATTAACATGACAAAAACACAGGCATTTACTGTCACCCGATCATTCACCATTACTGTGGAGGAAATGCACAATCTGTCACGTACAACTAGAGAGGATATTCAACACAGTCAGCACTTTTACACCCTACAGCATCAGCGAGGGAGGAGGGAAGAGAGAATGAGGACGGGAAGGATAAGATGAGACACAGGGCCTCAATCAATCATAGTGACAATTTCCTTCATTATGACATTATTTTGAGTGACTGCGATTTCTGATTTTGTCTACTAATGTCAAGACAAGGGCATTTCCATTCCACGGTAGTGAAAATATGAAACCATAGTCATATTACCTCAGGGTACAAAACACCATGCATCAACAAACACTGTTACAAAAGTTTAAACAATTTTTGTAGAGTCTAAAAATTTGTTTAAAAACCTACTTGTTTTTTTTTTATTGTTATTATCTTTACACAAATAAAATAACATATGGAAGCTTGTTTACATCACTGAACAAAAATAAAACTGCGACTTCTCAAGGTAGATTTTTTTTCCACACAATTTGGAGTTTAAATCTCACATTTCTGACTTTTTTCTCAGATCTTTGTGAGAAACTCACAATTCTGACTTTTTTTTTTATCAGAATTGCGAGATATAAACTCACAATTGTAAGTTCTAAAGTCAGAGTTGCGTAAGTTGCAATTGAGAGAAAAAAAAATCAGAATTGCAAGTTTATATCTCTCAAATCTGATTTTTCGCAATTGTGAGTTTTGAGTCGAAACAGCTGACTTTATAACTTGCAACTGTGAGTATATATCACGCAATTCTAAGAAAAAAAAGTCAGAATTGCGAAATGTAAACACTCAATTACGAGAAAAAAAGTAAAAAAAATAAAAAAAAATCACAACATTCATTTTTTTTCATGCATATGCAATTACCTTTTTTTTATATTCAGGGGCGGAATTGGGCTACCATAAAATTAAAAATTAAAAATTTAATTAAAAATTTAATTAAATATTAATTTCTTTCATGCATAGGCATTGCTAGGGCCTGATTTACTAAACAGGGCAAATTAGTGTTAGAGCGCAATTCAATAAAAGCGCCGAAGGGAGGGGGAAATTCTGCATGTGATTTACTGACAATGCGCACATTAAAAAATAGACGCAGACAGATCATTTCCATAATGACCAGTGCAACTTACCAAGAGCAGCGCAAATTACCACCTGCTTTAAGACATGCTTTTTTTGGGCATTAAATAATGGCGCAAATACCAGTAATTTGACAAGTGCAAACTTTAGTAAATCGCGTTATGTGATTCATTTTAATACTCTCCTCCCATAAACTCCTACAAATGCATATTCAATAAGGTCAGGTGCAAAATTAATCGAGTCCACGTCTTTTCAGAGCTAATTCTTCACTGCGCAACTTCAGAAAATCCTGACAGTACTATTTTAACGCCATAAGACAGTTTGCCTGGCGCAAGCTGTTAGTAAATCTGGCGCTTAGAGTGAAAAGCCTCCTAAATAGAATGCAAATACACAGCATATTCAAGAACAATCATTATGTGATGAATGTTATCAGACTGACACCACTTCACACAAATGTTCATGGGTCCGTAACACTCCCATCTGTCTCTTACCACCAGTTCACCTGACAGATTTGGCAGGCCTTTAGGTGGAGTGTCAGATTATGGTCTCATCCCTCCAAAGCCAAAGGAAAACAGGAACACTGGTCTAATGTTAAATCACCACTGGCTCAGCATGAGATCTCCATTCATCTCTCATCTCCCAAAGGCCTGGTGGTCTTTTGCCAGTGGGGGGTTAGGGGGCAGAACCCTGGCATCTTTGAAGCCCCTTACTATGAAGTTCAGCAAGCTGTGATGTCCACGATGAAGTCTATTAATGATTAATGATACGCCGGACCGCACAGTGACAACCACAGCTATTAAAAAAAACAGCTTCAGGAAGCTTAAGATGATAAGTTGGAATGTAAAACAGCATCCTGAAGATCCGCCTACCCTCATGAAAAAGGAATATATCTTCAAAGGAAATGGATGTAAAGTGCAACTAAATATGCTAAATGTACAAAACATGTACGATGAGATTAATGAATTCTGCCCAGCAGGTGTTATGCTATAGGAGGTGTTATGAATATGCATTACTGATGCAAAACTCTGATTTTGTCATTTAATGGCTAAATGGCAAAGCAGACTACTTTCAGGGGGTACATGGAGAAACACAGAGTAAGATGTTAAAAATGTGCATTTAATTAATAAACAAATTGCATGGTGACTCAAATGTCCTAATTAATTCTTAGGAAAAGAACAAGAGTGGTGAAAAGCAAAAGAATCACACAAACACTGAAGGACTGAATGAGGAAGACCAGTGAATTGTGGAAGATGTTTAAAATGAGGCCGCAAAGTCTCTGCATTTAGGTTTACTTAGTCTGATGTAAATTCATATTTAAATTTTGTTTAGTTTTTAGGTTAAAGGCTTGTTGAACAACATTTTCGGTACACTATCAACAAGCAGAAACTAAAATATATTTAACTTTATGTTTACAGTTAATATTAAAAATAGTACCACAACAATACAGTAAAAAGCACACGTCATAAAGCATTTGTTTATTATTAAAAACACAAATATCAATAAAAAGCAATTTTTTTTACATTACTTTTTAATATGTTATGGTCTTTCATTTACTCAAAAACAGCGTTTTGGAGGCCTGAAAATGCAAACTTTTAAAAACGTGTTTCAAAGTGCAAGTTTTTGAAATCTATACCGCTATTGTCCCTGTGTAAACTACAAAAACACAAATTTGCGAAAACGGTGATGTCATGCGCATGCATATTACATTGTCGCGTAATGTTTATTTACAAAGTGACATTGCCAGCTACTGGCCTGACATGCTAATACAGCATTTCAATTCGTTTTCACAGATAGTTTTGACAACATTGTCATCTGTACTTGAAAACGTAAAGGAAAAACTTTTCCGTTTTTAACACATTGACATTATGTAAACGTACCCTAAGTAAAAGTGGTGAGGTCTGAATGGGTGAGCAGTTCACTTTGCAGTTAGTCTGTTTTTCGCTAGTTTGAACAAAGAGTGAACTATTAGTGAACTGGTTGCAAACATGAAAATCAGCCACGATCATACTGATGGTCTAATAAGCCAATAACAGTCACATGGAGGCACTGATTCCTACCTTTTCATGTGTATTTTGCCATTGTCCTCTAAAAACTAAAAAAGACAGTCCACCCAAAAATGAAAAATAAATCATTTTGGGGTCGACTATCCCTTTAAGTTTTATCTAAATGAACTGAAAGGAGACAAAAGAGATGTTGCCTCTCCCTGAAACCTCATCTGCTAATGTTGTTGCATTGTGTCATTATTAAGAACCCACGGTGACGCGGGTGTCACAAACACTGGTGATTATCTGAAAAGGTCCTTTTAAAGCATTATTCCTCACTTTCAACTCAGGAAGTCCCTAAGTGACATATAATGAACACCCAGGTTCAGTCATGTGACAGTGTGTGCATTTTTGTTGCCATGGAAACATTTCCAAAATGGTGGCCTGTCTGGTTAGCACATGCTGCAGTGTCAGTAATTTTTAAAAATGCTTGTTTTTGTTGCTAAAGGTATGTTTCAACCCATGCAACAATTCTAATGTTTTAGTAACATATCCTAGATTACACTTAACCTGGTTTTAATACATTTATTGAAAAAAAAATTATATAAAACAAGTTACGAAGATATTGTGGTGACATATACGTCACATCGGGCTGTTAACCTTAAAACAGTAAGTGGAATTTTGATGTGACATTTGTCACATTAAGAAAAATGGTAATGAGCTGCTCAATTAATTTAGCTGATTCAATTATTTTAGTGTTAAATATTTTCTGCTGCTCATTTCAAAGCAATGTTATTGCACTACCTGCATGTTTAACATGTTGACCTCCAGTGTGAGGTAGTTATTTATTTTTATTCAGTTTGCACATTTTTGAGTTGTTAATTAATTAATTTCTGATTAAACCATATACCGTAAAAGGTAGAACTTTGATATGTTACAAAAGAGTTGTTGTAAAATGTAATGGTCACAGTTATGGGTAACACTTCATAATAACGTTCAGTTGTAAGTCATTTATAAGTCATGAAATAATCAAACAGATTAAATCCTTAGTAAATGGGTAATAGTTACTCATTAAGTTACTAGTTAATATATTATTAATCACTTACATTGCAGTACACACTGCAAAGTATTCAAAACCTGTTGTGTAAACGCATGAATAAATAATTTACAAAGCTTTCTGAATCCCCTAATCTAGTGTAAACTATTCATCACTTGTAAATGTGTTACACATCATTTGTAGATCTTTTTTTTACCTGTTACAAATGGTCTGTAGGTGTATACAAGGCACTTTCTGCATCCCCTAAACTAAAGTGTATACTCATCAGTTGTAAATGTTTTACAAACCTTCCAGTTACAGGTTGTGTGTGTGTGTGTGTTTATATATATATATATATATATATATATATATATATATAACATTTACAACTGATGAGTATTTTACACTAGTTTAGGGGATGCAGAAAGTGTTGTAAATGCTTTGTATACACCTACAGATAATTTACTAATGGTTTGATAATCATTTGTTCATGATTAACAAATGTTTATTGATATGATAGTACAATGTTGATATTTCAATGATTTATAAGTGATTAATAATATATTAACTAGTAACTTAGTAACCATTTACTAAGGATGTGTTTGATTATTTCATGATATGCTATTTTTTTTAGATTAACTTACGACAGATTTGTAAATCATTAGCATATTACTTAATTATTTGTGAACATATAGTCATGTTTTGTAAATGATTAGTTCATCATTATTTAATCACTTGTAAATGATTAAACTTAATGTACAAAACATAGATAAAAATATTAACATACCACTAATCAATCATTTATGAACACATATTCGTGTTTTGTAAATGATTAGTTCATCATTAACTAATCACTTATAAATGACTTACAACTGAATGTTATTATAAAGTGTTACCGAAATATGTTGTGGCAAAGCGAATAAAATGCAAAAACTATTACTTCTGAAAAAGGTTTTGTTTTTTTCTGTTCCCAGAAAAGTAATAATTTTGATAGATGTTGTGGAAAAGAAAATAAACTGAAAAAAACTGTTATTTAGCAAAAAAAAAAAAAAAAATTACAAAATGTATTTTTTTCAACTGAGAAATAAACGCCAAATGTAACATATGTAACATTAAAAATTTATCATGAACGCCCAATGTTATATATATGTAACATTACAGATCTTTCACAAGGAGGGGTTGTATTTCAAAAACAACTGTAGAAACATGTTATAAGTGGTCCATTTGGTCTGTTTTATATGCCCCATAATTTTCCTATAAGGAGAAATTGGTCCGGGTTCTTATGGGTAAATCTCATATATTTCTTAATATTGGTTGTTTTCTTTACCATTCTGCTGCTAACTATCTAAATCTTTGAGCTGGCACTGCCTCCCTTGCCATTTCTGAGAAAACGCCTGTGGTAAATACAGATAAAGCCAGAGAGATAAATGGATGAAAGGCACAGATAGAGAAAAACACCAACTCTATTCACTGATCTCTTCTTAAGGTGGTATAGTTAGATGTGTGTTGATCAGAGACATAAATCAATTTGTTTACCACCTTATGTGCCGCTGGAGCAGCATACCTGACTGAATAAAATAAAATGTGAAAAGAATGACAAAAAAAGCCATTGAGAGAGAGCGAAAAGCAGATGTTGAAGTAAAACGAGAGCAGTGCTTCAGTAAAAGATTAACATCATCTTTTACAATAATAAAAACGATGTATTTTTGCCCCTAGAAATCCATCACGACATAATAATGAGAGAGGCACTCACATTCAAGGGTTTCAGAACCCATCAACATCTATTCAGAGCTGGATGAAATACTCAATAACTCTGGTTCTATTGCACCTGTAGTCTGTGTATGGTGTTTGAAAGCCTTTTTGAAATATCTTCATGTCCACGGGGTGCAATAATTAGCGGTGTTCGCTATTGTTTGAACAAATCCAAAACTATAAAGCATGCCATTTGGCATGTAACTCATCACACACCGTTGTGCTATGGATATGAATGATACCTCAAATTGTGTGGCTCGAGGAGAAGTGCGCTATTACTTTTCTAAATCATTATACTTTTAGCACATATGAACCATTCTTTTCACATGCTCCTACAAAGCTGTATTGCCATATAAACTATAAATGTACACACACAATATAAAGGGGGCATGAGTACAATATAAATAATACATTAATATATAAATTGCAAGAGCCATTGTTATTGATAAAACTATTTTTTTATCAATTTAATTTACCCAAACACATCTCGCAACACAAAAAAATATTCAGAGAATAACAACAAATGTTAGCCAGCTTAGTAAGTTAATTTGCTTTCACTTTAGTAATTTTAGAACATTGTTTAAATTAAGTTTTAACTTATTTTTAAGTTATTTACACACACATATATATATATACACACACACACACACACAGTATATATGCAGAAATTCATCTCACAAGACATTAACTGATGGACTGAAGTTGTGTGGATTACTTGTGGATTATTGTGATGTTTTTATCAGCTGTTTGGACTCTCATTCTGACGGCACCCATTCACTGTAGAGCATCCATTGATGAGCAAGTGATGCAATGCTAAATTTCTCCACATCTGTTCAATGAAGTAAACTCATTTACATCTGGAGAAGTTTTAAGGGGTTTTAAAATGAAGCATCACCTCAAAAAACCGACAGCCACTTCTTTAAACAGATTTTTTATGACAAAGCTCATCTTATTCTTTTCTAAAAAAAAACAAAAAAAAAAAAAACAAATCTGCGTAATAGCAGCTGAATACAGAGAGCAGTTAAACACATCTCCTCGACTGCCCTGTGCCTTCCCATCCCACCCCTGCAGTGTAAAGAGACCACACTAGCGCTGCTTTGTCAGCCGTGACCTTGTTGTGCCGGTGATAAACACCCAGGCGAATTGGGTCAGCTCCCCCTGAGAGAAGCCATCAGTGCTGCTGATCTGAGAAAATCGGCAGGTCGCCTCTTCTCTCTCTTTCCACCCATCTGATGTGTTCTGATGCACCTCCTCCTCACCCCCTTCAAGGTAAATGATGATGATGATGGTGGAGGGAGAGTGATGAAGGGTGCGCTCACTCTCCGTCTCCGCCAGGCTGAGTAATACGGGATGAAAGATGACCGGAGTCAACTCCTCCGGCCGTCAAATTACACGCACGTCAGTATAAATGGGGAGGGTGTTATTCGTTATGGTTGCCACGGAGACCTTCCCACCTCACAGGCTGTGAGTGAGTATGAAGTAAAGTAGTGAAGTAGTCTCTACTAACAACAGCAGAGATGTGTGAAGCTACGTATCGCCTAGGACTGCACAAAATGGGTATCAGTGTAACAAGATGTCAAGATATTGGCATTAAATCTGCAGCATTTTGGCATTAATTCTGAATCTTCCAATCAGATATGAAAAGGTTGTCTGGCTAATTTATTACTAACTACCAATCTAAATTTGTTTTGACGTAACATTAAGGAGTGCGTCATACTCCAGCATGCATCAAACGCTGTAATATAGCAAATGTGGGAATACTAACTGCACACTATATCTGTTATCTATAAAAGATTTGATGATAGAATGAAATTAATAAATTTAACCTAGTGCTTCATCAGTATAACTGAATATAATTCAGATTGTGCCTTTTCTAGGTCACTAATCAAAATTAGTAAATTTGTGACATTGATTATATGAACTCCTTGTTTGTATTAATATTATATTATATCATATTATTATGTTATATTCAGATTATGCACCATCTTTAGATCACTACTTATGCAAATTTCTGACACTGATCATAAGAAATCCTTGATTATATTAATAAAATATATTATCCTATACTATATTACATTCTTACTCAGATTCTGCACCATTTTTGTGTCACTAATTATGCACATTTGTGACTCTGACCATTTGACCATTATTTATATATATATATATATATATATATATATATATATATATTTTTTTTTTTTTTTTTTTTTTTTTTTTTTAATGCATCATTTCTAGGTCACTGAATAAATCAGCAAATGTGACATTGTATATTAATAACAAAAAGTTATATATATATATTACATTCAAATTCTGCAGCATTTCTAGGACACTGATCAAATCTGTGACACTGATCATATAAACTTCTTGTGTATATTAATAAAATATATATTGTATTATCATAACACACTGTATTTTATTATTCAGATTCTGCAGCATTTCTAGGTCACTAATCAAATTAGCAATTTTGGGAAACATAAGATCTTTTGTACATGAATAGAATAGAATAGAATAGAATAGAATAGAATAGAATAGAATAGAATAGAATAGAATAGAATAATGTATTTCAAAATCATAAAACACTATTTAGGATTAAATAGGACACTAGACACAGATGAATGCTCCAATAACCATGCAGCCAGAGCTAAATGTATCTAATAATGTTTGAACATTTAAAAATGCATTTGATACCCAGTTTACGTTGGGTATTGGGTCTGACAGCTTCCCTTGGCAGGCTGCCCTGTTTTAATAATTAAGTACTTAAGTGCATCAATTTTCCTTAAACAGAGATGCATCTGTTTTCACTTTAAAATGATGATGAAATGTTAAAGATTAGAGGAGAAATAAAATCACAAGCTGGAGTTTAAAACAAGCCACAAACATACAGTATCCCAATGTGGTTTTTATCTGCACCAACGTGTTCTTTAAAACAATTTAATTTGCATTTCTTAAACATATCATCCCTCTCCCCGCACCTTGGGTTGATGGAGATGGTGGCAACGTCATTCAGACAGATGGTTCGAATCAGATTTGAAGTCCAAAACAACCCATAGAGGTTTCATAAGCCAGTTCTCCATTTTGCTCCCATGCAACCAGCTATTTGGCCTGTAGTGTACATTGTGTGATCAACCACATGAAATTTTAAATGAACATTAAAAAGGCCCTGTTCCTTTCTTTCACTTAAACGTATGCACTAGATGAAAATAATCATGTAATGCTCTTATCTGTATTCTTTGGTCTATTTATCAAGGGACTGAACTAGTGCACAAATAATGTTCTTTTACAGGTTAAGCAAGTAAACTGTTTTCAAACATGTTTCCCCAGCACTCCTAGCCCCAGATCCAAACTCATGCCATTGATTGCACATTTTAAGAGTTTTAAAAAATGTATGAATTTCTTAAAAAAAAAAATTAAAAAAAAAACCTTTCCCAACACATTTTATGTCTTTTGCTATCTAGATTCGGCAGACTTTCTGAGACCTTCACGGTTGAAATATCAAGTGAACAATGACCCCAAAGAGAACCTCTCCTCTTCACTGACATCTTTTAACTGTTGCTCTCCTCTCCCCTTCTTCATCCTCTTGCAGCTGTGTTTTCATTTCTTCTCCTGACTGCTAATAAAAAACAGATTTTCACCTTGCCGCTGGCTGCTGGAATATGATAGAATATCTGATGGTGCTCATATCAACGGCAGTGGGGTGTCATATAGAGCAGAATGCCGCCCACATAAGGATGACTGACCTTGCTACTCTCAGCCCTTGAGGGTAGCCGGGGAACAACTCTGAGCCGATGAGCATGCCTTGAGTCGTGCTAGCCTGATAGAAGTGTTTTTGTGTAAAAATAAATGTCAAAAAATTCTGAATAATAACCCAAAACACTACAAAATGAAGTTCTAATAACAGAAGAAGTGATGCATCTTGATACAAGCATAATTCAAACTACAAAAAGAATAATATTCATGCGAAGAGTGGGAATTTTGATTCAATCCAGTGACTCCACTGAATTCTTTTGAACATGTTCACCAAATAGATTCATTCAGATTCGTGTACTGATTCAGATTAGTTTACAGCAGCACGTTCACCCTCCCGCCTATCTTGAGGACTATGACCTCACAGCCACAAGATGTAGACAGGTCAGTCAGGCAATGATGCCTTGTGCCATAGAGGAGTCCCAAAAGTATGGTCCATTCGATATCAGTCTCAAAAGGTCTCAGAGTCCCAATTAATCACCACTTCTTCACTCACCTACCATTACAAAGTCATTGCAGTTGCCTAGCACACCCAAAGCACCAGTAAGGTCAAATCCATCTTTCTCTAAAGGGAATTATAGCTCATTACCTACCCCATAGCAGATTGTTGACCATAGAGATCATTCTGAACTGCCTATCCACTTGGAGAGGAGAGCTGAGGAGCCATTAAGACAGCATGTGCTGAGTATGCTCTGTGAATTTTAGGTAATGAAAGAGAAATTAAGTAAGCGTGACCCCATTCCTGCTAGTTATCCAAATGCATCGGTCCCAATTCATACCTGCAGATTAGTTCCACCTCTCTCCTCTCACCTTTCGCTACCTTCAAGTCTTTCAGCAAACAACTAATGACCGATTGGTTCCAGACAAATCACAGCTGCATGTCAAATGTACCTTTTGGAAGCCGTGTAGTATCTCTAAAGGCCACCACCTACAGATCATCCACAAGGTCGACATCCGGCAGTGGGCCAGTAATGTGTCGAAAGTTGTCGGTCACCTACCTCCAGAAGCCAGGTCCACTGAGAAGGAGTTGTGGCTCTCTTAGGACAAAGCTGACCCACAAGAATCTACTTTAGGACGATTCACAACTCCCTGCTGAGCTCCGGTAAGCATGGATAGCTTAGGAAGATGTGCTGCAATATCTACCACAGGTAATACTCTCTAGGTGCAACAACCCATCCTATATGGACCATCCAGATGTGCATCGGGAGATTCATATCTTCAGTGACACCTCTTAGACGACATATGGGGCTGTTGCTTACCTACATTCAGAAGGTCACCAAGAGGAATTATACCTTGCCTTACCTCTAGCCTGAAGTCCATAGTCCATACAAAGGTTCAAGCTCTGTGATGCTTTGACAGGAGCAGAGTTGGCGTAATTGCTTCCAACTGACCTCACTCTAAAGTTGGACAAAGTCACCTGCTGGACTGACTCCACAATTGTCCTCCACTGGCTCCTTTCTGAGTCCTGCCATTACTAGGCCTTGTAACAGCAGCACTGTTTAAGCCTGCATTCTATTAGGCAGGAATGAACAGTTTTGAAAAAGAGATGAGGTCCCTTGTTCAAATGTCTCACTACCTGTGCTGTACACATTGAAGTACTGACCTGTGATTCTTTCCCAAAGGCACTCAGTAGGTTTGTGAGTCGACGTGGCCAGCTTGAATAACTATATACTCAGAGTTGGCTGAATGATTCCAAGGCACAAACTCCCAAGATGGAGAGACAGAACTCAGTGATGCAGTAGTTGTTAATTAGACGACAGATCAGTTTCCACTTCAATTCTCTGCACTTTGGAGGTGTGTGAGAGAGGGGGTTTCAGTCAATAAAAGCTGCCCTTCATTCAACTCTGGGCTTAGAACCAGTGCCCAAAGAAGTGTTTCTTACAGTCCTGACAGAGATCGAAGCCATCCTAAACTCTAAGTCTGTGGCATATGTTTTGGTGAAAAAAAAAAAAATGGAGATGGAGATGGAGACACTTACAGGAATAAGCCAAAAGATTATGGGCTGCTTTCATAAGGCTATACCTACCGGTAATGCAGATGAGAAGACCATCACTTGACATTAAGCCTGGTACCGTAGTCATGTTAGTTGATCCTCAGTTACCTCGATCCCTGTGGCAGATCGGAAGTGTCATGAAAGTGTTTTCTTGGGGCTGATGGTCATGTCTGAGCAGTGATATGGCCTATAGCTCACCTGATTGTGCTTCCTGAAATCCCTGATTAGGATTAGCCTCCTAAAAGCAGAGACCGACAACAGTAAGCATGATTCAATTTCCAAGAGCAAATTTACACATAAATTTGGGGGCGGCAGTGTTGGAAGGGCCTGTCAGTCAACACCATATACCCTACAAAATGAACTTAAAGAGAAGCTTGCCCACGGATTGTGAGAGATAACCCCAATTTGTGTGGATCTATGACTGATTTTGAGTACCCATTTACCCACACTTATACTCTTATACCTCCTCAAACATTGTCATTGCAATAAACCCATTTGATTTCTTCTGACTGCCCTGATTCACTCCTGTGTTCTGGAGTGAACCAAGAGGATAGATAGAGACATTAGAACCTGCTTAGAATACAACCCTGCTTTAACTACTTAACAGTTCGGGTTAGTTTTTTTTTTAGTTTTTCTATTATGTCTGTATAAGTTATTTATTAAGTTTTAGTTTTTATTTAATTTGAGTTATTTTAGTACTTCAACAAACTACATGGAAATGAAATAATATTGAATTTATGGATATGCGTGTGTGTGTGCATATATGTCTGTGTGTGTGTGTACATACACGTAGTTGTTTTTGGTGTCTGGCTTAGTTTTATGTTAGAATCATTATTACACTCTTATACCTTTTGTTCTCTTAATATTTTGAATTGTTTGTAGCTTTATTTTGTTTTCATTTAAATGTTAAGTTTTAGAAATTTTGTCATATGCATTTCTCATTTTTATTTAATTAACTTTTTTTAATGTGTGTGTGTATATATACTATTTATAAAGTTTTAGCTTTTAGTTTTGGATCAGTTTTAGTTGTTCTAATTCTACAATTGATTGTTTCTGTTGTCCTCATTTGTAAGTCGCTTTGGATAAAAGCGTCTGCTAAATGACTAAAAGTAAAGTAAAAGTAAAGTAAAGTTTTTCCAGGCCAGTACAGCAGTCAAATGCTTGACTAGAACTCAGCGTCTTCAAAGGAAGAGACTTCAGCGAACAAGAAATAAGAGTAAGAATAAGAGTAAATAAGAGTGTATGAAAGGCGACAGTTCTTTCATTTAAATGAGTTGCTCAAAAACAGACTCATTTATGAATGAAACTCTACAAATGTACATAATACTATATAAGTACATAACACATACTGATTTTAAAAACATGCAAATAAAAGGAACAATTTGCAGAGAACTCTTAAAATAACTTTAGATTTAAATTTTTAAATCATGGTAACTTGGTTGCAAAGCCAGCTTTCATTCCAAATTCATTGCAGAAAATCGATATTGTACTCACTGGAGAAGCCAAAGGCTGTAAACAGAACAGATTATTGAAAGCAAGACACAGATGGACCAACTAGCCAGTTACAAGTAAGAGAATGGTAACACACTGTGCCAAACATCTCTCCTGCTCTCGTCTCTACAGCCCTAGTGCGTCTGAATATGTGTGTGCTTGAGTTTGATTGGAGTGAGTTGAGCATCTCAGATACCCCGAAATCCCTGCAGCTCACCCCAGGCCAGCTGAACTGTGAAATATAATGGAAGCCTGCCAGCGGTCTGGTCTAAACAGAAGGAGTGATGAGAGAAACGCAAGCATAAAAACAGTGGCGGCTGTCTTAACAATGTAACAAACAGAGGCTGCCCTCAGAAACTCCCACAGCTCAATACAGACCTGCTTCCATCTAATTGCGGAGAGACTAAATCTTTACATAAATTTCAGTGGTAACTCTAAGTGATGCACAACATGACGTTTATACTAGCTGTGGTGTAATATATACAACAACATGAGAAGAATTATGAGCGACAAGCCGCCTCCTTCCAAATCCCCAAGAGTAATTACAAAAAAGTGATCCACAATTAAGAAACAACCACTTAAGGATCTTCTGTTAATAACAATGAGGCATTTTCAATAGCAAAACCTAATAGTAGGGTTATTCAGTAGAAGAAGAAAGATAGAGATTATTCCCAATATCGATATGTCCCAGTTGAGACTGCTTCCCAATTTTTCCATCTATAGCGGCTGAATCTTTGGTTTCATGGCAAAAGTATTCATATTTTACCCGAGTTCAGAATGTAAGTTTGCATTTGCAATTTTATATTGAGTGTGATGCAATAAAAACACTGTGTACAACTAAATAATGACAAGAAATATGTTTGTCTACAATGTGGCCAATGTAGTCTCAAACAAATGATCTCTTTTTAGTGAATCAAAAAACTGTACAGCATGACCGCTGTTCATTATAAGCAAGTGAATCAGAATCACAGTTTAAAATTGAAAGCAAAGTCATGCAAATCATGGAATCAAATAAAAACATACAGTATAAAGAGTTTTGTGAAATACTGCACTAATACATACAGTAGCATTACCTGTGGAGACAAACCTGTGAATAAGAAAACGTGCATAACTCAACCGGCATATAAATCAATACAATTCTTTATAATTCTTTCAGACACATTTTCAGATCCTCCTTGGCAAGAACTGTCGCTCTGGGGTGTCTTCTGGACCTTCGACAGACCCATGGAGGATAGTGTCTTCCCCTATTGTCGTGCAAACATATTAAAGCATGTTTGCCCCTAAACAATGCCTGTGGCAACAAATATTACCTTATGCCTCTGTCTATCCTCATGCTCCCTTGGCTCAGAGTGCAGGCAGACGGTCATACGGGTTTGTACAGGGCCATGCGAGGTAACAGTCCACTTGACCAGCTCACCACAACATACCTCTGAGAATCAGGGATCACTGCAGAAAAACAAAATAGACATGTTCCTAAGCAATAGACATCACAAGAACAGTTCATGTTTACAGGGGCACTTTTCTTCACATCTAGCTTGTATTTGCATTCTTTGATGGTGGAACTTTTTAGAAAAACACAAATTTTATCTGTTAAAATTACAAAGCATTTAATCTATAAATCACAAACAAACAAACAAACAATGTAAATGACAAAATCTCACTACTACTACTACTATTACAAGACTGAAAAAACAAACAAATCGATATTGACAGAAAGTATCCCAGACAACTACATAAAATAAAACTGTAAATGAAAAAATAATAAATAAATAATAAATAAAATAAAAAAAAAAATATATATATATATATATATATATATATATATATATATATATATTCTCCCCACCCATTATTAGTAATAGTAGTAGTAGTAGTAATAATAATAATAATAATAATAATAATAATAATAATAATAATAATAATAATAATAATAATAATAATAGATTGAAAACCTTACACCCAATAATTAAATAAAACAAACAAACAAAACAAATGACAAAATCTCCCAGCCAACAATAATAATAATAATAATAGTAATAAGCAACAATAATAATAATAGTAATAAGCAAGCAATTAAATAAATAAATAAATAGACTTAAAAAATACAAGTAGCTAAATCCTATTGCCAATAAATGCATTTTTAAAATCTAAGTGAAATTCTTCCAGCCAGTAATAATAATATTATTAATAATAATAATAATAATAATAATAATAATAATAAACAAACTTAAAAAATGTAAGTGGTTAAATCTTACAGCTAATAAATGCATTTTTTAAAACTAAGTAACATTCTCCTGGACAATAATAATAATAATAATAATAATAATAATATATAAATTTAAATGACAATATATTACAGCAAATAAATAAAAATTAAAAACTACCCACAGTACTAGTGATAATGAGGGAAGCTGAATACAAATTGAACGGAAGCTGACTGAATGCTCTGTATAGTGTAACAAGACAGACAGGCATTATATGCTGAGGTGTTGAAGATGGCTTGTGTCTCAGTTGAATACAAACGTGCGGAGATGCTGGTGATTAGGTGTGCAGAACTGACGTATCACACACACAAACACAGTCTTGCAGCGGTGACAGTGTGTTTCTGCATAAGCACTACCTCAGTGTCCCCTCATGAGCGAGGAAGATTAATTGCATAGTTAGAAGTCAGATCTGTTGACTGGGAATAATTAACCTTTTATATATTCGGGGTGAAAAATAAAAAAATCCAAAAACACATTTTTCAGAGGAGTATTTAAAGATGCATCTGAATACATTTGCATACGGATGACGGCTGTGCTTGAGAAACTCATTACTGAATTACAACCATATTTTATTTTTGGTAGCCAACCGAGCGGACATTTCTACACCTTAATTCCTGACAACATCATCCGAGGCTTTAATCTTTGAGAAAAACAAATGGTACACATTTTGCTGTGTGAAATTACATCAGCCACTCTCTGAACTCTGATAAACATGATGTGACTGTCATAACTGAGTCGCGGATGCGTCATCCAGCGGCTCATCTGGCATATGTGAGAAAAGCCTCAAAATGCGTCTCATTAGGTAAACATACTTCACCAGACAGGAGCTCAGTAAATAACATAAGCGTCGTCGTGATGTGTATCTCCATCTCTGTCATATCGCTCTTGTAAATGACTGGAGAGGAGCGTGTGCGAACATCACTCAAGCACCGGTGTCGCTCTGATGAATGCACTTTTATCAGCATTGGGCTTTCCAGACAAATGGATTTTAAAACAAGTTGCAACCGCCACAAATCCATCAGATGTCTAAACTGACCTCACGGTGAACCCTGGGTCCCATAAAGACCCATAACGGACCCAATCAAGACTGAGGTAGGGAGAGGTCTGCCATTCCCTGTCATTTCCAACACCCTCTACCCTATACTCAATCATACACACTGTATTTCCCCAAAGACCAAGTACAGTGAGGTTTAAAGGTATAGTTCACCCTAAAAATACAATTCTGGCAGTATTCACTCACCCTTGAGCTGTTTTATATCAGACCTTTACCCTCTGTGAATGATTATGGTTGCTCTTTGTCATGCAGTTGCAATGAATGGGGACTGGAGCCTTCAAGCTTCAAAACAGACACAAAAGCATGATAAAATCAGTCTATATGACTCACACACTGTATTCAATGTTATCCATTGAAAACCTTAATCTATGGCACATTTGTGAGTTTTTTATTCATGAACAAATCATTCAAAGAATCATTTATTCATGAATCTGAAATAAAAACAAACTGTATATGACAAAATCGGAGCCGATAATAATAATAATAATAATAAAGAAAATAAGTAAATAATAAATAAAAACAAAAATATTATATAAATGTTATATAAAAGAAAGAAAGAAAGAAAGAAAGAATAATAAATAATATAAATAAGCAAGTAAGTGACTGAAAATTTTACAGCCAAAGAAAGAGAGAAAGAAACTATACTGTAATAATATAAATAAGTGACTTAAATCTAACAAAGAAAGAAAGAAAAAAAAACTATAATAATATGAATAAATAAGAGACTGAATTCTTACAAAGAAAGAAAGAAAGAAAGAAAGAAAGAAAGAAAGAAAGAAAGAAAGAAAGAAAGAAAGAAAGAAAGAAAAAGAAAGAAAAAGAACATTCCCCTTCAAGGGAACTCAACGCTGCGTCCTGGTGGACACTTTGGGGAATGCTGTCTGCGTGATCGGCGTAAAACAACTCCAATCTTATTGGTCCACGTGACCAGTGACGTCATAGGCGGGTACCCGAAAGTATAAAAGGGTACCTGCTGAATACGTCACCAACTTTTGTTGTCTTCAGAGCCGTATGTCTGTTGAACGTGTGTGAAACATCATCCTGGTGAGTCGAGCAGTGCTTTGAGGAATATGTGCCTCCGTGTTGGGATTCTAAATCTTGAGGGCATATTCTAACCTTTTCGTCTTTGTCTCGGCGACCACGCGCTCTTTGTGATGAGTCACTTTAATGCACTCAGTTCGCGGTTTGTTCCTATTCCCGAGGGATGCGGGGTAAAGCCTTTGCGTCTCGGGTCGTTGCCGCGGCGATTGCTTTGATCTGCGGTGTCCGCATACCCTTTCCTATCGGGTTGCCTGATGCCGCGGATATTGCTCGCGTTGCTATAACGATGAAGTGTGAGCACTGAGTCGTTTTTATCAGGGCGTGCGAGATCACGGGCGGAGCTATATTCAGCTCAGCTGTGCCTCTCTATTATGCGTGATATTGCGTGTGGAAAGCCTCGCTGGGCATGAATATACTGAATGCTCTGTGGAGTGAAGCTGTTAGCTTTCTCTTCCAGGGTGCTTCAGTAGTCTAGAGTGGTTACGAGGAATGTTCCTTCCTGTGTTTAGCCGGGTGATAAGTGAACAGTCTCCGCTCAGAGTATAGCCATCTGCGGATGATTATGCTCCATCTCAGGCTGTTTTGCTTTGGAATATAGCAGTCTGAGGACAGCCAGCCATGTTTTAGCCAGGCGTTTATGACTGGGTTTGGTTCCCCTTGGGCAGAAGCTCTCTCAGGTAAGCGCTGAAGGCTTGTTTGGAATCTGCTGTCTGAGGATAGCTGTGTTCCAGCTTGAAGACTGCTCCCCCTTGTGGGGTCTTTAAGTAGTGGTCTCCTTGAGCCCTTGCCTAGACTGTGCTGTCTCCCCTGTTCGGGTTTTAAGTAGATGGCTCACTTCATGGCCTGGGCAAACTTCAACCTTATCTGAAGGAAAGGCTATTTGAGGATAGCTGTGTCCAGCCACCTAGTGTTTTGGCCGTTGCTTGCATCAGGCTTTGATCTGGACTAGTGGGTTTTATGTGTTCGCTTCTTAGCGAATCATTACTATGGTCTGGATCTTCCTATTGTGAGCCTCTGCTCAATATATCTGTAAAGACTCGCTAGCCTACTGTGGGACTGACACGGATTGGGGACCTCCTTGGTATAGCCACCTAAGGATGGTTATATTTCAGCCATTGCCATGGCAGGACGGGCTTACTTGGATACAGTATAGCTATCTGAGGACAGCTATGTGCTAGCTTGGTGATTGCTCCCCTGCTTAGGGTTGTTAAGTAGCGGTCTCCTTGGGCCCTGCCTAGATAATGCGGTCACCCCTTATAGGGTTTATAATTGGACAGCCCACTACTGGTGGTCTTGGCAGTTGCAGTGGTCCCCTTTTCCTAGAGCCTAGCTATCTGAGGATAGCCATGTGCTAGCTCAGTGATTGCTCCCCTGCCTAGGGTTTTTAAGTAGTGGTCTCCTTGAGCCCTTACCCAGACAGTGCTGTCTCCCCTGCTAGGGTTGTAAGTAGACAGCCCACTCTCCGTGGTCTGGGTAGTTTCAGTCGGTTCCACCTCTGGTAGCCCTTCCTACACACATAGCTATCTGTGGATATCTATGTGCTAGCTCAGTGACTGCTCCCCTTCCTAGGGTCTTAAGTAGCGGTCTCCCTGAGCCCTTGTCTAGAGTGTGCTATCTCCCCTGCTAGGGTTGTAAGTAGACAGCCCACTCTTTGTGGTCTGTGTAGTCTCAGTCGGTCCCCTTCTGGTAGCCTTCCTAGGTGCATGGCTTTCTGAGGATATCTATGTGCTAGCTCAGGGACTGCTCCCCTTCCTAGGGTTTTTAAGTAGCGGTCTCCCTGAGCTCTTGCCTAGAGTGTGTTATCTCCCCTGCTAGGGTTGTAAGTAGATAGCCCACTCCTGTGGCACCCTCATAGGAGGGCTAACCGGGTTTTTCAGGCTAGCTGTGTGGGACCATCTGCTGATAGCGTGGTGATTGCTCCCCTTCTTAGGGTTTTAAGTAGTGGTCTCCTTAAGCCCTACCTAGACAGTGCTGTCTCCCCTGGTAGAGTTGCAAGTAGACAGCCCACTCTTTGTGGTCTGGGTAGTCTCAGTAGGTCCCCTCCTGTTCTACTATTCCTAAAATCCATGTTTATGGTAAGCGTACACGCTAGCTTCTGTGCGCTTTCTAAAATCCACATTGTGGTAAGTGTGCACGCTTGGCACCCTGCGCACTTTTCTAAAATCCTGTATGGTATGGGTTACGCTCTCGACTTCGTTCCCATTCTCTGAGTGGGTTCTGGCCCCAATTCACTTTGGGCCCCACTCCAATTATGCATCTCTGGCGATACTTCTGAACAGGGCTTCCTCTCGTTTTAAGAGTCGTTATGCTGAGACCTCCACTCTTAAGAGTTCCCCTACCAAGATGGAAGCCTTCCTAGGTACATCTGAGGATATCTAAGTGCTAGCTTAGGGACTGCTCCCCTTCGTGGGGTTTTTAAGTAGCAGTCTCCCTGAGCCTTTGCCTAGACAGTTCTATCTCCCCTGCTAGGGTCTTAAGTAGATAGCCCACTCTCTGTGGTCTGGGCAGCTTCACAGGTAGGTTTACCAGGGGTTTTTAGTTTTTGGTCCTGTAGCCCCTTCCTAGGGCTATAGCTTCTGAGGATAGCTATGTGACTGCTCCCCTTATTGGGGTTTTTAAGTAGCGGTCTCCCTGAGCCATGGCTTAGACAGTGTTATCTCCCCTGCGGGATTTTAAGTAGATAGCCATTCCCTTGGTCTGGGCAGCTCTTTAGGAAGCTCCTTTTTCATAAGACTCTTTGGATATAGCTATCTGCGGATAGCTGTGTCCAAGCTGGGATTGTTGGTAGCAGTCTTGAGAACTCCTCTAGGCTTCCAGCCTCTCAGTGGTCTTATGTATCTGGCTACTATCGCTCACATAGCATAGCTATCTGAGGATGGCTGTGTTCTTAGCTTATTTAGGGTGTTCAATCTTGTCTGGTATCGGGCTCCCTCATTTTACCAAGTTATGTGAGCGTCCCATGGCGTCAGTGGCTTGGCCCCTTTCTGAGGAAAGGTTTGGTGTATGTCTGTCACCTCCTTGGTATTCTCTCACCAGGTGGACAGGCATGCGCCTCGGCATGGCGTGATTGTATATCGTTCCCCAAAGTGTCCACCAGGATGCAGCATTGAGTTCCCTAGAAGGGGAACGTCTCGGGTTACTCACGTAACCATGGTTCCCCGAGAGGGAACGAGACGCTGCATCCCCTCGCCATGCCTTCGGCCTGCCTGTTTACGTCTCCTCAGACAACTAAGTTGGTGACGTATTCAGCAGGTGCCCTTTTATACTTTTGTGTACCCGCCTATGACGTCACTGGCCACGTGGACCAATAGGATTGGATTTGTTTTACGCATGCTTCAGGCACCAGTCACGCAAACAGCATTCCCCAAAGTGTCCACCAGGACGCAGCGTCTCGTTCCCTCTCGGGTAACCATGGTTACATGAGTAACCAGAGACGTTCTTCAAATGGATGAATCATCCCAGTTTGGAACAACAGTAGTAAATGTATTTTTTTTATTTTTTTATTTTTTTTTTTTTTTTTGGGTGCACTGTCTCTTTAAAAATGACAATACAAATATTGGCTTTAGGAGGGCAAATAAATGAGGTATTTAATTTCACCATATTGTCATTCCTCTTCCTTTATCTCTCTCTCTTGGTCTCTATTTCCATAAATCTCACTCACTCTCTCATACACACTCTCTCGCTTTCTCTCCAATAACATTCAGGCCGTTAGATAAGATGAGGGGTTTGGAGGGACAGGAGAAATGAGAGCCAGCTGGAATTCCCATCGGAGCCCTAATCCATCTTACATCAACTAGGGTTCAATCTAAACACACACACTCACCCACACAGTGGCCAGTGGCCAAGAGTATTACATAGCAGTGTGTGACCTACCACCCATTGCAACATCATATTCCATTATTCCAACTTTAAATGAGGTGAAAAGTTCACTAAATTGGGGTGTCTGCTGTTGGGATTTTCTGTAGTTTGTTTTAGAAAACTTCATCAGTTTCACAGATGACCAAATTCCTAGAAATGCTCGGTGAAGTCACATCGGTTGGGCAAATACGTTCACAGAAACACAATCAGACACAGAAACGCATAATACTTCAATTTAATCGGCTGATATTTTTATCATCCTACATAACCATCAGCTCAGCATAAATATCTATTCAAATGACAATCAGGTTTACTGACTTTTTGACCCTGTAAATCCCTCTTTGACCATCACTGTCATTTGGAAGGATTTCATGAAAAATCTTCAGGAGTTTCAGTAATACTGAGGATGTTATGTTGCACACAATATGCTTGTAGCTAGAACAAAAAAAAAAAAAAATGATATTTTTATTCAAGCACAGCTGTAATAAATCTGTGATTGCTGTCTCAACCAAGTTTAATATATGCATCTACTGTATAACTCTGCACACATATAGAGTTAACACATTTCTGATTATTTTGTGATAATCTGAATTTTGACATTTGGAATATATACATATCTTTTATAGTATTAATTACATAAAGAAAATATATAAATAGTTTTAGACAATCTTTTAACAGAACTTTTAAGAAATTTGTATAGTGTGAACTGGCTCTGAAATTATGTGAAAATGGAAAAAATTTGTTGTTAATATCTGAAATGAATTTTCAGATATTGAAATTGTGTTGTATGTTTATTTTAACTCTGCTTATTTTAAACTATGAAAATAAGAAGTGTTGGCAATTAGCTGAAATGCAATAAGTTTATAAATTTGATTTATGTCAGTTAATGTTTATTGTAAAATGATAAACAACTCAAATGTAATAAATATTTTTATGGTTTTAGTTATTGTTTTTCTATTTTTGATGATATTTTAAATGTTTTTAATATATATTTTCTGTTTTTAATTTGATTTTAAAGTTTTAGTAATTTTGTATGTTACCATTATTATTTTTTTACGTTTTAGTTAATTTTAATCTTTCAACTTAAACTATGAAACTGAGAAGTGTTGGCAACTAGTTGAAATTAAATGAGTTCATACATTTTATTTCAGTTAATGTTTATTGTAAAAAAAAAAAAAATGAATAAATGTAAAGCATTTGTTTATGTTTTAGTTATTGTTACTCTATTTTTTGTTAATATTTGAATGTTTTTAAATATTTTCTGTGTTTTTTATTTTAATTTTAAAGTTTTAGTAATTCTGTCTGTTATCATTAGCCTATTATTTTTTATGTCTATAAATTTTTAAGTTTATTTAGTTTTAGTTATTTTAGTCATTCAACAAACTATGAAAATGAGTGCTACCTTGGCAACTACCTGAAATAGAAAAAAGTTTGCTTGTTTGTTTGTTTTATTTCAGTTTAAGTAATTCAATTTAATAACCCAGATGATACTGTATCTTCCATCACAAAGTCTTCAATACCAGACAGACACATTTACTACAAAACTAGAATATCACATGAAAGGACAAAGCCTTAAAATACAACTGAAGACAAGAGCTTTCATGAAATCTTTTGAAACGAAGTCCAAAGATTTCCAAGACTTCACAAATCCTGTCAAACAAGGTTAAAATGACCTCAGAGCAGCACTTTGTCTCTTGTGAGACTGCGCTGCCATATCAGTCGAGATGCTGTCGCATACGGTGTCATCCGCCCTGATGGCATGACAGTGCGGGCTTTGACCCGTTCTCTTCCTAACCTTCACTTCTAACCCCTCTCTCTCATGTAACATGCTTTTTTCCTCCACCTATCACCCTTTCATCTCCCTCCTGTCTTGAGATGACATGTTCAAATACAACCTTGCAGATAATGAGTGACATTTGGGGCTGTGAGGAGGACCGATTAAACAGACAAAGAGGACGTGTTCTAAAAATGTGCCTCTCTCTTCAGCTGCCTCGATTATGTTTGAGTAAAAGAGAAGGTTGACATATCACCTGTATCACTTTCTCGCTTTTCAGTGTTTTTCTACTATGCAAATGCTTGCATCTAAAGACAAGACTTATTCAAAATGATCAAAGCATAGCTGGAAGCACATCAGCGTGCGTAGCTGTTCGTGTACATGTGTGCACTATAGCGTTTGTGAAATCTTTGGCGGTGTTTGACAGCAGATGTAGTTGGTTGAAGGTAAATGGAGGTTGGAAACGGAGATGGAAAGACGTAATGGAGCATGCTGTACTGGCTTCGGGCCCCCAAAGGCACACAACCTCACACAGAACCATTACATTACTGTCCGACAGTCCCCGAGCCATAAGACTACACATGTATTTAGGGTTCATTTCATATTAGTGTTCTTTAGGGTGCTTTTTGTAACTTCGGTTTACTGATTCCATTTGAAACAGTGGTCTAACACATGGTTCGCATGAACTTTTGGAAGAAAATTGGGAGGAAATTCATCCTTCACTGCTGATGTATAATTTGCACCTTTGCATGTCCTTGGTCACAGTTATTATGTATGTTTCAGGGGTTTTTCATGCAAATGGAGAGATATAACTCCTTTTCAGACCCAACAAAAACTATTTTTATTTCCCTTATATTATTACATTAGCAATAATGTCACTGCATTACCAAAAAAGACTTGGTATTAGCTACAAAATTATTCCGCATTTCCATATTATTCACATACTGAAGCTTCATGTTCACATACTGAAGCTTTATTTCGATGCACTGTGCACAGCATAAATGAGTACACCCCCTCTGAATAAATATAAAAGATGTATTTTTTTTAATGATCACTAATATAATTCATGGAAAGATGGCAAAATTGAAATGTATTAAACATATACTTAATAAAAACAACAAAATATATGCCAATATTTTCTGTAAGATAAGTAAATTAGCCAATTTTGTTTAAATGAAGGATTGCAGAAATGAGTACACCCTAGATTTAATTCAGCAAATGTATAATATTCTAGTACTTAGTATGTCCTCCAGAACTTTAAGTATACTGCTCTTACCCTTCTTGGCACTGAGTGTACAAGTTCATGACAAATTTTCACATCTGTCCTGTTTAACTCCTGGAGGATGACCTCCTTAAATGCTCTGGTCTTTAATGGGGAGTTTTGCTCAGCTCGTCTCTACAGAATCCCCCACAGCTGCTCAAGAACGTTAAGATTGAGTGAAATACATGTCCACTGAAGGATTTTCACCTTGGGAGAATGATTATCTTCATTGTCATTCTGAAAAAATGGCCAATAATGCAGGGAATGAGGGGAGGGTAGCATCTTCTGTTTCAAGTTTTTGTATTACATCATACAGTAGTGTCTGAATTCATGACAGCATTGATAAAGCTCAACTCCCTCACACCTTCAGCACTCACTCATCCCTATAGAAGAGCTTTACTACCACTGAACATCACTGTGGGTACCAAGCACTTCTCACTGTACTCCTCCTCTAGCAACACCAGAACATTTTGAATGCTTTTGGATCCGAAATGATTGACTTGGTCTCTTGAGACCAGAGTATGGATTCCCAGAAGTCTCTATTTTGTAAATATGGGCCTTGGAAGAGGTTAAATGAGTTTATTTTGCTTTGGCTACAGTAGGTAATTCTAGTGGTGACAACAACCATATATTTTCACACTTAAAATAATAATTTGGTATTCCTCTTGTAACATTGTCCTCTTTTATGCTAAGAAATGTCAGAATAAGAAAGTTTTATTTAGTAACTTTCAGGAGGGTGTACACATTTTTGCAACAACATTTTATCACTTTGATAAGAAAATCTTATTTTGCTGAATAATTTTGACATTCTTCTTTGGTAATTGATCAAGCAGGCTTGTTGGAACATTATATCTCCAAAGAACCCTAACATGTCATCTAAGTAAACAGTAATTGCTGAATTTGTTAACTTTTAGAGGGGGTGTACTCATTTATGCTGTGTACTGTAGAAATTACGCTGCTAAAAAAAAATAATCAGTAGCTGCTCCAAAATAATGCATTAACATGGAAGTGAATCTGTCAATGTAGAAATTATGCTGCAAATAACAGCTACTGAATCAGTAGAATACTGAATCAGTAGCCGCTCTGACAGATTCAGTTCTATGTTAATGCATCATTTCCATAGAGAAATAAGACTGCAATAAAGCTGGTGAATCAGTAAAATGTGTTGAATCAGTAGCTGCTCTAACAGATTCAGATTCATGTTAGTGCATCATTATTTCAATGTAGAAATAAGGCTGCAAGTAAAAGCTGTTGAATCAGTAAAATGTTTGAATCAGTAGCCACTCTGACAGGTTCAGTGCCATGTTAATGCATCACTATTTCGGTGTAGAAATTAGGCAAATAAAAGCTGTTGAACCAAATCTGTCAGAGCAGGTGCTGATTGATCATAATTTATTATTTCAATGTAGAAATTAGGCAAATAAATGCTGCCAAATCAGTAAAATGTGTTGAATCAGTAGCTGCTATAACACATTCAGTTCCATGTTAATGCATTATTATTTCAATATAGATATTAAGCTGCAAAATAGCTGTTGAATCAGTAAAATGTACTGAATCACTAGCTGGTCTGACAGACTCAGTGCCATGTTAATGCATCATTTTAATGTAAATATTAAGCTGCAAATAACAGCTGTTGAATCAGTAAAATGTGTTGAATCAATAGCTACTATGACAAAATCAGTTCATCATTATTTCAATATAGAAATTAGGCCGCAAAATAACTGTTGAATCAGTATCAACTCTGACAAAATTAGTTCAATGTTAATGCATCATTTCAATTATATGTCAGACTGATTCAAATTGGTCTCTTTGAATGATTCCAAGAGAATCATTCATAAGAGTCATTTACTTCTGAAATGGACTAGACAGGTTGCATTATATATCTGAGATAAACTATAATGTTCATATCAAGCACTAGGAAATGTTTAATGCATCTTAAGAAACCTTTCCAGAGTCACTCATCAAGTCTCTCGCAAATTAAACAAATTCTTCTGCTGTTTTGTGTTTATCGCTGTATTTCTCAGTGGAATGGGGATGATCTAAATACTGTGTAATTTAGAGGAAGAGAGCAGGCTGTTTTCCCTCATCAGGATTCTGTTAACAGAACAGGCTAATTATGGGTAGAGGGTGCAATGCCAGGCCCTGCTGTCTATAACTCCCACTTGTTGCTTTTTTTGGTTGAGTGATGCCACATAGACAATAGAAAACATGGCACCCACTGACAGCATCCCCGCAGCTGTGCCCACTATTACCATCACTAAATATCCAAAAAGAGAACAATGCACTCAAAGACGAACATGCAACATGCATGGAAAAGCACACGTACAATTACTAACAGTCATTCAAACATGCGGAGTCATTTATTGTTTAACAGTGCTTGATTTGAAAATTAAGAGTTGTCAGAATAAGATCCGTAGACAGATCCAGCAGGCTTAGGGGTTCAACTAATCAACGTCAACCGAACAGCAAAACAGGATAAAAAGTTGCCCTTTTTTATTGGTTTTAAATTCCAAGTAATGTATTGTTTAATTTTTAATAGAGTATATGTATATACAGTGCATATTGTGTATATGCATATTGGTATTTTTTTAATATATTTTTAGAATTATAGATATAATTTTTATATTATATGATTTTAAAATTACACTACTGTTATTTTAATTTTTATATTTATTTTTAGAATTAATTTTAGAATTATGCTATATTTTTAGAAATAATACATTTTACTATATAATTTTAGAATTACATATTTTAAAATACATAATTTTTAATTGATATTATATACAGTATACATACACACACACACACACACACACATATATATATATATATATATATATATATATATATATACACACACACAAAGTTACACTACTGTTATTTTAATTTTTTTCAATATTTTTAGAATTACACTAGCATAAACAAGACCTTATAGCTAATAGACATTAACTAAAAGCAACCAAACTTAAATTTTTCTACCTGAAAATGAGTAAATAGATTTGAAAAATATACATTTTTCTTCAAACCACAGAGAAACTTCTCTCATTAGGCATGAAGTATCATTTAAAAACGATTCATAAAATATACAGGTGCATCTCAATAAATTAGAATGTCGTGAAAAAGTTCATTTATTTCAGTAATTCAACTGAAATTGTGAAACTCGTGTCTTAAATAAATTCAATGCACACAGACTGAAGTAGTTTAAGTCTTTGGTTCTTTTAATTGTGATGATTTTAGCTCACATTTAACAAAAACCCACCAATTCACTATCTCAACAAATTAGAATATGGTGACATGCCAATCAGCTAATCCTGATCCTTTTTCCTGATCCTTCAAAATGGTCTCTCAGTTTGGTTCACTAGGCTGCACACTCATGGGGAAGACTGCTGATCTGACAGTTGTCCAGAAGACAATCATTGACATCCTTCACAAGGAGGGTAAGCCACAAACATTCATTGCCAAAGAAGCTGGCTGTTCACAGAGTGCTGTATCCAAGTATGTTAACAGAAAGTTGAGTGGAAGGAAAAAGTGTGGAAGAAAAAGATGCACAACCAACCGAGAGAACCGCAGCCTTATGAGGATTGTCAAGCAAAATCGATTCAAGAATTTGAGTGAACTTCACAACGAATGGACTGAGGCTGTGGTCAAGGCATCAAGAGCCACCACACACAGACGTGTCAAGGAATTTGGCTACAGTTGTCATATTCCTCTTGTGCGTCTTATCTGGGCTAAGGATAAGAAGAACTGGACTGTTGCCCAGTGGTCCAAAGTCCTCTTTTCAGATGAGAGCAAGTTTTGTATTTCATTTGGAAACCAAGGTCCTAGAGTCTGGAGGAAGGGTGGAGAAGCTCATAGCCCAAGTTGCTTGAAGTCCAGTGTTAAGTTTCCACAGTCTGTGATGATTTGGGGTGCAATGTCATCTGCTGGTGTTGGTCCGTTGTGTTTTTTGAAAACCAAAGTCACTGCATCCGTTTACCAAGAAATTTTGGAGCACTTCATGCTTCCTTCTGCTGACCAGCTTTTTAAAGATGCTGATTTCATTTTCCAGCAGGATTTGGCACCTGCCCATACTGCCAAAAGCACCAAAAGTTGGTTAAATAACCATAGTGTTGGTGTGCTAGACTGGCCAGCAAACTCACCAGACCTGAACCCCATTGAGAATCTATGGGGTATTGTCAAGAGGAAAATGAGAAACAAGAGACCAAAAAATGCAGATGAGCTGAAGGCCACTGGCAACCTGGGCATTCCATTCCAATGTGAGCCAAAATCATCACAATTAAAAGAACCAAAGACTTAAACTACTTCAGTCTGTGTGCATTGAATTTATTTAATACACGAGTTTCACAATTTCAGTTGAATTACTGAAATAAATGAACTTTTCCACAACATTCTAATTCATTGAGATGCACCTGTATAACATGTCAGTGAATCCAAGAGCTCACGATTAGCACTCAGAATGGAGCTGAAACACACAGACCGGGTCAAGGTGCTTAAAGAACCCTACAAAGGCTCAATATCACTGTCGTCATGGTTACTGCTAGTATGAACTTGAAACAATGGGACAGTGACCTTGAGCGGGACGGTGCAGTTGCGTTCGCTCACATCTGAATGCTTCACTTCTACCTCACGCAGTCCCTTTACACAAAACGCTCATATGCATGAAATCATCCCAGCCAAAACTGATTATACCACTGAGATTTTAATCAGCACTTTTTGATTGAACTAAACCATGTTAAATGGCTTATGTAATTAAGGGCTTAACCTGGGGGTTGAGACAGGGATTTCAAATTAGATACATAAGACGAGATATTTCACACACTCAAAAAAATATTTAAAGGCATCGGCATGGTTTTGCACAGGCCTAATTGTTAAATCGTCGGATTTCTTTTCCTCCAATTAAAACATGCTGAAACAATTGTTAGCGAACACAGCAGCGCCGTGGCCAAACCTCCGACATCTGCTGCTTCAGTTCACAAACCAGCATAGAGGATCAAAGATCAGCCCTCGCCCAAGGCGCTGGAAAATCTCAGTCTCATGAAAATGGAAATATGTAAATCCTGATTAGGAGAAATTGCAGGCCTCACTGCACCAGTCATATCAGCTGTGTTAAAATGCCAGGCGTTGGCTCGGGCCCAACACTGGCTGCTGATTGGATGGAGGCATTTTGACACTGACCTCTGAACTCTAAGAGTGGAGAGGCTGAGAGCGACAGGCCCTTTTTCACATTTTATATGCTGTTTGTTGCAAGGGTAATAGTTTATCTTCAGCTTAAGAAAGCTTTAGCCTGGCTGATTCCAATATCTCACAATACACATTTTATGGAAAAGTTATTCAGAAACCACTTAAAAGTCAGGAATTTCTACTAGAAAAATTTTGAAAGATCCAAAGTGAACATGATCAGACTTTAATAAAATATTAGTTTACTAGTATTTCTTTAATGCTGAAATTTAGATTTTAATATTCTGAACATAAGCCATGTTAAATGCAAAGAAAATAATATTCAGAATTTTTTAAAAATATATTTTTTCTGGACATGAGCAATGTAAAACACAAAGAAACAAACATATTAAAAATACAAACATATTCATTAAAACACTATGTTATCTGCTCTGCATATTTATTTTTTCATTGTATTATTTATATATTTATTTTTGTTAAATGCTGATATTTAAATGTTTTATTATAATTATTCCAGACACACACAAGTCATGTAATATGCAAAGAAATGTATTTATTTATTTAGTTAGTTAGCTAGTTAAATGCCAATATTTAAATGTTTTATTATTATTATTCCAGACACACACACGCGTCATGTAATATGCAAAGAAAAAAACTGATTACAGTTACATAAAACATCTATCTATCTGTCTGTCTGTCTGTCTGTCTATCTCATTTTGAATGGTGATAATTACGTTTTTAATGATATTGTGGACACAATTCATGTTAACTGCAAAGAAACAGCAAAAAAAATATATATATATATATTTTATCTGCTCTGCATCATTTTTTAAAATGCTGATATTTAGAAATTGTATATAATTTTTTTTTTCAGAAAGAAGCCATGTAAATTGCAACACAAATCCATTTTGAATACAAAAAAAAAGTCAAAATGTAAATACATAAAATAAAATTATACACATTCAAAACAATAGCTAATAAAAACACTTTTTTAAAATGTTGCCATATTTTGATTTTATGTAGATATTTAATTATTCTTCACTTATTCTGATTACTTCTCAATTCTGAACACCCATTCTATACGTGATGCTTTTACAGAAGTACAATAGAAATAATACTTGAAAATCTCCCCATTCTTTTCCTCCTTATACTGATAATCAAAATCAAACCTGTAATGTGGGAGGGCAGGGTTCAGTTTAGGCCATTAAACTTGTTAATATTACTTCTAAAATACATCCTAGAGCAAAAAAAGGTATTATTTTCTTAAAACTAATAACAAAAAACAGCATCTCATTACCACTTCCCTTTTGTTATGAATAACAACGAACTCCAGTGAAGGAAGCCTCCTCCCTCGGGCTGATCACAGTATCTAATTTGTACAACAATTTGGAGGACTCCCTTAAACAGATCATCTCGGGGCAGCAGTCGATGCAGCACTCGGATGGGATAGGGCTGTAGGCGGATGATGGTTCGGCGAGGGAGTGAACGACGCAGATGAGTGGAAAACCATTTACAAATGAAAAACAGCCCCCGGAGTCGCACGCGGATGGCGGGTCATTAACAGACTCAATGGCACGAAACAAAGCATTTGCCCTTAAAGTGTTTACAAGTTATGTAGGCAAAAGCACTGGATTCTCCACTCCCTTCCTCTTCATTATCCGTCTCTTAAAGGAACATATCAAAAACATCCTTTCCATTGACCCTTCGGTAGTTTTGACCAATTACAGCAGGAACAGATGCGGCATTAGAGGCACAATTCTACACTTAAAAGGCTTTGGATGTGTCAAGATTCCGTATCTGCATTCCGTCCCTGACGACTGTTGTCTGGGCCTGGCTTGTAACCATGGCAACTGGAACTGCTTATAAAAGTGGCATGTTCAATACCAGTAATGGAGGTAACGAATTACAACTACTCACGTTACTGTAATTAAGCAGTTTTTTCGGGTACTTGTACTTTTTTGAGTATATTTTTAAAGCTGTACTTTTACTTGTACTTAAGTACAAATTAAACAAAATCTATTTCGTTACATTTAAATCATAGTTCGTTACTGAATACGCCCACAATTTGAATTGATATTCAAACCTTTTACGAAACTTCAGTAGCCAGTAGCTTTACTCTTCAGTAAAGAGATCCGATCATAAACGGACCAATTGCAGGTATTCCGCATAATTTTAATCATTTTCGCGCAAATGTGGCGAGCGCTTTATTGTAACATGAGAACACAGTCATGTAATCGCAGAAAACTGGAAGCGAGCTTTCAAATAGGCCTAACTTCTACAAATGAACTGCTTGTCCTCTCACTCCGATATTGTTTGTGAGCACTCAGACTGTGTGCAATCGCGATCTCTCCATGCTAGAAATTATTCCTCTTTGCTCCTGGATTAAACTTTGTCAAAAGTTATCAACCATTCAGAATAGATCCACGCCTGACCGATGAAAATGCCACTGGAAATTTTATTGGCTGTAAGTGAAATGCACCAGAAAGTCTTTCAAGAATCAAAGATGGAACTTTAATTTCTTTACAATGTCAGTTTAGGCATAAATGTTTCAAAATGGGATATTTGTATGATTTCTACATATAAATATCCTAGTCTGTGACTGCATCACTACATTGTACAGACATAAAGCCATCTGATGTTCCATTTATCTAAATAAATAACATTAACATATATGGCTCTTAAAAATTCAGTGTTTCGAATACCTCAACTGAATTGAGGTCATTTGTTTTATAATTTTATTACTGACTGTGTACTTGTCTTTTTTGTAAATTCAGTTCAGTTTGAAATCAAATTAAAAAAATCAAGCTTCCTTGTGCTGTAAGCTTTTGCAACAAAGTTACCCTATTTTAAAGACAAATACACAGAATGAGCAAATGTTTAAGATTGAGATTTTTGTAATGGTAATTGATCAATGTTTAAATGTGTGTAAATAAAAGCCTATATTAAAATCTGTTCATCATATAAAGCAAACGTGTCTTTTTAGAAGACTTGGATTAAACCACTCAAAGCTTGAAATAATGACTGCCTTGAAAAAAATTGATGGACAAAAAAAAATTGACATATTAAAATATCTACATGGCAGTATACAGTATAGTTTTGCCAATGGTATTGAAAATGATTGAAGTCATCATGAAATCAAAAATTACTGTACTTACATTTTAGTGCACATTACTAGTCTTGTGGTGAACAATTAAACCGTTCAAGTCAATACACAGAAAAAAAAAAAATTGTCTGCCGTTGTAATCTTTAATCAAAAACTGAAAAATTGCTTCCACTCTGGAATGGCGTTTTTGCTCTGATGACGTCAGTTTGATGGCTTGGGGAGAATCCTCTTAAGTCATGACGTAAGGAATGCTGTTTCTGGGTCCAAGCTACTCATTTCACTTGAGAAAACTATCTCAACAGCCATTTATGAGCTCTATTTAATTAAAGGGGTCATATGATGCGATTTCAAGTTTTCCTTTCTCTTTGGAGTGTTACAAGCTGTTTGTGTTTCATAGATAAGATCCCTGAAGTTGCAAAGACTAAAGTCTCAAAACCAAAGAGATATTCTTTATAAAAGTTAAGACTCAACCACGCCCCCTAAAATGGCTCATTCCAACACGCCCCCACATGTCTACGTCACGGTGTGGGGAGATTTGCAAAACATCGCCCAAATGTACACGCAAAGAAAGAGGGAGGAACTATTATTCTCGCTGTAGTATTGTTGATGCTGCCGGCGCCATGTCCTGGAGACGCTGTTTCGTTGTGAAAGCGAAAGTACGTTGTTTGGGCTTCCAAAAGAGGACACAACTAGAAATCGGTGGTTAAGTTGTATTTACAACACTGTTCCAGAACTGTTCAACCCAAATATTCGAGTGTGTGCATTTTAATGGAGGACTATTTCCTGAACCTGGGAGTAGCCTGCCAGCTGTGCTCAAAGACTGTTTCTATAAAGTGGGGCAATTCCAACTTTGCAAGGACAGTCTGGCGCTTCTGACTCACAGCCTGTAAGTATGTTTTCTTATTTAAAGAATTTGCCACTGACGATTCAAACGTGAGTTTTGAGCTGTGTAGAGTAGCGCTTGTTGTTTGTCGTTTCTCCGATCACAAATGCAGACATGGTAATGTTTACGCGCCGTGATGCAACGCGACGCGTAAAAACATAGTATAAGTCATTATAAACAGTAATAATGTCCCCACTGGATGCAACAAATGCCTCGTTTGTAATGGGTTTTATTGTTTTTATGTCGTCCCACCGGGACACAGCATCACAGTACGGTAAGGGTCGTAATTTCCGTGTCACGCTTGAGATATTCGGCCAATCACAACGTACTGGATAGCTGGCCAATAAGAGCACGCCTCGCTTCTCAGAACGATGAGCTTTGTAAAAATCGGCGCGTTTCAGAAAGGTGGAGCATAGAGGAGCAACAATAATGTACAGTATGTGGAAAATAATGTTTTTTGAACCTTAAACCGCATGAACACATTGCATTACACCAAATACACAAAATAATGTTCTTTTTAGCAACATCATATGACCCTTTTAATATTACATATTTAAGCTAAGCATTTAAAATATTGCTGTGCACACTACAGTCTCCATTCTCACAGTGTCTTAGATACTAATATTTTAGCTGAAACACTGTCTGGCCATCTGGGATTTCAGTATGGAGATAAAGGTTAGGGTTATAATTTTTCAGTATTACATAACATCGTGGGTGTATATTAGCACACTTTGTTTTCTTGAGGCGGTTGGTAGAGCGTTAGGACCCAGAAGCGGTGAAGCGTGATGTCAGACGTAACAAGCAGATATTCTTAACCACTCCTATCCAACCGTGAATCTGCTATGAGCAAGAGGTGGAGTGGAGGTGCACGACAATAAAACCCCGCCCTTTCTTCAATATTCCATTTCACTTGGAAATACATCACAACACTGAAGTCAGTATTGAGGTTAGAAATTCCTGTATCATGACCACTAATTCATGTACTTTATCAATAAGACAAGGTTTTGTTCAAAGTAGCTATTATCCACATAGATCTTTGATATGAATGAATATTTTTTGGTACTTCATTAAATATCGCCGGCTAAAAAGTAACTAGTAACTAATACTCAGTAGTTTTTGAGAAGAGTACTTTGTACTTTTACTTAAGTACTGTTTTGACACCAGTACTTTTACTTGTAATTGAGTAGTATTTCAGCAATATAACAGTACTTGTAATTAAGTACAAATTTTCAGTACTCTTTCCACCACTGCTTGAGACTGAAGATGAAGCGCATTCTCAGATAGCTGCGAAGGCCAAACAATTCAATTGCCCTGCATTTTATTTCTACTCTTTTGAAGGTTTGACTTCCTCAGAATGCTGAGAAACATGCTTTACAAAGGCCTGACGAGTAAATGCAAACTTTTTGGAGACGTGTTCAGAGGTGAAAGACATTTTTATATAAATAATTCAGGCCAAAATGAAAACTGTTATCACTTACTCACCCTCATTTCTTTTTTCCCCTTTTTACCAATGGCAAAACATCTGCTGTAATAATGAATTTTGTGATGCTGCAAAATTATGTTTTGATTGCAAAAAAGCTATTATTATTTGTTGCTGTCATATTTTATCTGCTCTTTGACTATTTTGTTCCTCATTTTTATTTAGAATAAAAAATATTAAAATAAAAAAATATATATATGTTCTGCATAATAATAATAATAATAATAAGTAGTAGTAGTAGTAGCAAGCATTAAACATATGTAACAAATATATAATAAATGTGGACTAGAGGGTTTTTCATTCATGATAATATATTAGTTATTCTAAATATAATTTAAAAGATGCAGAACAAATAAACACAGTTATAATAATAATAATAATAATAATAATAGATCCTTTCTGCATTATTTTAATATTTTAAAAAATTAATTTTTCTAAATACAGCAATAATAATTAATAATAATTATTATTGCTGTATTTATCTGTTCTGCATCTTGTAAATTATATTTAGAATATTATATAAAAATTATATATAAATATATATATATATATATATATATATATATATATATATATATGTGTGTGTGTGTGTGTGTGTGTGTGTGTGTGTATATATATATATATATATACACACACACATATATATATACATATGCAATAAAAAAGTTATTACAACAAAAAAGTTTTATCTGCATCAATGATAATAATACTACTAATAATATATATGTTCTGCATCTTTTAAAAAATCATAAATTTTTCTGATAATAACAATTTGCTCTATTTATCTGTTCTGCATCTTTTACATATTTAGAATATTTAATATAAAAATTATATTTATATAATATAATTTATTTATTTTATAATCATTATTATTATTATTATTATTTTCTTTTTTTTTTATTACTACTATTATATTTAAAATAATTAATATAAAAATTATACATATGTGACTACCCTGCTGCGTAGAGTTTGTGTCATAAAAATATTAAATTGTTTGTATATATTTTGTATATATTTTAATGTGTTATAATGAGTTTGCACTGGACAGTCCAGCTGCATTTTCCGAATTCCAGATGGCAGCTGAGAGAGTAGAGTTACCGTGACAACTGCAGCGCATCCTCAGACAACAAAGAGGACCACTTGGACAACCACTAACTCACTAAGTCTCTGTCTCTCTCATTCATTGGTAAGGTTAGTTAAATTTATAAAAATTTAATGCCAAACTACAGTTTACATGCTTTAATGTGTTAATAATTTGTTTCAATTGATCATTTGTATAATTGTGTAATTTTAATACTTGTGTCATAGAGAAGTCCATTCATGTATCATTTATCCAAGTCGTTTGTGTTGTTTTACTTACCTGAAATACTTACCTGAGTAGTTGATCTGAGATATTTATGAGTAAATCCAGATGTGTGGAAGATCTAGAACATTTCTGTATGATTATCTATTTATTTGTTTACTGTGATTTGATTTAAGTAACGTTATCTATACGTGTTTATGACTAGTGTGATTGAAAGTGTTCTAAATACAATGTTTATTAAAGGCAACAAAGAGGACGGCTTGGGCAACCACTACCTCTTGTCTCTGTCTCTCTCATTCATTGTTAAGAGAGTACTAAAAATTTTGGAGGCACTCTCTTAACAATGAATGAGAGAGACAGAGACTTAGTGAGTTAGTGGTTGCCCAAGCGGTCCTCTTTGTTGTCTGAGGATGCGCTGCAGTTGTCACGGTAACTCTACTCTCTCAGCTGCCATCTGGAATTCGGAAAATGCAGCTGGACTGTCCAGTGCAAACTCATTATAACACATTAAAATATATACAAAATATATACAAACAATTTAATATTTTTATGACACAAACTCTATGCAGCAGGGTAGTCACACTTATTTTATATAAATTCTATATTATTAAACTAAAAAAGAAAATGTTTTACCTGCATCAATAATAATAATAATAATAATAATAATAATAATACATTTAAAATAATTAATATAAAAATTATACATATTTTATATAAATTCTAAATTATTAAAATAAAAACTAATGTTTTACCTACATTACTACTACTACTACTACTACTACTAATAATAATAATAATAATAAAGAAACATTTATAAAATGCAATGAAAAAAATCAAAATTATTAAGCATAAAACAAAAAATTCTGATCATTGTCAGCTAAAAACAACTACAATAACCATCACCTCCATTTTATGGCACCTTAATCATAAATATATTATTTTCTTTTCTTTTTGCCACTACGTTTGATTTGACAATAAAGCACTCTGAAATTACTTACAACATCTGATATGTAGAGATAACTGGACTATGCTAACCTACAAAATCCTGACCCCTTGGACTTCTGAGGGTTGGCTAAACTCCACTTTAGCAGGTGGAGAAACAGGAAGCACGTGTAACTGAGTACGATTAACTACCTCCATCTACGACGTGAAACTGTCTGTCTTTTCTCATCCTCCTCCTCTCTTCCCTCCTGTTCTGTTGTCCCTCTCGTTTTGGTGAATGATTGAAGTGGAGAAGTTGACTCAGAGGGAGCAGGGAGAAGTGCACTCTACATTCAGCCCCGATAAAAGAGCTTGTCAGGGGAAGTGCAAGTCCCGCGACTGAAGAGTCTGACCGGCTGACGGAAAGAGAAAGAGACAGAAAGAGCATGAGACAGCCTGACAGATGGACCATCAAGAGCCAAAGGCCTCCGTCAGGGCCTGTAGATGCCAATACTGTGAAAGAGGGGCGTAACTGCGTGTCCAAGCCTACTAGCACGCTTAAAAGTGACCTTCAGACACCTGCTGCACCAAACGCATGCGTTCATGCATGTACGGACATTATATGCCCATTGAACCCCGACATCCTCAGCTGCAGGAGGAGGAGAGGCCGTTCACCCACCCAAGGACGCGCACAGGAGCCCGACGTGCACACAAACAACCAGCCATCCATTAACAGCCTAGTGCGGCTCTCCATGAGTCAGTGTCACCCGGGAAAGGACGAGCAGACCTCCGTCTAATTACACAGCGACACTCACGCCATTACTCCTCATAACCCTCCCGTGGAGAGGCTGCTGGGACAGAGAGTGTGATTGTGTGTGTACGGCGGGGAAAAAAAGTCAGAAAAATAATTGAGCAACTGCAATGACCTACTCCTAATTTTAGTTTGGATATATGTGTATATTTAGGGCTGTCGATTAATATTTAGGAAAAAAATGTGTACTAAAACACTGATTTGTATATTTCTGACAGCACACGGGTTGCTACAAATATGCAGGAATTAAATATATTACCACACTTTGTGAATTTATTCTTACTAGTGTAAAAATTGTGTAAATAATAATAAAAATAGTAATAATATTAACTGTAGGCATAGTAGTAGTAGTAGTAGTAGTAATATTAATAATACTAATAATAGTTTTTTTTTAAATTCTGGACATAAATGGCTCATGTCCATGATTATTTTAAAAAATTAAATAAATATTAGATTTTTTTAAATATTCTAGAAAAAATATATTTTTTAAAAAATGCAATAATTAAAACTAAAATAAAATTCACATTTTGTTTAACTATTTTTACAAGCGTAAAAAGAATGTGTGTGTGTATGGATATATATACACATTTAAAATTTTAAATAACTTAAAATATGCAGGAATTAAATAAATTACCACACTTTGTGAGCTTATTCTTACTAGTGTAAAAAGCATATGTAAATAATAATAAAAATAGTAATAACATTAATTGTAGTCATCATAGTTCAAAAAATGCAATAATTTAAAATAAAATTCACATTTTTTGAACTATTTTTACAAAAGATTACATATATATATAATTTAAAATAACTTAAAACGCTGATTATATACATCAAACAACACATAGGTTGCTACAAATATGCAATTATTAAATACAACAATTTCCCCCACAATTGATGTACTTGTTCTTACAAGTGGACATATCAGCTCATGTTTACATTTTTCTTATTTAATAATTCTGGACATAAATGGTTTATGTCCAAAATATATAAACAAAATATAAATCAGCCTTTGCTAATAAAAAATGCTTATCTATCTATCTATCTATCTATCTATCTATCTATCTATCTATCTATCTATCTATCTATCTATTTATTTTTTTAAAAAGACTCGCTTATGGGTGATATTTCCAACTTGAGCTTCAATGATAATTAAATACGCTGGAAGCAACATATTTCTATTTTTCGGAATACCCACATAAAACCTCCCCACTACCTGACAGATATCCCTGAAATCGGTGTCATAGGAAATCACACCTGTCTCTAGGACGGTCCAAAACTCTGTAAACAGCCAAAAAACAATCAATTAAAAGCTCTGCCCATCAATCATTTTGCACATTTGGTTGAAGATAGCAGAATGAAACCACTCTAATATCTAAGTGTATACTGTGACAATTAATTGCAGGCATTAAATTTGACAGCCCAAATTTACATAAGTGTGTGCGCAAGCTCTGAATTTTGGGACACATTTGGCACCATGGGGCGGCCGGTCCAAAGCACTTAAAAAATAGTCAGGTAATGGGGCAAACGTCCATCATGCAGGTAATTACGTCTCATCCATACACACATTCACACATGCACACCTGCAACAGGCCTCATCAGCTACAGACTGGAGGACAATTGGGGTTAAAATTCCAATTTGTTCCCGCAGGCCTGTCAATCCCATGAGTCCACACCTGATGAAAGCCCCTCGAGCCAACAGTGGTGAGATCATCAGTGATATCGCTGGCTCTTACATCAGCACATGTACCAGGCAACCATCTGGCATTATGGGCAGAGGCTGGCTCTGGAGTTTGTTGGCGGTGAGGTTAGCAGGCAATGTTGAGTGTTTTTCCAGGCTCTGCGTCTGTGGGGTGTCCACTTGAGAACAGCATGGCAACATAACTATGGTGCCCATTTTGAGGAGTGTGATTACGGCTCGCCATCAGAGAGAGGAGTGGATGAGATGCAATCAGATGCCATCTGTAGAAAAAGGGTAGATGTGAGCAAGGACAAGAGAGACAAAGAACAGGAGAGAAGCAAGCAAGGTAATACCAGTGACCGCTGGGATTGACAGGGGTTTTTTGGTCCTCATGGCTAAATAATCATCTGCTTGTGATAATCATCTCAGGGGTATTTCATATGCGCAATGACATTTCATGAAATTTATTCCTGTGATGGCAAAGCCGAGTTATCAGCATCATTATTCCAGTCTTCAGCGTCACATGATCCTTCAGAAAACATTCTAATATGCTGATTTTTTTGGAACCTGCTATACTTTTTTCAGGATCCTTTGATGAATAAAAAGTTAAAAAGAACAGCATTAATTTAAAATAGAAATCTTTTCTAACAATATTAGTCTTTACTCTCACTTTTTATCCATTTAACACATCCTTGCTGAATAAAAGTATTCATTACTTTCAAAAAAAAGAAAACATTTTACTGACCTCAAACTTCTGAATGGTAGTGTATATTGTAACACAAGATTTCTATTCTGAATAAATGCTGTTCTTTTTAATTTTTTATTCATTAATGAATCCTGAAAAAAAGTATCACAGGTTCCAAAAAAATATGAAGCAGCAAAACTGTTTCCAACATTAATTATAAATCAGCATACAGTAATTTCTGAAAGATCGTGTGACACTTAAGACTGGAGTAATGGCTGATGAAAATTCAGCATTGCTTTATAGGAATAAATTATATTTTTAAGTATATTAAAATAAAACTGTTATTTTAAACTGCAATAATATTTCACTAAATTACAGGGGTTTTTTGTATTTTTTTATCAAATAAATACAGCCTTGATGAGCATAAGAAACTTATATATATATATATATATATATATATATACACATATACATACTTTTTTTTAATTCTGGACATAAGCCAATTGTGTTTAGAATTATTTATTGTTGTTGTATATACTGTACTTGCTTTAACACTTGTAAGAAAGTTCATAAAATGTGTATTTTTATTATATTTTCAATATAATATTTCATATATATTTTTGAATTAGGATTATTTTGAAAATCAAAGTCTGTAGAGGAGATTATTTTTTTTAACTACGTGATTCTTTTTACTACTCAGGAACATGTGAATGTAATCATTAATAATGTAAATGCAGCATTAATTTATACATAATTTACATTGGCCATTAGCCATATTTTCACTACAAGGACACTGAACCAACACACAGAAATCACAAAGAAATCACTGGAAAAAAGCATCAATAATGTAAACGATTATCAGATACACATGACGGACTGGTGCTAAAGTTCAAAGCAGCACTACTACATTATTCATTTACACAGAACCAAATCCACATCACAGCCACCTCTGATACTAGCAGGTGGGATGTATAGAAGCCTCTATGTATTATAAAGTATACAGAGCCACCTTAAAAGCGGTTTCAATAGTGCAGAAGTCTCATTCACTCACTCTGTCCTCCAAGTGGCTGTAATTGGCCATCTAAGGAGTTATTCTTTTTCCAGGCCACCAGTAATGAACTTTACAGGCTACGCTGAACCTTTAACCCCTCTTTCATCCCTACTGAAAAGAGCATCATGACATTGTTCTGATTTGAGCCGATAAACAGACCATCAGAGCGACGAGACAAGACCCTGAGAGTGAGGGTGAGTGAGAATGACGTTTCTAATGTGATGCCAGTTGAGATTGGATTCTTCATTAGGCCAATTACGGGCCGCTGGAGGGGGAGAGCACTGCGGTTTGGGACCAGGAGGTGGCGAGACACTCACCTGATTAAATAGAGAAATGACTGAAGAATTACAGCAATTTACTCAGCCGAGGCACAACCTGAGCAAGACACTGGAGTAATTAACGATTACTGCACAATCACTGCTTAGCACAGATGTTAATTAAACATGCTATTCTACTCAAAAAGAAGTGACTGGTGATTCAGATGGACCAACAGATACTTTACTCTGACCCTGCATCTGATGCCAGCATCCATGAGATTAAAACCTACAAAAAGCATTGACAGACGTACAGCTCAAATGAGAAATGAGTCCAAATGAGTACAAAACAAAGCCTATCAAGAAACACACCAATTTTTTATTTATTTATTTTTTTTAAAGACTCTAGAGTCACTAAACCAGTGGTTTTCAATCTTTAAGATGTCACAGACAGAGGATAGTTTATTAATTATCATTCTTCAATGTATTAATTTAAATTTTGTATTATTTATATATTATTTTAAATGTTTAATTTTAATCAACTAACTAATCCATTGTATTAATAATATATTTTCTTTTCACTGAAGTGCTGTTAGATTATTTATATTTGTCTTTTTTTAAACTGTTTTACTCAGTTTTACTCAATTTGTGTTACATTGTTACTTTTTTCTATAAACTGTAGTACTGTTAATTTTTTTTACTTCAACTTAACTTTATATTTATTAATTTAAATGTTTATTTTAATCAACTCATTTTTAGTTTCTATTGTTACATTATTTTTTTTCTGTTCACTGTAGTACTGTTAGAATATTTTTGTCAATTTTTTATTTATATTTTTTAAATGTTATTTTACTAAATTTTTAGTTTCTATTACGTTACATTACTGTTAGGTACTGTTAGATTTTTTATTTCAGTTTTTATTATTTATATTTATTAATTAAATGTTTTATGTTAATCCACTTTTTAGTTTATTACATTTATACTTTTTATTCAATGTAGTAATTAGATTTTATTTGTTTATATTAATTTTATTATTTAGTTTAAATGCTTTTATCAGTTAATTTTTGTTTTGTACATTAATTTTTACTTCTTTTTTTTTTACTTTGTAGTACTAATTTATGAATTCTTATTATTTACATTTTAAATATTACACAGTTAATTAACTTTTAGTATATAACTTTTTTCCTATTCACTACATTACTGTTAATTTTTTATATCAAGTTTTATTATTTATATATGTATTATTTTAATCTAACATTTTATTTTAATCAAATTTATTTAGCTTAATATCCTTTTTATTTATTTACTTTTATATCTGTTACACAATTTCTCAACTTTTCCATGGAGCCCAACTTGAAAACCCCTGCATTTAACAGGCACTTAATCTTAATGTACAAATACGGTCCGTGTACGTTGCGTTCATTCGTTTTTTGATTTAATATTGAAAACAGAAACATGAGAAAACGGCACCATTTTCATTTTTCGTTTTTCCAAAAGCACGAAAAGACAAAAATTCATCTTAATTTTTCGTTTTTACATTCGGGGGTAGAAAATGGTTGGCGCACTGGACAACACGGGGTGAATGCATTAGTGAAGCGCAGACCAGTATTGATTTTAGTGTGAATACGCAGCAGTCATAACTTTTATTTTAGACAGTACAGTTTCATTAATAATGAGAATAAACTGATTTCATTGTAGACACAAAACAGCGTGTTTTATTTGACTTAAAACACAAGCGTTTCATTCTTGAATGAATCCGAGTCTTTGAATGAATCGTTTGAGTGAGTGGTTCAATGACCCATTTGCTTTTCTCCTGAACAAATCAGCATTTTGAACGAATCGGTTGAATTGATGACTCTATGACCCATTCATCAACACAATGACTTGCCGCCACCTACTGGCCATGTAATCTTCCTTTTTCAAGTATCCTATTGTTTCGTTTTGTCACTCATTTGCTATTTCTGTAGGCTATTCAAAATGTTTTTGTTTAAAACATTAATCTCATTCCATAATGCAATTGCTGTGTTAATGCATTTACTGCTGTCTGAACAGCATTAATTGTGTATGTAAACAGATCTAAATTCAACATAAGATGCAGCTTCTGTGCCACAGTGCAAAGATGGCTTTGGTTGGTACTGATTTAATAGGTAACACCTATAATGTCATATTTTTTCAAATATCGACTAAATTCAGGAATGTAATATTAAAGGTGACATACATGTTTTATAAAGTTAGAAAAATGCCCTTTTCTGAAAAAAAAAAAAATAGCATGTATTATATACATGTGTAACATGCTGTCAGATATAATGACAGTATCATCATCATATATTCACACTAAAATCGATACTGGTCTGCGTTTCACTATAATGTAAATGTCATTGCCACAGATTTTGATAACTGGACAGCTAAATAAAATGTGCTGTGCGCCAAAGAAATAGACTAAAAGAGTGATGTGGCTGCAGATCCAAGGTACATACATATTTCTGCAATAAGCACCTAATATTTGCCATATAGAACCTATACCTACACAGATGTAAGCCCTGTGTAGGCGCTGCCCCAGTATGGTTTGTGTCGAGGCATTTGTTAGTCTGGTTGTTTGATGAGAGGGAGATGAACGCAGGAGTTGCAGTAAACGCTTAACAGCAAGTTTAACAGCGGAGGACTCTTATGATGTTGCACAAAACCGAAGACGACATGATGACGGCACCATTTGATCCTTGCTTGACCAATCAGTGGAAAGGGGCGTTTAATTCCCTCCCACACGTGCAAATCGAACAATCAGTCTGTTCAACCATTTTTTACACGTGAACGTAAAAACGGAAAATCAAGGTGATTTCTTGTTTTTTCGTTGTTTTGAAAAAACAAAAATGGCGCCGTTTTCTCATGTTTCTGTTTTCAATATTAAATCAAAAAACGAATGAACGCAACGTACACGGACCAAATACACACATTTGTCAAACTGTGAGTCTGTGCCTCAAAGTGCACAGTAGACTAGTATATTTCTTCTGTCAGTTATATGAGAAGAGAAAGGGGTTTTATTTCCCAGTTCAGCAGACTAGGTGTTTGTATTTGGTTACGAGGCTGTGGCTGGCGCTCCAATCATTTGAATAATGCATGCTGGGTAGTTTATGCATAAAGGACAAACACTTTGAGGTGCTGTGCAGCGGCTGAGAAGCCTCACAGGGACAAAAAATACTGAAGACTCATCTTACACTTAAGATAGGGCTGGGAAATATATTGAATATGCACAGAACCTTAGCGATGAATTTGCAGGTGTTATAAAATTTAGCATTATTGTAAATATTGTGATGATTTCAGTGTGCTTTGGCCAGACTAAGGTTTGTAAATAGTGTGTCATAAAGACAGTTTGGGAGTAAAATCGATTCAAAACACAGAATCAATCATTCATTTATGTTGTCACTCAAAGTTCATTACAATTATAAAAGTGTATGCCCTGATTATTGTAAATAGATTTTTACTAAATAATTATGAAAATGGCCACAAACAGAAGGCTTTATTGTTTACATTTGTTCAATGCTATTTCCTGCTTTTCGTCAAAACATAAAGTCTACAAACACTATATAAGGCAACAATTTTACTATAGAAATCTTACAGCAAAAGTAGATTCTTAATTTGTTACGATCTCTGCAAAATATAGGGGAAATCATACCTCTATGATGAAATAAGATGCAAAGGGATCCTGTAATAAACAAACAACATCCATTCGGACTGTTAGTGAATAGTGTTCACATTTGTATTTATTTAAATGTCATTACGTGTTAATTTTCCAATTTTGTTATGCCGTCACATCAGCATTATAATATTACACATGAAGGCCAGAACAACAAGAGATGATGTCATAAGCGCAACCTGATCTCAAGACGAAAACATACCTGTGGGAACTTTTTCGCAAGACTCGAAATACATACCACCATGTACGTTTGGTTACATATTCGATGTGAAATGTCCACTGAGTTGCGCTAAAAGTGTGTCGTTTTTTTTTCCCCCCGGAACAGATGAACGTACATATGGTATGTTTTATGTGACGCTGGTTTTGTAGGCGTCACCACAGTTCTGACTTGAAATGTCCATTGAGTGGTGCTATAACTGTAATGCTCTGTGACGTTTTAAAATAACATATCATCTGCACTACACCTAAACCTACCCGACAGTATGAACAAAAGTGAATGTGACGTAAAAACACAATTGCAAGCATGCCGTTTTAGCTTGTTTTTCGGTCTCTCATCTTTCAGCTCTTTCATCATGAGTCCTGTTTTTCACGATTTGTACCCAAGGATTTCGCATCCTAAGTCCAGTTCTGTGCCGGATGAGCTACCAAACAAGCTTGTTACGTCCAGAAAGCGAAACATACGGAGCTGTAATCATAACTGTGTATGAAAATGATTACAAGTGCTCGATGTTTTACCGCCTCTACTGTTCATTTCTGTTGTAAACTGCAGTGATATGTACTTATTTGTACATTTCACATCTTGCGAAAAAGTTCCCACAGGTACATTTTCGTCATGACATCAGGTAGCATATGCAGATAAGACTCAAGCAGTCATTTCCATGTATGGACAGAAGCATGTTTATATTCATTCAGCCTACAGAAAGAGACAAAACCGTTCTGACAGATGAAACATGAAGCTAATAAATATATGGTAACAAAAATATTATGGCTAGCATATATTTTTCAAGTGCTCAAGTATTTTCAGGTAGAAATCACTACTATACTATTTTTCATACTACATTTGTGACATATGAAGACAATCCACAAAAATAAGAAAAGTTGATATCTAATCTGTCATTCTTTAGCACTTACACCAAGCTAACATGCTATATGGCCCTGACATGCACATGTTGCTCTTTGTTATTGTATTATTATTATCATGGAGTTTGTAAAGAGATCAGCGCAACAAATCTTTTTTTTTTTTTTTTTTTTGGTAAGAAAGATAATGTTATTGTACAGATGGGTGATTGTTGTATTCCCGCAAGATGATTGTCATCAAATGAATGTAACAGACAGGTAAGGACAGGTGTCAAACGTGCAGAATAAAGACAAAAGAATATTTATAGCTCCTCCTTTATAGCTATATTTATAGCAAGAGGTGGGAAATGTTTGCAATGTGCAGACAGAAACATGAATAGGGAGGTTTGCAGCATATCAGACATGAGACATAAGAGTGAATGAGCATGTAGGTTTTTAATTTATTTTTTGTAGCTGACATGGTCTTAGAAAATTGTGAAGAAAATCATGGTTCACCGGTGAGCTATAAACCAAAGGCTTTTGGCTATTTTTAAAAGGTACAAGCCCTTCATTATGCCCCACCTCTACTTCATGTTTCTCCGTCAACAGAGAAAAAAAAAATTGCATTTGTCAAGCCATTTTATTGCATGCATGCACAGACACAATTCCAAGTATGAACAGATGAATGGGACACCATTGAGATGCACTGTATGACGTACAATGAAAAATACATACACACACACACACATACACACACACACAGTCCTGCCTGCACTACTAGCCCACTTCCCTCAAAGTTTCTACTTTTGTCCAGAACAACTGGGTTAGCAAATAAAAGAGACCGAATAGTTAAGTGGAGAGACGTCGACAGAGGAAGATTTTTGATGCAGAGCAGAAAAGAGCAAGTTTATTAAGAACAAACATTTTCGTGTTTTTTTGTTTAATTTGAGATTTCTTTCTGCAGAAAAGTGTGAAATCTAGTCATGCATTTCAACTCCGAGGTGTGAATGCCTCAAAGCGAATGTCATTGATCTTATAAAAGAACAATAAGAATAGAAGATGAGAAATAAGAAAAAGGAAAAAAGCCATGCTTGGATCCTCTGGTCTTTTAATGGGTTGGACCGATGCGTCATTCCTCCTGGATTAGAATTCCGGCTCTTATAAATAGGAGGAGTATTTTTATCCCTTGGTCTTCTCCTCCACCTCCCCCCTTCCCTTTCCTTCCTACTCTGAATAGTATTAATTGCAAATCATCCGCTCAGCCTAATAATACACATAATAAAAGTAACAAACGCAAGAGCGTGAATGCCATCAGAAGCCATTTATGGTTTTGATGAAGGCTCTGCAATCTCATAGCTCACTGAGTTTAGAAAAAGAAAAAAAAAACAGGTCTTGAAATCAAGTCAAGATGATCAGAGAGGGCAAAATGAGAGCGGGAGAGATGGTTAGTGAGCTGGCTGCAGTGGTCCATTTAGCTGCTGCCCAGATGGTCCGAGGGAGGAAAAAAACAAAGTGTTAATCACCATCACAAACACGCATCATGAAAACGTGCCATCAGGAATATTAATGGCTAATTTTACCTTTTTATCCTCAAACCTTTCATGTGATGCAATAAATCAGTCAATTGATTTAACGTGACAATCGTGTATGATCTTGTTGGAGAGGGAGGTTGACGGTTCTTTGGCATCTACTGTATGGTTTCATCAAGAAGCTTTAAAGGAACAGTTTGCCCAAAAATGACCATTCTGTCATCATTTATTCCCCCTCAAGTTGTTCCAAACATGTATGAATATCTTTCTTCTGCTGAACACAAAAGATGATATTTTGAAGATTGTTGGTAACAAAACAATTTCTGGTCCCCAATTCCATAGATCTTTGTCCCATACTATGTTAGTCAATGGGGACCAGCAACTGTTTGGTTGCTCACATTCTTCAAAATCTCTTCTCATATAGGTTTGGAACAACTTGAGGACAAGTAAATGACAGAATTTTCATTTTTGGGTGAACTATCGTTTTAAAGGCCCATTCACACAAATGACAATAACAATAATGATAAAGATGTAGTTCGAAAAAAAATCACTCTAAATGTAAAAGAATAGCACACCACCAATATAAATAATAATGGCACAGAGAAATACTACAGTTGGAATCACCTTCAGAATTTTTTTTTTCCCCATCTGATGAAAAAAAAAAAAATTGACAACCAATCAAAATCCATCCGGTTTTAAAGAGTGCAAGCATTTAAAGCGGTGGACAACTTAACTTAAGCATGCGTTAATAATAATCAGAACATTATCATAAGTTGGTGTGGATGCTAAAAGAGTTCATCAGAGTTTTAAAATGTTTTTCACATTAAGAAATAAAAATTCACTATTTTTGTGTGTGTGTGGGGGGGGGGGGGGGAGGGGGGGGATACCTTTGGAACCTTTATTTTTAAGAGTTTACCCTAAAATACCATTATTGTTAAATATGTCAATCATTCAGTACCATGGTATTTATCAAAAGTACTACAGTACTTCCATCTACCCTAATGAACTGAACATGATTACTATGTTCATGCTGTAAATGAGTTCCTAGACAATTCTTCATTTAGGTTTTAGCTATAACACTTCAAACTCACTAACCATTTGTGGAACAGCTTATGGTTTCAGTCTCAATAAGATCAATCTGATTAATTTTACTGTTATAATAGCATTCATATGATTTTCACTTTCAATTAATCCATCTGTTCACGTAGTGTCTGCTGCCACCAAGTGGACAGATGACTCAGGTTTTATACTTGCATTACTTCGTGCATTATCACACATACACTCATCTAGTAAAACGAGATATTTCATAAATACATATGCATGCATTGTGCACATATATAAAGTCCACTATCTATGTGCCCAGAAACACATTTACACACACAGAGCCATGCTGTATCACAGCACCTTAATAATTTACCCCTCCTCCTCCCCCTGCTACAGAATTGCATTGCTCTCAGAGTATCAACTGAATCTCCTATTCATGAGGGAAAAAATTGAAGACAGATATTTTTCCATTAGCATGGATTAGGCTGGATGTGACTCCAGCCCAGGTTTTAGCATGCTGTGAGTTCAACAGCACAGACAGTGAACATCACATGTATGTATTTTCATACATAGCATAAACCCTGTCTGCATGACACATATGAATTAATCAGTGTTGCCGAAGGGTGTTTATCCTTGGAAGTGCGCTCGCTTTCAAATTTAGACGTGTGCTTAGCTGAAAAAAGCAGGTGATGGAAATTTCCCATCATGCCCGCAATCTGTCCTCTCCCCCAGTAAACTCAAGCAGATTGCATTTTCTGATAAGACAACCAACCCCCTCCATTAAACAGCGTTGCCATGACGCCTGAGGAATAGTGAGGAAACACTCCAGCATTCACCTCAACACCTACCATTACCATTAGTAGTGCTGTCTTACGACACACGAGAGCTGAAAGAACTGTTCTGCTAATGGTATCTGAAATCCATCATGGTGCTTTCTGCTATTATGAACACTTTGTGTAATTATGTTGGCTTGACAAATACTCAGGATCAGCGGGGTTTCTAAAAGTGTTATGTCTTTTCTAACCGCTCAAACTTAGACTTTTCCAGAAGCAGATGGTTAAAAAAAAAACTAAACCCTTTAAATGTCCTGTTTAAATGTTATGGTAGAGCTTTCAAGCAACATCCAAAATGTTCATAAACTGAAACGCCAACGGTCGAGTTGTAAATGCTTTTAAACAAAGCATCTTAAAGGTGCTGTATGTAAGTTTTTTGACTCTACTAAAGCATAAAAATACCATAATATGTTTGCAGATATTTAAGAAACATGCTAAGTTAACATACTTGTTTATCTGAAAAACAATGCTACAGTCAGTTATTCTCCTTTGAAAATGTGTGTTCCGGGCCGGAATGTCGGTCTCTGTTTTGGTTTTTGAAACCCGCCCACTGCCAGTTTACCCAATTGTATTTCGGCACGCTGGGTTGCCAGTTGGCGAAAAATACAGCGTATTTCATGTCATTCATAGTCATGTGCGCTCGTTCCTGTTGGTATGGTTAATCTGGCAACCTGACCTGAGAAGGAGGGGCCGGGTGAAAAAAACCCTCTCCAATATTTTGAAATTGGACTGCAATACCTACTTCAACCGCTATCCTACATACAGCACCTTTAATAAAACAGAAGCTGTGTCTCATTTCGAAGGCTGCGGCTGACAAATTAAACACAGCAAATTAGCTCCAATTCTCGAATTTGATTGGCTGAGTCAGAGTCGTAACAATCCAAAAGCACAGAGACTTTTTACTGTTTTCATTTCACTTCGCTTGTCTGTGTTTGCACATTCCATAAAGACTTTTTTTTTATTAATTACGTTAAAAACTACTTTCATGAAATTATGCCAATGAGTATAGAACAATAATAGTGCAGAACAATTAAAAAAGAAAAGAAATCAGTAAAACATTTGAGTTCAGAATAGTTTTTGGCATTTCAAAAATATTTTGCCAATCATAGACTGTATTACTAGAGAGGTTATTTAATGACTCAGTTACACTACTAGGCGGCAACCATTAAATATCTGTATGAGTGAGTCAGTGAATCATTCACTCAAATGATTGTTCAAAAATTATTTATTCAGAAACAAAACAAGTGACTGGCTGCATCTGAAACCCAAAAAGTAGGTACTTCTGAATAATTCATCAGTGAATGTTAAAAAAAAAGGGTTCGCCAAAAATAGTAGGTCATTCGTGGACTTTTTGTTACTGTTTTATGAATACTGTTAATTCTGACATCTGTGTACATAGTTTTTCACCTACTATATAGTAGGGAAGTATGAGATTTCAGATGCAGCCACTGTCTTTTTGAGTGAGTCATTGAACTATTCACTCAACCGATTAGTTCAAAAACACTGATTCTTTCAATTTTTACAGGCAGTAGTTTCAATAGGAATACATGCAATCAGGAATTTCGAGTGACAGTGAAAGATTTTTCCACATAGATTTCACATCAGGTTCAGCTGATCATGTGAATTTGCTATGAAGACCAACAGACAGCTCCTTGATTTCAAACTGATTTCTGTGTGACCTTTACTTTATATATACCTACGCTATTGGTAATAGACAAAGAACATTTTAAGATGAAATGTAGCTAATGTGAGCCATATCTTTGCTAAATATAAACTTAATTTTTATTGAACTGTTTTATAAAAGAAATACAACATTTGCCATCTATCAATTTTCTCTTTTCAGATTTAAAATGATTCCTAAGTAGACGTGAAACTTAAAATCTGTCAACCTTCAAAACACAGAATAGGAATGGCATTCGTTCTTGTTGACTTTCCTCAGTTTGCGTCACAATCCACAGGAGATTATGCCCACTTAATCAAACACTGTCAAAGGAAGGACGGTGTGCCCCGCTATACCTCCATCCACAGGTGCAAGGTCATTTACGGTGCTAAGCGATTGTCCCACACACACAACCAGGTGTTTAAATTCCCTCCCTCTCTCTGCCTGTAAATGGCTTTTCCCCCCTTTCCTGTCCTTTTTCCCTCTATAACGAGAAATCCGTTTGAACGACTCCACTGCGACTCGGTGAAGGAAAATGGAGCTTTAATTCTGAGCCCCAGAGCCTTTATTGCCATTAACATCCTCATTACAAATGACCAGGAATCCATTAGGTTCCTGTCATCCCCCGTATCTCATTAAGATAGGCTCTATCTAGCCCACTCCTGGAGGCCCAGGGACAAAAAGAAAGTAGAGATCAAGCACCTTTCAGGAGGATGTTCACATACTGATGAGGTGACGGGGTGCCGCCACTAGGCATCTATCTATCTATCTTTATTTGCAGAAAGAGAGTTCTTGGGATATATGCATAGTGCATTGGCCGAGAGCATAATGTGAGTTTTATAAAACGCATATGATGGGATCAGGTTGACCTGTGGGCCTACAGGGGACAGTCACTTAAGGAGTCAGTCATTAACTCCCATAATGCACTTTGAATATCATACATGCATACATAGATAACCCATTTAATTCAGTCTATTTGAACCCTTGCCTCTACAGAGAATAGTAGTACTGAGATTATAGCTATAGAGAGTAGAGGGCCTTTGACACCAAGGATGATAATTATTATGATATCTAAAACTTAAGTTTTAATAATTGTTGTTACTCTATGAGAATAGCGAAGTGTGGTGTTTAAGGTGTTCATTTTGCGATAATAACTGACTGTACATTATCCTGATTATTACTTGACAATAAATGCATGGAATATTGAATACATGATGGGTGCTTTTGAAACACTGCTTCTTGAAGCTTCAAAACCTTTGTGAATAATTTGTTTTGAACCAATGATTTGGAGTGTGTATCAAACTGCCAAAGACATGTCATTTCAGTATACGAAATTTCAATGGTTTTTACCTGTTACCAGAATTTTTATTTATTTTTTTGTATAATATTTGAATAATATATCTTTTATGCATGTCAGGCCTAAGTTTTTGTTGCTTTTACACCATTCTGACCAGCAGGCGGCACCAGCGTGTGGTGTTTCAAGCACTTCAAAAAATTAATAATTTTTTGGCTCAAATGATTCAAAGTTTCGAAAAGCTTTGTTTCTCCCATAACTATTCAAATACTTGTATATTATCTTAAAGCTAAGAAAAATCATTCTAGCAATAAGACGAAAACTGAATTGCATTGTTTACAGTAAAGCCCCAAAGTACAACATTTTTATAGTCAAACAGCGAAGTGAATATCCCAGCTATATATAACAAGTGTTGGGGAAAGTTACTTTTAAAAGTAATGCATTACAATATTGTGTTACTCAGTTAAAAAAAAAAAGTAACTAATTGCGTTACTTTGTTACTTTTTATGGAAAGTAATGCATTACGTTACTTTTGCATTACTTTTTGTCACCTGGGCTGGGCTTGCTTATTTATTTTTAATAACAGAAAACCCAAAAGTTATATTTTTGGCGACTGCAAAGGCGCTTTCAAACCAAGGGTGAAATTAATAAGCCTCAGGCTGAAGAAAATTATTACTCCTAATTTCTCTCAACAGGGACAGGAAAGGTGTCCGTGAATAAACAGGAAAACAAAGTAACTTTGCGTTACTTATTTGAAAAAGTAACTCGGATATTTTCTTATTAATTGAAAAGTAATGTCACTTTACTAGTTACTTGGGGAAAAAAGTAATCTGATTACGTAACTCGCGTTACTTGTAATGTGTTGCCCCCAAAACTGTATATAACGACACAGGAACGATATCTTTGAAATCTCAGATTTTTATTAACTTTTTTTTTTTTTTCAGCTGATGAACGATAAAGATAGCCCCTGGATTTACATAACTGCAGCTGGTCCAAATAGAACATTATCGTCCATTTGGTCTGAATGTTATATATAGATATCGCGTTTGTATGAAACGAAAGAATGAGTCCGCGGTGTGATGCTAGAAATATGAAAAGTATGATCATTTGGAAAATTATTAGGAAACAACTGACAGCAGGATACTGACCGATCAGAATCAAATTTTCTATAAAGCGCCATTAGGATGGTTAAAGAGCAAAGACAGCAATAGATCTTAAAAACCATGTGTCAAGAAGCAGATGATGGTTCTGCGATCCTCCTCTTCCTCACTGCATCCGATTCCTGCACCAGCAAAATGGTCATCGATCACTATGAAAGCCCAAACAGAGCAATGTGGAACTCTATAGAACTGAAGCGAGTGAAATATTCCAGTTTTTTCATATTTATTAGGACTCTTGACATGATGATAGAGGAGCAGAATATCTGATACAAACCGCATACTTTCAACAAAAACAGAATATTGATGTCTGTAGCAAAGTAGCAGGCTTGTCTGAACTGATTGGATTCATATAACTGAGAATCTTACACATATTCAAATTACGTGGCATAAAGATCGGAATCAAGAAAACTCAAAGTCATGCGTTTTCATTCTGCTCATTAAACTGGAAGGAAACGAGCTTGAGAATTTGAGCATTTCACATTACAGCACATATTTAATACACACTGCAGGCCTCAGAAACTACATCCCCTGAGTGTACTGAAGAATCTAATCTCAGCTGGAAAACCATTCCAGTTTTATTTGCCTATTTGAAGGAATTTTCCTCCTGACATGTTTAATGTGGTTCACCCTAGTTACTGTGTTAATCATGAGGCCAGAAAGGAAACACGATATCTTCCTCTCTCAAGATTTTGTGATACACTTGATAATTAAAATACTTGTGCTTATTTTAAATGGCTTTCATTGATTTATCAGGGATAAATTGCTATTTTAAATCTCAATCAATAGTATAATTCAAACACTGACCTGAATGACCTTTTCTCCTGGCCAGCTATCATTGATTGCACCTGTAACTAACCCCTCATTAATTACACCTGGCACTTTACTAATGTGAGAGCGCCCTCTAGTGGCTGCGAATGCAACAAACATATGGCATTCATGCAAAACAGACATGCATAAATATTCTCATGCTTTTACATTTGTCGTGTTGGATGGCTAAAATAATAATAATAATAATTTTTTTTAAATAAATATATATTTATGTATTTATGACAAATGTTGATATGATATAGAGGTTCCATTAATTATTTTAGTTAAAAAATTGGTTAGGCCTTTATATATATATATATATATATATATATATATATATATATATATATATATATATATATAAGGAACAACAACGCATTTCTTTGTTTATAAAAAATGTAATATCTTTTATTTTAGATTTTGTACTGTTTTTAGGGTGACACTGTAACAGTCTATCCATGGATTACAGATTAAAAATAGCATTCGTTGTGCATTTACACTCTAAATTTCACAGTAATTTTTAATGTGCACTGTCCATGTTAAATAAACAAATCATTATTATAAATATAATTATTAATATTTTTAACATGAGTGCTAGAAACCTTTTCAGCTTTTAATAAGTTATTTACTCATATTTATGTATTTGTCCCAGACTACAATAAACAGCCTTTTTATATTTTATATTTAAGGAAGCAGTTTTAATATAAAGCATTTTTTAATGTTTATAACCATTTTAATATTTTTTTTAATTTAGTATTTTGTATAATATTTTTATATTAATAATATTTTGATATTATATTTAGTTTTTAGGGTGGACTACATATGTCCCTGTCAAAATATTACAAAATAATAATATAATATAATATAATATAATATAATATAATATAATATAATATAATATAATATAATATAATATAATATAATAGACATATGGACATCAATAAACGGCACGTTAGCAATTAAAACTTTAATATGCCAGCACAGTTTTACCAAACAGTAGATTAAAATATCAAACAATTAGTGTTTCTCCATACATTTCTATTTTAAATTCATACATATAAAATCACTATAAAATGTTGCTCTTTAACATAGTCACTGTAAAAACTGTGGGATTTCAAACATTCACATGCTGAACGGTTTTTGCTACACCGCTTGGTACAAAAAAAATCTAAGCAATCACACAACCCAGTCTACAGGGGTGCTGGGCCACCCGAGACCGGTTCAGACCCAGTGTGAGTCTAAACCAGGTCCACTAGGACTTAAATATCAGGCTTTCTCTGCTCAAACTAAACCCTTGATTAGGACCGGCTTCAAACCTAGTCCAGACTAAATTGTGTTATTCCATCATAAAAATAAGACCAGTTTTAGCATTAGATTACAAAAAAATGATTAAATAATTCAGCTGTTAAATTATGTCTGTAAATGGTCCGGATAGTAACTTCACTGGTAACAAGATGGATGTGATTCAGCACTTCATCACTCACTTCTCCTTCAAACATTCTCTAGTCTCACAACATCTAAAATAACAGAATACAAAAAAATCACCAAGTGTGAAATGAGCACATAATGGACTTTGGATAAAGCGTATGCAGATATAGAAGACGTTTTCTTGATTAATATGTCATGAAAAGGCATTGTCGGTGAGGACGTTCAGTAGAGTCTTTGCATAGAGGAGAGGGTCTAAAGACAGTCTTTAAGGCACGGTGACGTGGAAAGGGCTTCCAGGAACCATTTCTTCGCCCCATTTGACTATCAGGATGTAGTCGCCTTTCTCCTTCACTGTGTATGTGACATTGTACATTCTGTTGCCCATGTGTTTGACGTACACTTCCTCACAGGGAGTCTTTGGCCCATGCACTCCTACCATTAACATGTTAGTCCCTGGAAAGGCAAAATAAAGCCGTTTAGTCATCTGTATGAGGGCATTATGGGTAATATGCACAAGCATGTCCTGTTCAGAAAGCTGTACCTGCTTTACTGCAGTCCACTGTGAAGGTGTTCTTCTGGCCAATGAAGGCTTTGGAGAGTCCGGCCCCCCTGGAGATCGCCTTACTGGCGTCGGACGAGAACTTTGGGAGAGTAGAGAAAGATCCAGCCACTGAGGACGATTTCGTCACCGTTTCCACCAGAACCGATGAGGTTTCGTGTAGAGAGTGTCCTCCGGAGAGACGTGCACCTAGAAGAGTGGATTTCCTCTTAATTCATTTGCTTCTTTATGAAAGATGACTTGTGGTGGAAAGATGTTCGCTGTCATTTTTTTTTCTCCAATCATTAGTCTCATCATTTTTATAGTTGGTTTCAAATCCACTCCATTATGTTGTATGATAATCCTGCCTGATCATATAATCTCAGAACCAGATTTTCCTATTTCAACATCAGTGCAAGAAACCTTTTAGATTTATAGATATTTACACATTTGTGTAGTTTTTATGTTTATAACTTTTTTTTCATATTTTGTGATATATATTTATATTAATAATACTTTGATTTTATATTTTGTGTTTGGGTGGACTACAGATGAAAAATACTCTTTGGCCAACTGTGGTGCATTTACAGTAATGTTTATTAATGTGCACTGTCCATGTTAAATTAATAATATAATATAATATAATATAATATAATATAATATAATATAATATAATATAATACAGACTTAAGGACATCAATAAACAGTACATTAGCAATTAAAACTTTAATAGGTGTAGATTTCAAGGTGCTATAAAGCAGTCTTTTATTATTTATTTAATATTTTCATGTTCATAACCATTTTAATATTTTAGATTTTGTATAATATTTTTATATTAATAATATTTTCATTGTTGTTTTTAGGGTGGAATACATAATATAATATAATATAATATAATATAATATAATATAATATACAGACATAAGGACATCAATAAACATCACATTAGCAATTAAAACTTTAATAGGTGTAGATTTCAAGGTGATATTAAGCAGCCTTTTTATATTTAATATTTTCATGTTCATAGCCATTTTTTATATTTTAGATTTTGTATTATATTTTTATATTAATAACATTTTGATTTTTGTTTTAGGTGTAATATAATATAATATAATATAATATAATATAATGGGATTTCAAACATTTACATGCTGAATGGTTTTTATTACAAGGTGCTGTAGGTTGCCTTTTTATATGTAATTTTTAAGGAATAACAATGTAGTTTTTTTTTCATGTTTATAACCATTTTATCATCAATTTTGTTTTATTTCATATTATATTTTGATGTTAATAATATTTTGATTTTATACTTTGTATTTTGGGTGGAATACAGATTAAAAAAATACCCTTTGGCTAACTGTGGCACATCTACGGTACTGTTTTTTTTTTTTTATGTACACTGTCCCTGTTAAATTAATAAAAGGGTAAAACATACCCTTTGGCTGTGTTTAAGCCATCTCTGTGTTGATCCTAGAATATGTAAAGAGCAGAAAAGGCCTAGTGTAATGTACTGTAGTGTGTGATGTCTCACCAGAGACTTTGGCTTTGAAGGGGCTGCCCACGATATGCTGCGGTCCTCCATATTTAATGGATATGAGGTAGCTGCCGGGAGCCATGGGTGTGTAGGTGACCTTGTATCCTTCTGGACACTCCTGACAATCCATCTTCACCTTCGATGGGCCGTCGATGGTGACCGACAGAGCTCCTGAGCCAGCGTTACACGTGTTTACAATGAAATCTGACGGTACACCTGTGAAGGTTGAGATGAATCTTAAAGAAGGAGTTTCTGTATTTGTGTCTTAACACTCGTGATTGGCTGCTCGTTGGTGTTGTACTGTACCTGTAGTTCCACCTTCCAGTCCAGGCCCAAAAGCCGTCACCATTCCTGGATCTCCTGCCTGGCCGGGTTCCCCTACACGGATCTTGAAAGGACTGCCTGGGATGTGACTCCCGTTAAAACGGACATCGAAGGAGTGGACGCCGTTCTCCCGTGGAATAAACCGTATGGCGTGTTTATCTGCACAAACAGGCACATAGTGTTGAATAAGTTCAAATGCAGCCTCTATTCATATACTCTAAACTAACATCAGTTCTACTGTGTCTTTAAATTATACAGTATACAAGGATTTGGGACCTTAGATAAATTATAATACATAACTTAAAATAATATAATGAAAAAGTGTTTAATCAAAATGTTGTTTAAAAACTGAAGAAGAATATATATATATATATATATATATATATATATATGTGTGTGTGTGTGTGTGTGTGTGTGTGTGTGTGTGTGTGTGTGTGTGCGCGTGTGTGTGTACATACAGACACACACACACAAAATTATACAATAAAATAGGTTGTTACAATATACATGCGTAAATATTTAGATACTATAAATAATAATAATATATGACCTACAAAATAATATATAAATAATAGCACACAAAATAACAAAATAATATAATATAAATAGTTTAATAATAATATATAAAACATAAAAATACATACATATATATATATATATATATATACACACACACACACATACATGTCTAAATAGTATGTATATTAAAAATAATAATATACAAAATAATATAATAAAAATATGTAATAAAATTAAACAATAAATAACAATATATAAAATACTATAAAGTATTATAATAAAAGCATTTAATAAAATAATATATTAAATAATGAATACATATATATTTGGATAATATAAATTATAATAATGTATAACTTAAAATAAATATATAATCTATGTAAATAATAGTACACAAAATAATGAATTAATGTAATATAAATTGTTTAAAATAAGATATTGCATAATGAATAATATATAAAACATATAGAAATATAAATATATTTAGAGAAAATATATAAATAAAATATACAAAATAATGAAATAATAAAAATGGTATAATATGAAATTATACTACATAATACACACACACACACACACACACACACACACACACATATACATATATGAAAAATACTATACTATATAAATAATAATATAAAAAGTGTTAATATTAACAAAATAGTATAATAAAATGTTTAAGAAAACTATATATAAATATTAATAATAATACATCAAATCATATAATTTATTACAGACAAAATAATTCCCCCAATTTTTTATATTCATGAGTATGTGGCCATATGCTCACCATTGTCTAGCTCAGTGATGTAACACTCCTCTACTGCTCCAGATGGTGTGTGAACCTTAGCATCAATCGCCCCTCTCGCTCCGTTCAGCTGCACGGCAAACGAGGCCTCTTGATTCACCTTCAGGCCCATCTCCTGCAGAGACAGACACACAGACAATTTTGAATATCATCTAGTTTAAAACGGAGTATGTAAAGATGTGCCTTCTCACTAAGCATATTCACAATGGCCAACATAAAAATGCTGTGCTACATCGTCATGCTCATTTGTCTTTCTTGAGAAACTCCTTCATCACTCTTCGTGAAGGGAACTGCAAGTACACTTGTCTCGTCTCATGATAAGCTGTCCTGTGCTCTCCATCAAGTGCTCTCACAGTCTCTCAGAGAGTGTGTTGATAAAGAAGCTGCCATCCGCTCTCGAGAGACCCTGAATCTCACCCGTCCCGCTGCTACAGAGAATAACAATCCCTCTCCACGTAACTGTGAGTGCGTGAGTGTGTTTGATCTGAATCACTCACCTGCAGGCTGGTGACGGTAAGTAGGCGGGCGTCATCTGACACTGATGCAACAGGAACGATGAAAGGGCTGTCTGGGATATGCTCATCGTTAAATTTGATTGACACCTCATAGTCACCTGAAATCAAATAAATAAATGAGAAAAAAAAAAAAAGATTTAAATGGAAAAAAAATGTAAATGGAAAATTTCACTACTAAAGCAAACACTAGACTAAAACTAGCACTAGCACTTACCAGGTTCCTGTACAACATAGGCCACCCCACAGGAACCATCCTTCCTGTCCTCAAAGGAAATCTCTGCTTTGCTGGGACCCTCAACAGCTATGGACAAACCACCAGCACCAGCCTCACGGGTCCAGATACTGAACTCAGCTAAAAATCACACAACAGATGTTTCAAAGTTCACAATATCCCAGAAAAATAAAGAGTAACTGACTTCCTGTCAGTGTTATTTTACTATTTTTATATACTATTACAGTATTTATTAGTAGCCTGTTTTAAATTAGTTTTTATATATATATATTCATTTTCATTTTTAAAGCACTTTTTTTTTCTTTTCTTTTTTTAGCTTTACTTTATTTTTATTTCAGTTGTAGTTTCTAGTGGTTTAATTTCAGTATTTCATCTTAATTTTTATCATAGTTAGTTGCCAAGCATGGTTATAATACATAACTAAAATTAAAACCATTAAAAAAAACATTTTTTGTTAAATAAATTTCATTAAATTTGTTTTCATTTTCTTTAAATAAAATAAAAGTTAACTGAAATCAACTAAAATATAAACTTAATTTATTTCAGCTAGTTGCCAAGAAAAACTGTGAGAGCACTTGATGGTTTTTCTTGGATAGTTGCCAAGAAAAATTTCACATTTTCATTTAGTTTTACATTTAGTATTGAAATTACTAAAACTGAAATAAAAATACATAAAAACTAAGACAAATTACAAAAAAAAACCCACAAAAAAATAAGTAAAACTTTAACAAATTAAAATGAAAACAAAAAATTAAAAAATAAAACATTCAAAATATTAATTAAAATAATAGTATCTCGATACTGAAAAAACTCTATTGGCAAAAATTAAACAATAAATTTTAAAATTAATTTTTTCCCATCTACTATTTATATTTTATTTTATTTCAGCATTTTTCAGTTAACAAAAATGATTTGTAATAGTTTTAGTTAACAACCAATTTTAATTAAAATAATAGTATCTCAATACTGAAATAACACTATTGGCAAAAATTAAATAATAAATTTTAAAATAATTTTTTCTATCTACTATCTACATTTTAATTTTATTTCAATATTTTATTTTTTTCAACATTTTATTTTTTTCAATTAACAAAAATTATTTTTAATAGTTTTAGTTAACAAAAACACTGCTTCTTGTCTCTTACCTGGAACTCCAGCCACACCTCTGTCCAATCCAGTACCACCAGCCCGAACCTTATGGGCCCCTCCCTCTCCCAGGGGCCCCACAGTGAACTGGAAGGGGCTTCCGGGGACATGCTGTCCCCTGTATTTGACAATGACAGTGTGTGGGCCCATCTCCTGAGGCACAAAACGCACACTATAGGTGCTGTCCTCTCCCTCTATGATCTCAGCGTCCTCTGTGTTGCCGCTGGGACTCGTCACCTGTGCGGTCATTTCCTGCGTACCTGATTCACCTGAGAGAGAAAGAGGAAAGGGAAAAGAGAAAGGCACACAAATGAGACATTTCACATAAAATGTCAGGCATTTCTTCTATAAAAGATGATGTTTTGGCTGGGCAGCCCGCAGAGTTGAAGGCTGCTCAGATTTTCCAGCTCAGCTCTCCTGTCATAAATGTCTGCAGTGGAAAGAGTGCGCTCATTCCCGCCAAAAACCCCATAAACACACACATACCATGACATCATCACACGCACACACAAAAAGAAACTTGTAAGAGCTGCAAAACTAGTTCACTCAAAAAAAAAAGAAAATTCTGTTATCAATTATTCATTTTGAAACAACATTTTGGGTGAGTTAATAGTAAAAAAATAAATTAATATTTATGACCTAAATTATCCCTTTAACCTGCAAACAATGCACACAAACACGCACACACACCCTCTGATTGTCGGCCCTGGACGCTGCTGAAGGGTCCCAGGCTCTCCCTGCCCAGAAATCCACCAAAAACATCCCTGAAGGGGTCGCCCCCCACCTGGGTGCTCTCTTCCACCCGCACTTCCCGTTTGGTTTCGCCCGCGCGGGTCTTGCTGATCTCGGTGCGTTCGGTGCGTGTATAGGTGTGGCTGCTGCGGGTGAAGGTACGGGTGAGTCGCTCTTGGGCCGAAACCATCTGAAACCAGTTCCCTACAGACGTGGAACCCGAAAGACAGAGGAAAAGGAAAAAGAAGAAGGAAGAAGAAAGGAAGCGATGAAAAAGGAGAAACAGGAAATGCTGCTTCCAAGCAGAATGGAGCAAATTCCGTACTCTTTTTTTTTTTTTTTACTTTACTGGTAAACACAAAAATGCGCTGATCACACAGGCAATGACATTCTGTCTTTTTACCGGTAAAGCACCATTCACACTTCGGTTTCAAATTACCGGTAAATTCTGTGACATCATTAACTAGAAATGACCTCTTAACGGCTGCGCCTCCCAGTGTTGTGTTTGTAAACATGGAGGATTATGCGCGATCAGTGCTTTTGTTGATGTTTTCATTTTCGCTTTTGGCCCAGAGACATCGCATTACACGACTTCAAACTGAACTACACAGTGTGGAGTCAATGCATCATCTGCGTCAGAATGTTATGATTGGCCCATAGCCGTTGAATTTTAAATTTCAACGGCTCTTGATTGGCCTAGAGTAGACATCTTACGTCAGCATGTTCTGAACTCGTACGTGCTCATACCGGTAATCTTCATTCTGCGTTCACACACAGCATCATTCCGGCAGTTTACTGCTAATGCTAAAACTTCTCATAACAGTAAATTGCCGAAACGAATTTACCAGTATTTTTGAAAAGATCCTGTTCACACATGATCTCTTTACACCAAATTTAACGGTAATTTTCCAGTGAAGTCTGTATGTGTGAAAGGGGCTATACAGAACCACTACGATTCAAGAGACAGGAAGTGACACGTGTGACAGTGGGAAACAGGTGGGAAAAGAGACAAACTCTGTGTCCGAACATGCCTATAGCAGTAGGCGAAAAATAGTATGAGATGAGTAGTATGTCAACAATAGGTGAAAAGTACCCTACTTCTGTCGAGATTCTGAAGTGCACATAAAAACTATCCCATGAGGCCACGGGAGAGTAGTTGTGAATGGCAGTGAAGTGACGCTACTGATGCTGGTAGGTCATTTGACGGTGACAATATGATGAATGTAGCACATCTGAATTTCAGTTATGCTACCCTTATTCATACTACATCGAACATACTTTTTTAACGGTCATCAAACCAAATGCAGTACCTACTAGACAGCATGTGATTTTGTAAAGACTTGACACCTCATTCATTCTCTCCTCACCTGGAATCTTGAGGTTGAGGTCGCAAGTGCTGCCCACTGTGGCGATAGAGGGTGCCTGCCTCTTTCTGGTGATACTCTCCTTCATTCTTCCCTCGCCCAGAACCTTCACTGTAAATGGACTTCCTGTGAAACAACATGAAGAGTTTAAAGGAGTCGCCGACCTCAGAAGGGATGCATGTTAAAGAGACTTCAGTTTGAGGGCTGTGCTGTACCTGGCACATGTTGGTCAGCGAATTTGATGTTGATGATGTAAGTTCCAGGTTCGGTTGGGCAGTAGGTCACTTTGCATGTTCCGTCATCCACATCCGAACAGTTAATGTCAACTTTGCTGGGCCCCTCAATGGACAGACCGAGACCTCCATAACCTGTAACATATTGACCAGAACCAGTGGGTTTTATGATTAAATACAGTTTGCAAAAGAAGCACCTTAATAAATCCCAGTTTTACACACATGCTAGTATGCATTCAGTGCACATGACATAAATTTACATTGGTGTCAAAAGTATACTGAAGTATACTTCAGGCTTAAGGTTTTTACTGTTGCTCTGTGAAATTTCGTTGGTGAATTTCATTCATTTCAACAAGAAACCATGCAATTGAGAGTTTCGCACAATGTCAAAAAAGTTCCCCATGCATATTCTGCATGGTTTAAGTTGGTCATGAATTTGCCACGCTGACCAACAGATGGTTGGGTACTGGTTGGTTGGGTACAGGTACTGTACTGTACTGTACAGTCAAACCAAAAATTATTCAGACATCAGATCATTTTTTGTTTTACTAGAGGGTGCAGAACACCGTGAAGATAGCAAAATAAAGTAAACTGTGACATATTATACCCAAAAATTCTTCATACAGTGGATTCTTCATACAAATTGATCACAATTTGGGACCAAAAATTTGATTTGACACTTTGACCTGACCATGTTTTGTTACATACCTTTCTATCAAAGTTATCTGACATTATCAAGATGATTTTGTTCTGACACAGTTTAACTCTTGAGTTCTTGTCATATTTTATTACCGTTTTCTAAACTATAGCAAATAAACTGTGATAATGTAAGAAATTTTGAAGGTGTCTGAATAAATTTTAGTGCATTATGAAAGCCAAAAATATCCTAGAATTCCACTTACCTGCACTTCTGGTGTCCACAATGAACTCAGCCACTTCAAAGGTGTGTCCTTCAATCAGTCCTTTCCCAAACACCTTCACCTTACTGGCATCTCCGATCTCAGACTGGCCCACCATGATCTTGAATGGGCTGTTGGTCACGTGTTTTCCATTCTTCTTCACGCTGACGACATGCTCACCCACCTCTTTAGGAGTGAAGGATATTCCTGAAGGCAAAGAGCAACGGGAATGAGTTCTTTGTTCAGGTTTATAGAGCATTTTATGGTAGCGCCATCATATCCAACAAAAAAAAGATAGGCCTCAGGGTTTGGCTTTACATCAAAAGCCTTTGCTGAGCTGATAGTTGATTCTCTTTGAAATCGCAGGAAGGAGCTCTTAGTCTCAAATCAGGTTTTTTGAGGCAAACACTACAGGAGCCACCTCATCAGAAAGTTTCAGAGTTTGATTGCTGACATCTTGTTTTGAAAAACCTCATCGGTTTATCTAGTTTCTAAAAGTGTTATAATTACATTTGCAGTCTAATCTTCTGGGAAAAATGTACCTAATTGTTGACTCATCTTGTTTGCAGGGGTGTGCACAAACATAAGTCCTACCTGAAATTGCTGTTGGAAATTGAAAATTTGCTTTTAAAACCCCTTAGTAATTGAATCTATTCACAAGATCTAGGTTATTTATATTCTGCTTTATCAGCTCAGTCGTGACACATGTAGGTGCTGGCAGGCCTAACAAGTGACTTACCGATGTGGCGGTTTGGCAGTCTTTTCAGCAGGCAGGGCTCCTCGTTGCTAGACGGGGCTCTGATGCTCGCGGTAAGGGAGCTCAGGTCTGTCTCTGTGATCTTCAGTGACACGTCTGTGGCTGTGCCAACATTCAACTGGGACGTCCTCATGGAGTCATCACCTTCATCAAGAATGAGACAGAAAATAATATATATATATATATATATATATATATATATACACAGTACCGTTCAAAAGCTTGGGATCAGTAAGATTTTTAATGTTTTTTGAAGAAGTTTCTTATGCTCATAAAGGCTGCATTTATTTGATCAAAAATACAGAAAAAAAAACTGTAATTTCGTGAAATATTATTGAAATTTAAAATAAGTTTTCTATTTTAATATACTTTAAAATATAATTTATTCCTGTGAAGCAAAGCTGAATTTTCAGCATCATTACTCAAGTCTTCAGTGTCACATGATCCTTCAGAAATCTTTCTGATATGCTGATTTATAATCAATGTTGGAAACAGTTGTGCTGCTTAATATTTTTTGGGAACTGTGATACTTTTTTCAGGATTCTGTGATAAATAAAAAGTTGAGAAGAACAGTGTTACAATATACACTACTATTCAAAAGTCTGGGGTCAGTAATTTTTTCTTTTCTTTTTTTTTAAAGAAATTAATACTTTTATTCAGCAAGGATGTGTTAAATTGATAAAAAGTGATAGTAAAGACTTACATTGATAGAAAAGATTTCTATTTTCAATAAATGCTGTTCTTTTTAACTTTTTATTCATCAAAGAATCAAAGAAAAAAGTATCACAGGTTCCAAAAAATATTAAGCAGCACAGCAGTTTCAACACTGATAATAAATCAGCATATTAGAATGATTTCTGAAGGATCTGAAGGACACTGAAGACTGAAGTAATGGCTTGTGAAAATTCAGCGCTGCGTCAAAGAAATAAATGATACTTTAAAGTATATTAAAATAGCAAACCAACATTAAAAATTGCAATAATATTTCACAATATTACAGTTTTTTTCCGTATTTTTAATCAAATTTAATACAGCCTTGATGAGCATAAGAGACTATATAACAAATATGATCCAGTTATTAAAAATAAACATTTACTGTGCGGGTGCAACCCCAGTTCCGTTGTGGAGAGCAGTGTTGTGAGGGGCAAAGTGAGAGTGAGACTGAAGGAGGGGGGAAACAGCTGCTTCCTGTTTCTAAAAACTCTCAGGAAATGGCTCCTACTTTTAGAAGCACTTCAGATGTGGCTAAATTCTCCAGGTGTGAAGGCACACGCACACACATAAACACACACGGCAGCTAATTTAGTGATTCACAGACGTTATGGAGAGACATAACTTTGCTCTCTCTTGTTCATCCTCTTTCTCTCACTCATACCTATATTTGGGCACATACAAACCCCTACCTGTGATCTTGGCTGTAAAGGGGCTTCCAGCAATGTGCTTGTCATCAAACTTGACGATTATATTATAGTCTCCTGGGGCCGTTGGCAGGTAGGACACAGTGCAGGTGCCATCTTTATTATCCTTACAGCTGATCTCTGCCTTAGAGGGGCCTTCCACTGCCAAAGACAGACCACCTGAGAGAAGATGAGAGAGCAGTGTGGGAAGTCTGGTAATGTGAGACTAATGCAAAGCTGCCAAGCTTGGTTTGTGTGTATTACCTTCTCCAGCGTCCTTAGTGACGATTGTGAAGGTTGCAGGTTTGTTGACCATGCCGTGACTCAGACCAGGGCCGTATGCATTCACATGCCCGCTGTTAATGGCATCCACATAGAACTGCAGTGGACTTCCTGTAAGGGATATATTAAAAGAGTGTGACTTGAACATAGAAATGATTTAACAGACCATATATAGCATAATTATTACATTTACAGATTTTAGAGCAGCAGGCATCTGATTGTTTTGATACCTGGTATGTGATTCCCATCATATTTGATGTCCATTTCATGCAGGCCTTTTTCAGTGGGGGCATATTTGACTGTCACAGTCCCGTCCTTGTTATCAGTGATGTGGGGATGGGCGGTCTTACCAGAGGGCATACGTACCTCACCTGAAAAAAGACAAAATGGTATCTTTTCAAATACAGAATTCTGTAGGCCTTTTTGAAAAAGATGCATGCTTCATTGCACCTCTAATAATTATCTATTTTTAGTTTGTTTAATAAGTGTTAATACCTGTAATCTCCCCCTTTTGCACAGTAAATGGAATGACCAGATTGAATGGGCGAAGCATTGGCTCCATGGCATCCACTGCAGTGATTGGTTCCTCTGTGGCCTAGAAGAGAAAGAGATTTTAGCACTGCAAACTAAGTACAGTGCATAGATATAAGTGCATGCAAACAGTTAATGGTTGGAAAACGAAAAAAACAGACAAGGGCGCAGGCTGGTTGAGCTGCAGTAGATGAAATAAATAAAAAAAAATAGCAACTACAAAGAACCTTGTGCAAAACAACCCTTCTGCAATAGGAGATCAGCAACCTATTCATTAGCTCTATGAACGCATGATCAGCAGTGGTGTATTGTACTTAAGTATCTTTTGGGAGTATCTGTACTTTACTTGAGTTTTTAATATTTCAGCCAACTTTTGCTTTTACTCCACTACATTTCCTAATTAAAATGTATACTTTTACTCTGATACATTTCCCCGAAGCATATTTGTTACTTACTACAAAATAGTCAGAACAACACAGACGGCAAGAAAGCATGTTTAACGAATCAGTGGTCTGGCACTTGCAAGTTAGACTCCTAAAAAAACACCTTTGCTCATACAAACAATTGCATGCACAACAGTGGATGATTTAATTTTCCACTCAAGTCGAGTCTGGGGTGTGCGATACAGCATCATCTGACATTTTCAAGCAGGCTATATCACCAAATCACACACAGAGTGCACGCACGTTGATTTATTTAAATTCAAGGCATTCTAAATTGTAGATGGCAAAAATGCTTCTGTATGCTTTTTATATTTAGATCACAGCACTGTTTTGCATCTCTGAGCAATGGACGGTGTTTACTTATTGAATGAATCAGCTTTTTGAATGAATCAGCTGAATAAATGATTCAATGATTCACTCATTAACACAGTCAAATGATTAGTTTCTGAATGAATCAGTCCTTTGAATGAATTGGTTGAATCTCAATGACTCACTCATTAACAGTCACTTGCTGTCACCTACTGGTGGTTTTAATTTCACATTTCAACTATTTTTTTCATGTTAAAATTATTTCAAATATCAGTATTCAACGTACAAAAACAAAACATTAGGTCTATTTATGCATATGTAACTGCAGTTTAAATGCATCCATGTTCCCTCTGAGATACATAAAATGTGTAAATACATCTAAATGCTATTTCAGATGCAGATTCCAGAAATGTTTTCTTATGTTGGAATAAGAGACACTAAGTACTGGATGAAGTGCTTCTTATTCTTATCCAAAAATACAAAATGGAAGAAAGAGTTAAAACTGAACACAGTCTTGCTACTCAAGTTGTATGAATATTTTTTAGATATATTTATTTGCTGCTTTTCCATTTTGCATTTACTTGTACTTTTACTTTCAATACTTAAGTACGTTTAAGATTTAATAAATACTTTTCGTACTAAAGTACAATAAATATCACATACTTTAAGACTTTTACTCAAGTAATTTTCTAAACGGTGACTTCAACTTCTACCAAAGTCATTTTTTGGTAAGATATCTGTACTTTTACTTGAGTATGGCTTTCAGGTACTTTATACACCACTGATGATCAGCCAGCTAGCCGTTTAATAACATGTTAAAAAGACGTCAGCAGCAAAGCTCATGGGAAATTAAGCAAAGATGGATAAAATGAAAAGGTATAAGGATAAAGGCTGAGAAGCAGAGATGTAATTCTTATGACTAGGGGTGGTGTGTACCCAGTGAGGGGTGTAGCCCTGGTAGGGGGCGTAGGGCTGCTGTAACTGTAGTTTATCACATGGTTCCTCGATTATAGGGATGGTATCAGAAGCCTGGAGAAGGAGGTGGTCACATGTTTAGGGCTTCACTACACACATTGACATGCAGCTAATTCAATTCGACCCACTGAGCTGGAATTGAATTGCTAAGTTAAACAATGTTTATTTGGGAGAATTATTATTTTGAAAAAACACACCGTGCACTGGTAGCCATATTTTGAAATTATGTATGATAATCTGCATTAAAAAAAATATATATATATATATATAACATACACTACTGTTCAAAAGTCTGAGGTCAGTATTTTTTTTAAATATTCATATTTTGGACCAGCAAGGATGCATCAAATTGATCAAAAGTAACATTAAAGACTTTTACATTGTTACAAGAATGTTCTATTTAAAGTAACTGCTGTTGTTTCATTCATAAGGAATCCTGGAAAACATCTTGTTTTCTACAGAAAACATTAGCAAGCACAACTGCTTTCAACTATGATAATAATAAGAAATGTTTCTTGAGCAGCAAATCCGCATATTAGAATGATCTCTGAAGGATCATGTAACACTGAAGACTGGAGTAATGATGCTGAAAATTCAGCTTTGCGTCACAGGAATAAAATACATCTTAAAATATATTCAAATAGAAAACAGTTATTTTTAATTGTAATATTTCATAATATTACTGTTTTTACTGTATTTTTGATCAAAATAAATGCAGACTTTGTAAGCATAAGAGAAAAAAAATCTTAGGGATCCCAAACCTTTATACACTCACAAACATATTTATTATTCTTATGAAATGCTAAAATCACTACCCATAATGCATAACAACAGGAGGTCTTTACCACCACATGGAAGGGGCTGTTGGGAATGTGCTCTCCTCCAAAGCGGATGGTGATGACATATTTCCCAGGTTCTGGAGCAGTATAGTAGATATCAAATGTCCCGTCTGCGTTCTCCACCACATCCACGTCTAGCTCCGCCCCGTCTGGAGTGGACACTTTGCAGGTGACCTTCCCCTTCCCAGCAGCCTTTGCATCCACAGTGATAACGGTCTCCTCGCCGATTTGAATGGTGGGTCCAAGCCCAGAGCCTTTCCATGACACAGAAATCACAATAAAGCTATTTTACGACACCATTCAGAGAGTTATAATGTGAATTCATGTACACTGGGCCACTTCTTGACATTCATCTCACTGACAAAAAATGGCCTAAACTGATCCTACATAAAAGGCTTTCAAATTTGCAATATACTGTAGATAACTGATGATGTTTTAAAAAAAAACTCACCCAATCCGTGTCCACCAATCGACACTACAAATCAACAAAAAGAGCTGTTAGAATTCATGATCATAAAGGTGTGCATAAAATGCTGTTTCAAAAATAAACTAGACTGCTGAGATAACATTTTAATAAAGCAATATGTCACATAGACATAGACATACTGTACGACTGACCTGTCACAAGGCATTTGCTGGCATCTCCACTGGGCAGCGCATGAATGCGGTAGGGTGAGTATGGGATCTCATCTCCACCATATTTAATTGTAATAGTGTAGCGTCCTGTCATATCTGGGACGTAGGATACAGTGTATGTTCCGTCTCTGTTATCCCGAATGTTGGCTTTCTTTGGTTTTCCTTCTGGGTCCTGCAAAATGAATGAGTTGTTAAAGCGTGTTTATGCAAATGAGCATTTATGTGCGTCTATATATTCACAGGCTCTTTTGAGCCTGCATATAGAAATCCTATTTCTCATTTGAATACAACAAAGTTTTAACTAGCTGCTGAAATAAATATAGCCAATATTCAACAATGCAATATTCCTCATACAGATTACATAGCAAGCATCTCTGACTGTTAGTCATGTAGTGGAAAACCACATGTAGGGTTTTAGCCTAAATCTAATGACAGGTCAGTCCACAGAGACCACTAGAGGGCAACATTAAGGGTATCAAGTCCCCTTGGCCAGTACAAAATGACCAAGTATGGCTGCTTGGGAGAAAGATTCACTCTTACATTCAAAAATGACACTTTTGTGCAAGACAACGATGTTTCTGGATGCTTTTGCGTGTGTGTTGTTTGGTTTTGGTTTGAGTGAAGTTTTCTCCCTTCCTTTTCAGAATGTAAAGTAGTATGATTATAAAAAAACAAGGATCTCCTTCAACAAATTACAATTTCCAAGTCACTTCTGGCACTTCAGTGTCAAAGGAATGTGGTATATATATGAACCAAGAGGACAAAAAGTCACGTGAAAAGAGAGACAGAGATGATAGATAGATAGATAGATAGATAGATAGATAGATAGATAGATAGATAGATAGATAGATAGATAGATAGATAGATAGATAGACAGATAGATAGATAGAACAAAGGCATTATTAGGGAATGAATTCAGAACTAGGGAACAACTAAGGAGAAAAGCAGCCAAAGGAGCAGGGGAACTGGGGCAGGGAGTACAGTAGCAAGGGGACAGTCCATGAGCACTTAGGGGCCCAAGGCTAATGGGAGGGACGCCAGACATGGTGAGTTATCACAACAAGAGGAGGCCGAAAGGAGAGGCCGCCTTACACATCCTTTCCTAAGAATATGGAAGGGGATGGTGCCCTTTACAATGTGGTTCTCCCACACCCTCCTACCCCAGTCCTCCACAAACACAGAGGCCTCCTGCCTGCACCCATCCGGACCCTACAGCGACAGCAGGGAAGGGGTCAGAGGTCAGGGCAGAGGGAAGCGGAGGGGGGACAGTGGCCGTTAAAGCACATGTGATCATCAAGGGAAACCTCTGTCTTAAAACATGTCAAAAAAGAGGCCTGAGCGAGTGCTGTCACTCACCAGTATCTGTACAGTGAGAAGACCCTCGCCTGCGTCACGGGCATCAATGGTGAACTCCACCGGCAGGCTGGCGGGAACACCGGAAGCGTTCAGTCCGGGACCGCTTGCACGGACTTTACTGGCATCGTGAGCGGGCAACACCTTGATCTTAAATGGACTGAAAAGGGGGAAACGGGGTCACATACTTCTCATTTCTAAAATCAACTTTGAAGATTTTGGTCATAGTCTAGTCGCTTCATTAATATTAAGACTTTATTAATACTTTAAACAGCCCGCTCACCTGCGTGGCACTTCTTGGTCTGCGTATTTGACACACACAGTGTAAGGTCCGTCTTTAGCAGGAGTGTAGATAACCGTGTGTGTGCCATCACCGTTGTCTGTGATATTCACCGGCTCTGTCATCCCTAGAATAACAACACAGTTGATCTCTCTGCATGCCTGTCATCTAGTCTAGACAACTGTAAAACACTCTTGATGAATGTGTCTGCAGACTTCATATGGACATTAGTGAATGTAAATCCAGGACTTTTTACAGCACCAGTTTGTCAATTTCAAGGTCAACACAACCTTATGCATAAACGTGGAACTAAAGCTATGGTCCTTGCGTCCTTTCACTTACAGTCATTTATAACCTAATATGATTTGCATTGTTAATGTACACTTCTGTTCAAAAATTTGGGGTCAGTGAAATTTTTTAATGCTTTTAAATGAAGTCTCTTATGCTCACCAAGGCTTTTTTATTTGCTCAAAAATATATGAAATATTATTACAATTTAAATAACTTTTCTATTTTAATATATTTTAAAATGTAATTTGGAAAAGATGAATTTTCATCAGCTATTACTCTAGTCTTCAGTGTCACATGATTCTTCAGAAATCATTTTAATATGCTGATTTGGTGCTCAAGAGACATTTGCCGAATAGCAGTTGTGCTGCTTAATATTTTTGTCTAAACCTTGATACATTTTTTTCAGGATTCTTTTTTAATAGAAATTTCAAAAGAACAGCATTTGAATTTGAAGACTTTCATTACTTTATAAATATCTTTACTCTGTCACTTTTGAGCAATTTAATCCATCCCTGCTGAACAACAGTGTTAATTTCTTAAAAAAAAATAAATAAATAAAAAAATCTTACTTTTTGAACAGTAGTGTACAATACTAAAAGTTTATTGGACATAATACCTCCATAATACCTCCTGGACATAATGCCCCTAATTGATAAAAGCTATTTATTAAATCCAAAAACCACCAAAGTCCCATTATAAACATGTAGTTTAAAACTGATAGAATGCTTTGAAAACACTGCTAAATCACTTAAGATTTATAGATATTAAGTATCAACATGCATATAAACCACTTCCTCAGGTTTGCTAAACACATACATTTATTTTAAGTCAGTCTTCCTAGTATTCTAGTATTTACATTTCTAAAAGCTAAATTGCACTTATACACTTCAACGGCTTTGTCCAAACTCTCTGTGCATTTTTCCAGTCTATTTTTACCTGTAGGTCCATACAGCAGCACCTCCAGTGGGGCGAGTCCAGCTTTGCTGCAGTCCACAGTGAAGGTTTGTGGGACGTGGGCTCTTACACCACTTCCCAAACCAGGACCAGAACACTTCACCTTACTAGGATCCACCAGCTCCCTCACAGGCACCCTGAATGGACTACCTAAAAACCCAGAGAAATTGTACAGTTGCAGTTTTTCTTCCAAAAATGTTAAAAACAGACCCTGAGGTATGAAATATTCAAGCATTAAATCAAACTGTCATGATTATTTGCTTCCAAACGTCTTAACACTCTCATATTCTCAAACTGCTGAAATTCAATGTCAATGCATAATTAGTGTGTTGAGTTCACTTAGAAACAAACCACAGAATGAGTTAGACAGAAGGAAATTACATCACACCTGGGATAGGCAGACCTCCGAAAGTGATGTTGACGTCATATTCTCCAGGAGTGAAAGGAATATACTCCACGCTACAGCTGCCATCTTTGTTATCTTTACAAGACATCTTAGCTTCTGATGGACCCTCGATGGCCAATCCAAGACCACCCGTGCCAGCACCCCTGAAAGAGAGGAAAATACAGACATGGGAGAAAACATAAGTTACAGTAAAATCTAAAAATAGTTATGTACTAATTCAGTACACATCCAGTCCAAAGCATGTAAGCACCAAAGTTTAAATTAGTAAACCAGATTTGTTTTACACCAAAACCAGCAAATAGAACTGAATGGTTGTTGAGTTTTTTTTCAATATCCAAACTTTTTAAAAAGCGTCTGCGATTATGTAAAACAACAGCTCATAGAAGGTATTTCAGACTTATTGTTTTTGACTATGTTTCCAAATGAGCCCATTCCAGAACATTTTCATGTTCAAAGCAGGTTTTTGTAGAAATATGTACCTGGTCTCCACAGTGAAGCGGTTGGGTTTGTTGACCAGACCCTCTTCCAGACCGGGACCGTAGGCACGTACACGGCTGGGATCACAACCTTCGGTTACCGCCACCCTAAATGGGCTCTTGGGGACAGGTACGTCATCATACAGCACCTCTATCAGATGCACACCTGCACAAAGGCAAAAATTATAGCAATCTTTCATCTATAAATATGACGCTGGAAAGTACTTTCTCATTCTGGCAAGCTCAAAGTTGATTGGCTGACTTTGTGCATCTTATCCTGTCTGAGAACTGCCTTCTTTGATAGGAAGAGACTGTGTGGCTATACGGAGGACTGTTTTTTTTTTTTTTTTTTTTTTTATCTCAATCGATAGTTGTGATGGAATATTATCAAGGCATCATGGGAAAACAGACATCAGCAGTCTCTGCTCAAAACACAATGAACAATGAATGAATTTCCATCTCACAACACTGACCTCCACACAGAACAATCAATACAGCAGCCAGGCTCAGAATAAAAGACAGCTCTGAGTGTGTGTGTGTGTATGTGTGTGTGTGTGTGTGTGTCCCATGATTCTCAGGGAGGAAAGGGAGGTTCAGTTCGGAATAAATGCCAACATTGCCTGTTAAATGAATAAAGACTGGGGGCGGAAACACAGGCCAGCTTCAGTCAGCGTGAAGTAAGAAAATGACAGACTTTACGCAAACTATATAATCTTCAGTTATTGTACGTTAACCCAGTGTGCATGAATAACATTTTTCTGACAAAGAGAAGGAGAGAATTATGGCCTGGTCTGGTTTTACTGCCTACAGGGCCCTGGATTGAGGATTTTCACTTTTTACAATTTCTAGTACTCTTAATAATTTGTTCTTTCTGTCTCGTGGACAAAAAATGTATGGAAGCCTGTTTCCGCCACTGAAAAAAGGTAATTGTGACTTTTTATCTCACAATTCTGACTTTTTTTTCTTGCAATTGCGAGTTTATATCTCGCAATTCTGACTTTTTTCTCAGAATTGTGAGATTTAAACTCGCAATTCTGACTTTTTTTTCTCAGAATTGTGAGATACAAACTCACAATTGCAAGTTATAAAGTCAGAATTGCGAGATATAAAGTCAGAAATTCTGGATATAAACTCGTAATTGTGAGAAATAAAGTGAATTAAAAGTAAAATAAAAAAATAAAAGTTTACATCACACAATTCTGACTTCATTTCTTAGAACTGCGAGTTTATATCTCGCAATTCTGACTTCAGTTCTCACAATTGCGAGTTTATATCAGGCAATTCTGAGAAAAAAAGTCAGAATTGTGAGATAAAAAGTCGCAATTACCTTTTTATTTTTTTATTCAGTGGTGGAAACGGACTTCCATATAAATGTACTAAAAAACAGTAACTTACAAAGAAATGGACACCAAAAGAGTCAAGAATATGCAAAAGAAAATAAATAAATTAGATAAAATGATGCCTGTTTTTAAGGACGACTGCCATTTTTTGAGGGATTTTATTTTAGTTTTTATTTATAATTTGATTAGTTAATACTGTCATTTTTGTTGACTTTCAATTTTCATTTAATTTAATCACTAAATATGTTCTTAAAGGTTGTGTATGATTCATCAAAATGAGAAATCAATTAAATAAAAAAAATAAAAAAAGATTTTTTTCCTATGTATTAGATATCTTACCATCCTCATATGCTGTATACTCCACTCTATAAGTGCCATCTCCTTTGTCGGTGATGTACGCATCAGTGTTGGCACCTGAAGGGTTAACAATACGAACTTTGATGTGGTCTCCACCCATCTTGCTATGAACCCGAGTGTCAACGACAAAGTGTGTAGTGACCTCTCGGAGCACCCCTGTGAAAATACACCAGGTTTTGAAACACATTGCTAAACACAATGGCACAAAACCCAAGCAAATTTAGATGAGCCTTCTTACCTCTGGGTTCCACTCCTGGACCATAGACCTTGATCCCACTGGTATCGAGAGCAGGATCTACTTGCACCCTTGCAGGGAACTTCGGCACTGCATGTCCTCCATATTTAATCGTGATGGTGTACATTCCATGGAAAGGAGGGATGTAGGTGATAGAATATGTTCCATCGCTGTTATTCTGGACATGAACCTCAGCCTGCGCTCCTGAATCTGAAATAATCTCGATGGTCAACTCCGCCTCGCCTGCTTTAGAGCAGTCCACTGTGAACGACGCTGCTTCTTTGACCTTTCCTCTCTCCAGCCCCGGTCCACTAGCTGTGACCTTGCTGGGGTCAAAGACAGACTGAACCATGGCTTTGAAGGGAGAACCAGGGATGTGAGCATCAGAAAACAGGATGTTAATGGAATACTCTCCAGGTTCAGTGGGCAGATAGGATACCGAGCAAGATCCATCTCCATTGTCCTGGCACTCAATCTTGGCTTCACACGGGCCCTCCACAGTTAGCCCCAGACCCCCTGTACCTGCACCTTTGGTGTCGATAGCAAATGGAGCAGGTTTACCCACAATACCTCCCTTCAGGCCAGGGCCGTAGGCTCGCACCTTGAAGTAAAAGTAAGACAAAATTGTTGTCAAGATTGCGTTTTAATAACAAATTAAAACAGAATTCTAATCAGAAATAATCAAAAAAGTCATTCAGCCTGAAAAAGAACCAGAAAATATAATACTTTTATATAATTAAATTATACATGTGGTAAGCGGAATTATAGAATCCAGAACTCTGGAATATTAAAAATTAATGCACATCTAAGGTGAAATGGCCACTCTGGGTGTGCATTGAATTGTCAATAATTCAACAGACCAACATGCTTCAGCAGTACTAGAGGATAGTCCAACATTTTTCAAAACTGGGCGGCCTTCATCATCTGCATCCATTTATGGCCAGAGATCTGTATCTGTTTTGGTAATGTACAGACCAGCTATCTAATGATTCTCAGTCAGACCTCAGCCCAGTGACAGAGAATAGGGCAGCCACTCCACGTGAGGATGAAGTACCTTGTTTGGCACACTACACTCAAGTTCACCCTTCCCTGACAAATTAATTAAACACAACTGTTCTGTAATAATATCCCACAATGGCTAAATGGCCATTTGTGTTTGTTTGAGGCTTCTTCGCTGATATACAAACTAGAGCATCTGGCTCAAGGAGAAGAAAAAACTCACTGGAACAATCCAGCCCTGTAGAGAACAGGCAACAAAAAAATAAAATTAAATTAAATGGGTTGACTTTGGAACCAGCATTGCTGGAGTAAACCTCTACAAACAGGAAATTTCCTTGCACTGAGGATCAAGAAATATTGTTTTACAAAATCTGGTTGTAGTTTAGTTTGAACATTCTGACTCCAGTTAGTGGCTCATAAACTCTCTGAAGGTCTTTCTGATTTGTGAGGTACGGATTGCACAGTACAGTCCAATTTCTCTGGTTACGCCTAAAATGCATTCCATGTTTCTCCTACGGAGAGTTTTATCATCCCAGCCAGCTCTTAGTATGTTTGTAGCCCTAAGCTTCAGAAAGAGTCCATGAATGACTTAAAATGTCAAATCTGTATCTCTAATCAGATCATTTGGGAAACAAATGTTTTCCAATTAAAAGCATTTTCAGTAATCATGAAAATTCAGTTGAAGACAATGACGGGTAAACAAATGAATCACATTCTCCTATTTGTGACTCCTACCTTTGAGGGATCTGGAGGCATCACTCCCTCCACCGTGAACGGACTTCCAGGCACGGGGTTTCCATCATAGCTGATGTCCACTTTGTAGGGCCCCTCTTCCGGCGGAATGTACTTAACAGTGTGCACCTCATTGGATGCTCCGGATTCAACCTTGCACGGGATTGGCCGGCGAGAAGGTGAGGTAATCTTGACGTCCACCTTTCCTTGACCTCCTGCGCCACGTGTATTAATGGTAAACTCCTCATCTTTCCCTACATCCACTTCTAAACACACAGGCACACAAAATATGTCCAATAAATACAATAAGTCATCTTGAATTCAGTTCCACAAATAAACTGCTGTGGACTTACTGTTGTTGAGTCCTTGAACTTTGACCTTGTTGAGATCCAAAGGAGGAGCAACACTGATGGTAAAAGGGCTTTTGGGGATGGGGTCACCACCATGGCACACAGATATGCTCATGTTACCCTGGAGATCACAAAACAAACAGGATTGAGCAAGATAGAATTTATAATATCGTAATATCATGTGACCTCTTGGTGTCCATTTATATGAACAGCAACCCAATGTTGGAGTGCCTCACCTGCTGTAACGCAGTGTAACGCACAGTGAAAGAATAGTCATGGTTATCAATGATCTCAAAGTCACTGACGGCTTCTCCTTTCCCAGCTGCGGTGAAGTGAACCTCAGGTTTGGCCTTGCCTGCTCCTTTAGTGTAGATCGTGAAGTGGGTCGGCTTGCCCACTTCCACACCTATGACAGAGACACATGCAGATAAGATGAGCTGTCTTTACTAACTTTTTATTATTTCAGTCACTCACAATTAAACTGACCGGTCTTGTTGAGTCCAGGACCCTCTGCTTTCACCTTATTGGCATCATGGGATGGATCAACTTTGATACGGAAGGGGCTGGTTGGAATTTCCTGTTAAAATTAAAAAATGCATTTATAGATCTCAAACTGCATAGAGAAGAATTTGATATCATTGACTGAGACTCACTTGATCAGCAAATAGCACCATGATGGTGTAGCGTCCGGCTCCAGGGGGCATATACTTCACTGTGAATGTGTCGTTGTCATTTTTAATGATGTCAAAATCAATATCTGCTTCGGCAGGTCCCACCACACCAGGAGCACACTTAATCCCAATGCTGACATCTCCTAAGGAGTCAGACAAGAACAGGAAAAAAGGAATTATGGTCAATTTCCAAATATAATACAAGTTTGAACAATGGTAGCAATCTTGTTTTCTCTGACCTTGTCCGGCCTCACTGCAATCCACGGTAAAGTATGTGGGTTCGTTGGCCTTCAAGCCAGTCTTCTCCACTCCTGGTCCATGAACCTTCACATTCTCTGGGTGACTGCCTTCTCCAATGGTCACCTGAGAAATGTAGAAAGACCAGACTACTGTAAAACTAGAAATTTAAGCCTTTTGGAGGACAATGTTCTTGTAAAGTTATGATCCAATATGGAATCTATGATCTAACATGGTCGTGTAAATGAAAAGTTTGAAATCTAACACTGGAAAAATGTGGTGATGGACTTTCACTGAAAGGCTGAATTTGTTGTAGATCCAGTTTATGAAAGTTCTTGACAAACAGCAATATAAAAATGTCATCAGCTGGCTGAAGTCTGCCTGTTGACAGTGAGCTCTCACCCTGAATGGACTGTTGGGAACGTTGACCTCTTCCCAGGTGATGATGATAGTGTGTTTAATGGGCTTGGTGGGTATGTAGATGCAGAAATATGTGCTGTCACCGTTATCTGTGATCTGGATGTCGATGGGGAAGCCTTCTGAGTCCTTGAATAAAAGACGAACAAAAATTTACCAATGAAGTGAGGCATGAGGCAATGGTTTTTGTACTAGTGAAGTGTGGCATGAGGCATCTGGGACTTGAATGAAAATGTACCTGAGCGTAAATCTGTAGATGTCCTCTTCCAGCTCCACGAGCGTCAATTGTAAACTCAGCAGGTTTGTTTACGATGCAACCAGTTGGTTCTAGCCCAGGGCCATAACACTTAACCTGCATAAAAACATGAGTTACGGTTGTCATTTAATATTCCCAACAAATGTGCAATCATTATTGGCAAATATCACAGGACAGACCTTCTCAGGGAAGACGTCATTGGCTGCAGGGAGGATGTGGGCCATGAAGGGACTGTCTTTGATATCTTCATCATCACAGATAACATGGACTGCGTAGTCACCTGGTTCGGTGGGCCAGTACAAAACATCACAAGATCCATCTCCCTTATCATCACACTCTATCTTAGCCTGTGAGGGGCCTTCAATGGAGAAACCTGTGCATGGAACGAGTTTTCAACCATTACCCAGGCATCTTATCACACCCTAAACCAACGGTTGATAGCTCTTGCCCTCAAGGTCCACTATTTTGCACTCCAACCTTGATCAAACTCACCTGCCTTTAACTTTCTAGTAAGCCTTGATTAGTTTATTCAGGTGTGTTTGATTAGAGTTGGAGTTAAACTCCTCAGGAAAGTGGACCTTGAGGGCCAGAGTTGAGAAGATCTGCATAAACACTAGATCCTTGGATACACATGGCTCAGTGATGTTAAAGAAGATTCTTACCCAGAGTTCCAACCTCAGTGCCAATGGCCTCGACCACAAAGTCAGCTGATTTGCCCACCATGCCCGTCTCCAGGCCTGGACCCCAAGCCCTCACCTTCTGAGGGCCTGCATCTTCACTTACAATCACCTCAAATGGGCTACACACATACACATTTTGATCAGAAGCGAGGTGGTTTATAATGATAATTAGCATCGATTATCTTTCTGAAGTAACATTTCCATATCCTGTATAATACCACACTTAACAGGTGGAGGTTTATAAGCACCCTTACCTGCGGGGAATGGCATGGCCACCCCAAGTAATGGTGATAATGTATTTTCCAGTGAAAATGGGGTAGTAATCACATTCATACACACCATCTCCCAGCTCTTGCACCTTCACAGGCTCATCGCCACCTCCTGCAAATGCAAAATATAATTTAGACTCTCTAACTTTACAATGTAAAGTTGATTAAAAGAGAAAAAAATCAACAGTCAAAACAGTTACACACATACTTGGCCCTTTAACTTGAACACGTAGTTCTCCGCTGCCTGCTCCCTTCGTGTACACCTTAAAGTCGGCCACCTCCTTAACACGCACACCCTTGGGCTGTAGGCCACGCCCAATGGCCCGACAGGCATTCGGGTTACTTGCTAAAAAGAGAACAAAGTTGTTATTCTTGATCTCACAAGGTAATAAGTACAAAGGTGAAAAAAGACACACACATGAATGGAAATGAAGTTGTCAATGTTAGTTATGCATATGGACCCAGCCAAAGGTACGAGCAATGAAGAGCAACCAAAGAAAGAATGTTTCCTTTAAAAGCCTATGACAAAGCAATTAGCAGTCTCATAAAGACCCCATTAGGAATGTAGCGAGACCACTATAATGAAAACTACAGGCAAACTGATCAATGTTTTCAAGAGCTTATAAAAAGGCTTAAAATAAACGCAATATTTGCAATTCAATACAAGAACCAGCTGTGAAGGATATAACCAAACTTTTTTTCTTTTTTTTATATGTGACTTACTGTTAGGTTTGGTGTTTAACACTAAGTTCACTAATGAGCTCTGTTAGAGCAATAAAATGCCTATTAAAACAGTCTGGCTCAGTCCTCAGTGCTTTCTCAGAACTGATCAAACAATTTCTTCTTCCAGTATCTGTTTCTTCCGGTCCTGGATAAAAAGGCAGACGAAAGTCTACAAAATCATGTTAGGTGAAAAAAATTTGAAAGGTAGTGTTAATTAAATAATTAATGAGTTACTTAATTGTATACTTTGGTTAGGAAAATCATGTTAAGACAGATAATTAAAGCATTCCCATTCTCTGAGTTAGTATTTATAGAGCGACATTGACAAATCGAGCAACTGCTCGAGATGATGACGACGATGTTGATGACAATGATGGGATGAGGATGATGATCTCTGAGATGAAGATGACTGTATTACACCCAGACGGTCACTCAGACATTGGCTCTCTGATGCCAAATAAGGTTCTGGCATCTAAATTTTTAATGCTTTAAAAATTGTAGGTGGGAAATAGATCCAATGTCAGTTCAGGTTAAAGTGAATGGTTTAAACAAGGGCTGTTATTTTAACATACTTATAAAACAATCTAAATTTTTAATGCTTTAAAAATTGCAGCTGTGAAATAGATCCAATGTCAGTTCAGGTTAAAGTGAATAGTTTAAACAAGGGCTGTTATTTTAACAAGTAAAGTAAAGTAAAGTAAAGTAAAATAAAAATTTAATTAAATTAATTGATTGATCTTGATTGATTAGCATCTTGAGCCCAAATTTAAACCAATTTGTTACTATTGTTAATTTATTTCTTCTTTTTTTTTTTAATAATTATTTGATTATAGCATTGGGTTAAATTTGTTAACTTCTGAATTATTATTATTGAATTATAAATATTAGTAGAATCCAATTAAAAGTGATCCTGAGCGTCTGTTAAGTGATCATCCAGTCCCACCACTGAATGGTGGCTCTTTTTCTGCATCATTTAACACAAGACCAGCAGAAGCATTTGCAACACTTGTCTAACCCTCCTCTTACTTTCATTCACAGCTCACTTTTACTCACACACACTTTCATCCCATCACTTTCTGTCTCTATCTAAGCTTCCTGTTGATTTTAGCTGCCCCGGAGGGCAAAGCGCCAGCGCATGCCAACGAGCCAGAGGTGGCGTGCCCGAGAGAGGACACATCCAGGGTGAGGGGAAGAAAGGAGACAGGAGGGAGGGGACCAAGCTTGAGCAGGCATCTGCCACGCCCCCTGGGTGGCCCATACTAACTTGGTCGCCTGGGTTTGGGTGGAGTTGGGGGAGGCATTTTCTTGGCCTTTTCTGAGGGCGGCGTGCGTATAGACTGAGGGATTATGTGAACCGGGGAGCCGATCTGCCGGCCGCTCGGAGGAGCTAGAACAACACACACAGGCGAAAGAGGAGAGAGGAAACACAATAAAGCGTTTCGTCATCATCGGGAGGGTGGTGGACCCCTGGAGCAGTGAGCAAACAGAGCTCAAAACCAAACAACCTGGTCTCAGTCAGTGCCACAGAGAGCAGGTCTCTCTGGGACTTGTCCAGTATCAGCATGCTGTCAATCAAACAACTTTAAACTCATTACAAGGGGGAAATAAGCTCTTTAGGTACAAAATGCCACAACTAAAAAGACCAGCATACTGAAACTTGTGGTCTTCAACAGCAAGCAAACCAGATTTATCAGAAAAAACCATGCTGGTCTTTTCAGCAAGGGCATAAGACATTTTAGAAAGAACGTGGCATGCTTTTAATGCAGCAAAAAAACAACAAGTCGAAGGCTCAGGCGAAAAAAGCACTTGTTGTTTTCTTGGTGCATTAATAGCTTTGGTGTTAAACAATAATGTGACCGTAAAAAGGACCTCTTACTTATCAGCTAACATATTTTTTCAAGGAATTAAGATGACAAAGTGAGGACATGGGTCTCACCCTCTGAGATGTGGACAGTGAAAGGGCTTCTGGGTATCTGCTGGCCAGCGAATGTCACATATATAGTGTGAGGACCCTCCAAAATGGGGCCGTATGTGCAGCGGAAAACACTGTCGCCCTTGTTTTCCAGAATGATCTCCACTGTGTCTCTGCGGCCCTGAGAGTCCACAATGATCACACCGACATCACCAGCTCCTGCACCTGAGGAGTCACAAATACATGAGCATCTTTAACATGTCTAGTCTCAGAGCAAAGAGCAAGCAGCATCATTTCCCTGACATTACCTGCTGTGTAGATGTCAAAATAGGTGGGTTTATTGGCCACGTTGCCCACCGGTTCCAAACCTGGCCCACGGGCTTGCACCTTGTTCGGGTCTCCCAGTGCTTTAGACACATTTACCAGGAAAGGGCTTCTGTCAATGTCCTGTCCAGCAAACAACACCTTCACCTGAAGAAAAAAATAAATATCCCTCAGATACAATCACTTAATTTCATATGTCACAGTTAAAGCTCCATTTTTTGTTAAACCTTACAAAACTGCTATCAAGACCTAAGAAGACTTTAAATTACAACAAAGCCACTGTGCATTGAATATTATTTTATTGGTACCTTATGCAGACCCTCCACTTTCGGGACATAGACCACAGAGTAGCTTCTGTTCCTGTCATTGTTGGGAATTACTCTAGCCTGTAAAAAAGGACATATTAGTAAGACATATTAGTTGTTAAAACTGTTTCTTTATTCTTGTGTATCCCTGCAGCCCTATTAATAAGTCTCAAGTATCTTATCTTCATTCAATAACAAAAAAAAAAACAGAATTGTGTTACTATAAATCATATTAGATCAATTAGCATAATTGTTTTATTATTAAATTGTATTATTTTATTATTAAGTTGTTATTACATTTTTTTATTATTAAATTTTCCATTTTAAACATTATAATTTAAAATAAAATAATTTCATTTAATTTAATGTCATTTCATTGCATTTTATGTCATTTTATATTATTTTATTTTAATTTATTTAGTGAACAGATTAACAAGAAGGAGCCATGGATAAACGACAGTCTTTAATTCAATCCAACACTTGGAACGAGGAATGATACACGAACATCACTGGTAGACCCAACAAAAGGAGGAAAACACAGACTAAGACTTAAATACATGGGATAACGAGCTAAATTGGGAGGAAAACATGTGCACAGGATGACTAATAATTAAACGAGGACAGGAACATGACCAAATAAGTGAAAACAGGAACAGAAACAGGGCAAAACAGGTCCATGATCCTGACAGTATGGACTTAAACTGTATGAAATATAGTTTTATTATTTTTTATTTATTTTTTATTTTATCATGAATTATAATTATTTATTTATTTATTATTATTCTTTTTTTTTTTACAGGTTGAATAAAAGAACATCAAAATTTTGCTAATACCACCAGGAACCTGCATGGTTTACAAATAGTCCTGGCTAAGAGATGCTTGATTTGTTTTGATATGAAAAAAGTTTTAATTAGAAGATGACCTCTTCTGTGTGGCCCTCTGGATCCTCGATGTACACCAACACCTCTCCAAGCCCGGCCTCTACTGTCTCCACCACAAACTCAGCTGGCCTCAACACGACGTTACCTCTGGGCTCAATACCTACAGAGAGATACAAAGATGCAGAGGTTCAAGTTGAGAAAGAGTAGGCTAAATCTTGTATCTCATAATCGCTGTCTATCATTCAGAAGTGTTAACATCATCATCTGTCAAAAGTCTCACCTGGGCCATAGGCCTTTGCTCTCTTGGGGTGCAGGGTTTTAGATCGCAGAGGGGCACCAGGCTTGAGTTTGGCTTTGGGGAACTGAGACAGGTAGGTCATCACTGAGTGCTCGTCCACGTTAGGATCCACAATCTCCTCTGGAGCAATCACCTGGATGGACAAAGTGCAAAATTAGAGGTCAGAAGTCACTTGCTACATAGTGGTTGATCTCTGATCTCAATCCTGGAAGCTATTCAAGCAATATTTCTCAATCCAGCTCCTGGAGCAGCCAGTATAACACATTTTGGAAGTCTTCCTCATCAAAAACACCTGATGTACCTCATTATTTGAGTAGTAGAGGTAACATTGACCTGTAACGGCTGCATCAGATAGCAAAACACTTAAAATGTGCATTGCTGTAGCCCTCAAGAACAGGACTGAGATGAAGAAGCACATTTCACTGACTTCATTTGACATTTTCTTTGAGTACTGTTACTGCCAGAATCGATCGTCAGATATAAACACAGCTCTATTCTGTCATGGTCTAAGGCACAAAACTGATGAAGCACACTTAATGTTTTTAAAGCTGTGGAAAATAATTTCTGTCTCTCCTCTCCCCTCAATCCCATCTTTCATGTGTCCTGCTATTTTTAACGCTAGGCTGGAAGGTTAAGAGCTAACTGCAAATAGCTCTAAATGGTATTTAACACAGCAGAAAGACAGAAGTAGAGATTGAACAAGAGACCAACAGCGACAGGAAAGTAATATGCACCTTGTTATTAAAACCCATAATTTAACCTCTCCTGCTGCAGTGATAGCCTACACCAAAGCATTCAATGACCTATTGTTTTCTCTCTGTTTGTCTCAATTAATCAAACACAAATTTGTGTTCTAGAGTATTTTGTTAAAGATAAGCTGAAAAAATTTCTGAGTTACACCTGAAGATTAATAAGATTTCAAACCACCTAGAAATGTGGCACTAACATTTTTTGCTGTTCAGACTACAAAATCTAACCAGTTTAGTGTTTAAAATGCCAAAAAATCTAATTTGTACAGTCTGTGTGAACAACGCCCCAGATTCCTTTACACTCTCTGACTCACACACACTCAGAGGATCATTCAGAATAATGAGGTCATAATATAATTTCAGTAGCTAAAAGCTACTTCTTAAAGTCAACACTGGCCTACAAAACAGCCATACTTGGTCTGCTAAAGAAGAAAACAGACTCAAATCAGGCTACATGGCATGAGTCCTAATAAATATAAGTGACTGCTTCTTACCTGAGGCACACCGAGCCAGTCATCGGCTTGTTGCATGGCTTCTCTTGCATTCTCCACTGGCTGACTCGGGTCCCATGTCTCCCAGTCCGGACACAGGCCTTAGATGAAGACAAAGATGCAAACAGTTAGTCAACTCTTGATAAAACCACTAGAAGCATTTTCTAAATCAGACTTGCTCCTGTATAGGTCTAAAATGCACTCTTACTTTAAAATGATCCTGCATATCGCTATATACACGTAGATGAATACAAAAGAGCCAGAATTGAGCTTTATCTTGGGCTGCGTACTCACTGTTCCACAGCGAGGATCTATTAATCCATGTTCTTTAGTTCAACTTGACCTTAAATGCTCTCAAATGAGCAGTTTCCCGTCACTTCACCCTTTTTTTCCAACCTTTAATAAGCGCGGTCAGGCTCGTAGCATCGAACGCTTCCCTGAAGCAAACACACACCAGTGCTGTCTGGAGTAAAACAGTTATTATATGCTGGATTACACTCAAAGAGCAAGAGGTGTTTAGTTCAAATGGAACCAGAGAGCCTTGAAACCACAAGACTCCTCAACAACTGCCAAAACATTAATATCAGATCTAGGATTGTTTTCCAAGATTCTCCAGCACAGCGGCCCCATACTTGAGTTGGACAGTGAGTATCTGTAACAGGCCCCGTCCTACTGCTAACACTGATAAACCTTCAATTTTAGGTTTTTAATGCATTTAAACTTGCCAAGCGTGGTATTTACAGTTCCCAACAGATCCAAGACGGTGGTAGGAGAGTAACATAACCACCATTAATAGCGGAAAACAAATTAAATGGAGGAAACGACAGGGGAGGTAAACAAAGTGTGAATGTGGCGCAGTCTGTATGCAGTTATTTTTTGAGGAAAATCATAGTTTACAAAGCTAGAGACTTCTCAATTACAGTTCACTTTCCATTAATAAATCATATAAATCAAATGAAAAAAAATATATATTCTTTCTGTGCAACTCAATGGAAGATTTTAAAAATTTTAAAACTTTTTTTCTAAAAATTCATTCAAATAAAATGTAAAATAAAGAGAAATATTAGGGTTTTTAATTTAGTATAATAAACACACAGGCACTGACATACTGGAATAAATACTTCTAACTTTTCTGGCATCACTCCTGCTAAGAGATGCTTTCCACACATGCACACAGGGAAAAATATAATGAAGTGCATGTTGGCAGGAAATGCATAAAGCAGCATGTGTTTTCACTTAAGCATGTTTGCTGTCTTAGCTTCTGACACTTTCCATTCAGTTACAGCAGAGACCAGGGGCTCATTAGCAGCTAGGAGAGCCAACAAACTCACACACACCTCAAACATGCAAAGATATTGCACTTTCACCTCTCACAATACTTCTCAGGGTCACAACCTTACATTTTTAATTTGAAGACAATGGTTGTGTTTTATGGCAGTGTCCTTCAGTTTCTCAACATAGAAGGAAAAATAGCTACAGCAGTGAAGTCATCTGATCTAGCAGGGCAGTGTGTAACTGTTTTATCCAAAGCCATTTTTTATTGCTCAATGGTGATTGTGCAACAAATTTGAACAAACTCGAACCAACAAACTTCCAGTTAGCAGCCCTTTCAGTCTACTGATGAATCTATCTAAATATCTCAGTATTACAAGTTGTTTTCGACCCCAGTCAAATCCCAGTTCTACACTTAAAATGATATTGAATGTTAAAGCAGAGCATCTAGTTGTGGCCCAATGTGTTTGGGTGTGAAATGAGCCCTAAAATGAGAGTGTACAGCTGCCTTCCACCCACCGCCACATCTACACCTGTTCTCTTTACTAAAGTTGACAAAAGGACAATGAAACTGCTGTCTGTGTTTGTCAAACATGTTGAACTCTTCTAAACACACCTCAAAATGACTTGGAAGAAGGAAACATTTCAACACATGCTAATGTGAGTCATAAATGAAAGATAAATAGAGGCATTTAGTACTAATTCCATTTTCTAAATGCATGCTATTTGTCTTATTGTGAACGATTTATCCAAGTATGTGTTTCATCACATCACAATACAGAAGAAAAGATTTATCGCTTCCAAGTAGGACGTATTCCTGGATCAACTCCATCTTGTTCATATCTGAAACCTTACTGCTAACCATTAAGCATCCCTAAAATAATGTTGCTCAAGCTCAACACTAACTCTAAACTTCTGATTAATTGATTGCAATGTTGTAACAAGGTTGTTGATCCAAAAGCATGTTGTAGGTAACTTCTCCTACTTATTTCCCAAAGGATACAGTATATGGTCAAGTCCTGAGAACATACAATGTCAGAATGGCTGCTTTGATTACGGAGTTGACAAGGATTTACATGCACACTTTCAAATGGACTTGACCTGTCCATTAAACCCTCTCCGAACTCCACAGGGTTCTGGATTTTCCACTAGCGTAAGTCCAAACTTATCCAGAAGTATTGGATTCATGAATCATGTTTTGGAAAGCAGTGATCACTTGTTTTGAGGTCACCAATTGTTCTCTTCTTCTCCTGGCTCTGGTCTTTCCACAGTGAGATCATATGCTGTAATTATCAAACCAGCTTCCCATCTCCTAAGGCAAAGCAGATTCTGCATGATTGCTGACATCTCCCCAATGAGTATTACTGACCCCTAAATCTACTTAATGAAGATAGTTTTCCATGTAAGACCGCATGTGATTAATGTACCATGACACATTTGTCGCCAAGTGGTCATAAACCACTGATTTCTGCTCACCAGGTGCGCAATTATCCACCAGGGCACCGAGGGCTTTGCCATCTCTCCAGTCCCTGTGGAAGTTGTTGATGGGCAGCTGGGGGACCTTGTTCTGGATCCAGCCCAGAAGGCGCTGTTTAGGCGTCAGCTTCCTGGCGTCTTCATCGTCCTCATCCTCCCACATGGGCATGGAAATGGAGTAGTGCAGGATAAGGGTCCATATCAGCCCCAGGATCAGTTTTAGGTTGCCGTCTACTATAGCTTTACTATCTGCAATGAGAAAGACAAAGATTTAAATGTATTATTCCACACATGAACGCTGAAGCACCTTTTGTGGAGATGCTGGGAATCATAAAAAGACAACCAGCAGAAAACCACATTGTTTTTGAGACTATTTTAGATCTGAGAGTTTCAATGCTTGGCGTAGGAAACCATTAAACAGTCTGAGGTTGGTTTTTATTACTCCTGTGGTGCTACTGTGAACATATATTAGTTTAGGGTGAAGATCAGAAGCTCAGGGTGAACTAAAGGGGGATCGGTCATGTCAACACACACTAGAAAAAAAAATGTTTTCAGGCCAAATATGAGCTTAGGATATAGCACTAACATCCTGTCCCTACTCTACCTTGCCTTGTGTTTATTTTTCATAAGTCCTCCCTAGCATTGCGTGTTGTTTTTGAGCCACGATCGTGCCAATTTTTGTTTATTCAGAGAGACTTGCAGCACACTGTTTGTTCTGCTCGCCTGCTGTGTTGATAGCTTTCACAGGTTTAGATGTGCACAAATAAACAGCAAGGACAAACTCTCTCAACACGGATCTTATTGCTTACTGATACACACATACATAGACTCTGATCCATGTAGTATACTTTAATTTACTCAAAGTTTGTAACGCTTTATTTTAAGGTGTCCTTGTTACACGTTACATGTACTTACTATTACAATAACAATAAATTATGCATAATTACATGCAATCCAAACCCTAATCCTAACCATATAGTAAGTACATGTAGTTAATTAATATTACTCAGCACTTAAATGTGTAATTACACTGTAACAAGGACACAAAATAAAGTGTAAGTCAAAGTTTATACTCTCACATAGGTTACATATTTGTGTCCCATTACTATTCAATTAAAATGTAGTAAAGACACAAATCCCATGTTCTTCTGAGAGATAGCTTATAAATGTTATGCCTCAAATTTAAATAGCATGTAAAAAAATAAATAAAAATAATTTTAAAATAATTAAATAAATAATAAGATAAACTGATCATTTAATTACATTAATTAAATATATTATTAATTACAATTAATAATTAAAGACAAAAATAACACAAATTTAGGTATTAAACTGTGTTTAGAAATATAATATTTGGTCCCAAATGTGACAGTGCAAACCTAATATAAATACCAAAAAAAAAAAAGTTTCAAGTCCTATTTTATAACTAGTTATTCACAGAAAGTGTCACATGCACTTTTTAGTCATAACCTTTACCCAGATCTTTCCTTAGACTGCTCTGCTACAGTCAGAAGACTATATGAATTAAGATGGACACTACTAAGCCACTGACCGAATGCCAAAGGCTGATGTCATTTAACCCTGGATCTGTGGAATGAGGTCAGTTTAAATAAAACACACACACAGATAAAACTCAATCGGGACGCTGGCTGAATCTGACTACACTTTGCTTCAACCCCCAGCGGAGCTGTCTGCACTAAACGCTGCAATGTGCGCAGCGGTCTGGCGGTAATCCAATATCTCCAATCAAATAATACTGCCAGTTTCTGTTTTTCTCTCTCATTCTTGCCTCGCTGTAATCAAACAAGTTCCAGATCAAATTCTTCACTGCTCTTTGATATATTACTTTTGAGATTTTCTCATGCGTTTGGCGAGAACAGTGTGTTACACTCGCTGTGGCCCCCTCTCAAGAACAGGGTTTAATGTTTTTGGGTTCTTAGGCGTTCTAGATGCTTAAGAGAGGAATGCATCCAGACATTTATGAGCACTCTACATCAACGCCAAGCCCAACAGAAACAGACAAGGAGAAAGTATTTGGTGATGTTCTTGTTATATATATATATATATATATATATATATATATATATATATATATATATATATATATTCTGAAGGGTGATAATAAATGGATCAAATATGATATTTAACAAAATAAGAAAAATTTACACATCTTCATCCTGTTCAAAAGTCCCTCAGTTATCGTCACTGTGAAAACATGAATCTCAGAATCATACGGCCCCTGCTAGAAAGGGTTTAAATAAGCAAAAGATAGTGGAAAACCAAAGAATTTGCGAGACTTGGATGATTTTTCTGAAAAACAGCAGGCTCTTTAACTGTCCAGGGCTGCGTTTCCCAAAATCATTGTAAGCCTAAGTTGATCGTAGCTCCATTGTTTTCAGTGGGTCTACAATGTGCTTAAGCTTACGATGCTTTTGGGAAATGCAGCCCTGGACAAACAAGAGACCCATGAACAACCATCCCACCAAAAAAAAAAAAAAAAAAAATATGTAGATCATGTAGGTAACAACACACAGTATTAATAATGTTTTGTTTTTTTTTAATTCAGCTAATATTTTGCCTTGTGGACTGTATTTAATCATCTTTTATGTAAAATATCTTATTCAGGACAGCACAAAATAAAAATAAATAAATAAATAAATAAATAACATGCATTTTGTATGTGTATCTCAGGTTATTTTCTTAAAATTATGTACACTGCTTTGCACCGTTTTTGTTTAATACTGTTTCCTTAGTAATGTAGAATTATTTACCATGCCAAAAAAGCTGAAAAAAGAGGAAGAAAAAGAAGTCAAAAGGATAGAGAGAGAGGGATGAGTGAAAATGATCAGGTACAGACAGATATCAGACAGCAAGCACACAAAGACACAGCTCAGCTGTTCAACACTCGCATCCCTTCTTGTATCAAATATCAATAAACAGGTGTGTGTCAGCTTCTATTGTATGCCAGAGGGGATGTAGATCCTCATTTGACAATATACAACATACATAAAAGGTCTCAGTATAAATATCAAAGCTGACAGAGTAGGTGCACACATTCACTGAGCAAGTGCAAACAGCTATTTGGTCTACTTTTCCTAAAAGCTCCTTATAAGACATAGAATTTTCACATTCACATCTAAGAGAGTGTGTTGGTTTTAATTCCAAATATATCGAATGTCTTTACTTCTTTCAAACCACCCTGAGAAAATCCAGCAATGTGCACCCCAGCAAAACACAAACTTCTGAAGATAAAGCACATTGCCCGACATACAGCACCAGCGAAACAGCTGGATTCAAACACACTTAATGAAAGACATCACAACTAAGTGTTTCCTTCCGACGACATAAAGTGGCTGCAAATGAAGCCTTTTTGAGGAATGGCTGATGACATGGGCCAGGAATTCCAGCCCGCTAGGGTACAGCACCACCACATTATGGGCTGGAAAACAAATATGGGATCAGAGCCTGGGAAAAGACCATTTAGGACAGTGAGAAAGGAAAGGACGTCTTATGGAGAGTGGGGGTAATTCAGAGAACAAGCAGAAGTGTTTTCTCATTTGTCTCACTCCAAAATGAGGTGACAGGTTGTTGGCCCATTCCATGTCTCTGTAAATTTTGTGAATTAATAATCACAACACTGTAAATGGTTATGAAGGGAAATGTCACCAAAATGTTTAGATAACTTTTAATAACTAGATGAAAGTTAGATCATTTTAATAAAAATTACTAAAACTGAAATAAAAAATGAAATGAATTAAAGCTAAGAATTTTAAATAAGGCTTTACAAATAAATAAATAAACTAAAATTAAAATGAAAATTGAAAATATAAAATCAAAAGCTAATTAAAAATATGAATAAATACTATATAAATAATACAAAAATAACACTGATGATTTTTAAGTCTTTTCAAATTGTTCAAATTCCCAACTGTAATTATAAAAAATAATGAAATCATAATATATGCTTGCTTTAGCACATCCCATAAAAAGTATGAGGAACAACGGTAGTGCTTCAAAAGCTCAATCTGTTGTGTGAATGCAGCATATCTCTGACAACTGGCTCTGTGAGTAATGAGACACTTTCCTAACCCTGATTAAAGCCAGTCTGGATCATTCACATGCTCTCACCGCTGAACCAAACCAACAAGACGAGATAAAAATAATGAAACAGATGCTGGAAGCTTTTTATAAGCCACTGTTGGCAAAAGCTATAGGAGAAAACACACGTAATGGTGATACTGCAGCGAGTACAGACAGATGCATTCATCCTGAATCCAGCTGTTGGTGATTGCTGCTCTTTTCAACTAACAGCAATTGCTTAATTTCACTGATGAACAGCATATTGTCATTGTTTGGACGTTCTTCAAAGGAGGGAATTCACTAAGAATGGACTGCGCTGGCTGATAGCGCTATTTGCACGCAGTGCTTGTGTTGTTTTAGCAACCAATTCAGTAAGGGAATTATGAAACGCTGCGATCACGATGACAAATTTGAGCTGAATGCAATTTTCATGCTGCGATTTCCCATTTTGCAGGTTAATTCTGAGTGCAAGGATATGCCGTTTGCAGCAAAAATTGAGCAAATTGTGCCTGGCACACTGTGACGACTTTTGTGAATAAGGCAAAATTCTATAATAAGCCTAATTTTCATAAAAATATGCAAGTTTGCATTTGAAATGACTTTTTTAGGGCTGCGAAATGATTAGTCACGATTAATCTATTCAAAATTAAAGTTTATGTTTACATACTATATGTATGTACTGTGTATATTTATTATGTATATATACATATATATATATATATATATACACACACAAATACACACACATATGTATATATTTTAAAAAATATTTGTCTGTATTGTATATATTTGTATGTAAACCCTTGCATAAAATTAATATTATATATAAATATTTTACATATAAATCTAACATACACTATATTGCCAAAAGTATTGGGTCACCCCCTTCTAATGAACATGTTTGACTACTTTAGTAATTTCCATGAGTACAAATCTTAATGTTTAAGCATATAATGATATTCTAGGGAACTGTGTGCTTCTAATTTTAAAGCAACAGTTTGGACAGGACACTTTTCTATTCTAACATGACAATGCCTCTGTGTGTAAGGCAAGGTTCAAAAAGAAATGATTGATTCAGTCAGTGTGGAAGAACTTGACTGGTCTGCAGAAAGCAAAGTCCTAATCCAAGCTGAACACCTCTGGTGTGACTTTAAATGCAGATCTTGAGCCAAAAACTCATCACCAAACACCAATGACTTGTACATATGGGTACAGTCATTTTAGACACTTCCAAAACTGTTGCAACAGAGATGGAAATACAATTTTTAAATACACGAATTATGTTTCCATCTTTGTTGCCACAGTTTTGGAAGTGCCTTTTTCTGTTCTAAAGAAGGGGGTGTCCCAATACTTTTGTCCATATAGTGTATGTACAAGTCATTGGTGTTTGGTAAAGAGTTTTTGGCTCAAGGTCTGCATTTAAAGTCACACCAGAGGTGTTCAGCTTGGATTAGGACTTTGCTTTCTGCAGACCAGTCAAGTTCTTCCACACTGACTAAATCAATCATTTCTTTTTGAACCTTGCCTTATACACAGAGGCATTGTCATGTTAGAATAGAAAAGGGTCCTGTCCAAACTGTTGCTTTAAAATTAGAAGCACACAATTCCCTAGAATATCATTATATGCTTAAACATTAAGATTTGTACTCATGGAAATTACTAAAGTAGTCAAACCTGTTCATTAGAAGGGGGTGACCGAATACTTTTGGCAATATAGTGTATTTTTCCTTTATATATACACATGTATGTGTGTGTATTTATATATAGATAATAAATATACACAGTACACACACATATAGTATGTAAACATAAACTTTTATTTTGAATCGATTAATCGTGACTAATCGTTTTGCAGCTCTACTATTATTTTAAAAAATCTGAAAAAAAATGAAAATGAATTATAGCTAAGAATATGAATTAAAGATTTAAAAATATTTTTAAAAAATAAAAATGACAAGCACAACTAAAATTAAAATGAAAAGTGAAAATATAAAAACAAAAGCTAATTCAAAATATTAATAAATACTCTAATAATACATGAATAATACTAAAATAAGGCAGTTGGTGCTTAAATATTTTCAAATATTGTTCACTTATTTAGTTTGCACTTAAAATGACAATAAAGCAATACACCAGCACAGTTAGCACTGTGATTGACAGGTAAATTTGTTGAGTAATAGAGTAATTGTTGATTGAATTTGCCCCTAATGGTTTTAAAAAGACTAATTCTTTCATTGCGTGCAAATGGCAAAATATTAAAGGAAAGCAGATCCTCTCTATAAACACTATAACTTCTGCCAGTGTCAGAAGAATTGGGATTTTCTTGGCAAATTCTGAAAACAACTTCATTTTTTCTGATATTTTTGCCAAAAACTGCACTTTGATTTGCACTGATTGTGTTTTCACTGATTCAAACGTACCATCTTTGTTATCCAATTTGTTTATATCATTTGTTTATACATATTTACAGTTTATAAAATTTCTAATAAGATCTTCTAATAAAAATTTCTAATAAGGTCATTCCGTGTTGCCCTCTGAATCATTTGAACATCGGCCAGTGACGCCATCAGAAATTTCTACAGCTTAGATGCATCAGGTGATTGTTGGCTGTTGCTTGGGGTGACCAAACAAACATCGCAGTCTCCCTGGAGGAGATAGAAAGTTTGCCATGGTCACCAGGATAGAAGAGACAGAGACAATGGCCTCTGTGTGGAAGAGACATTCTGCCTCAGGAAATATGCAACCTACACCAACACACACACATCGCTTCAAGAGGGAATGTATAATAAATGAGGCTCTTTTGTTTCACAAACTGTAAAGACAAACTAATCAAAATAGAATAAACAAGAGAAAAAACAAGAGCGGCAAAATTGAAAACGAGCTGTATAAATAAATGAGAAAAAAAAGATGTATGCATGGAGCAAACGGTAATTAAAGGTTAAAAGGCAAAAAATGCAGTCATCATTTTCCTATTATTCCCTTAAAGCCATATAACACAATGCAGCACGGCTCCACAGTACAATAAAATAAAACACCGTTTCAACACAGTCACAAAGTGAAAGTCCTGGAGGACCCGAAAGCAGAGATAGGCCTAATGCAACAAAGCACATGACAGGAATATCAGAGTTGAGGTCTGAGCTATAAACTATACTCATAGGAGCCTGACAGACATAGAGCAGGTCAGCCCCACAGACACTTTTAAGTCATGTTTAATTCTTCTTCATTATGAAATATTTACTGTTGGTCACAGTCAATATTCTGTCTTTGGTTGTGTCTGGTTTCTTCCCATACACATTCTTGTGAAGGTGAATCTGGGCATTTTATCTCCAAAACAATATCACAAATAATTTCAAGAGATTTCTTCGAAAGGCAACTTATATATTCTATTTTAGGGTTTTGTAATGTGACATGCTATACTTTATGTAAAAGTACGCTGAAAAAACATTTGGTGTAGGATTTAATTTAAAGCAATTTTCACTCAGAAATTTATTGAAGCCTGTTTCTGAATAAAAAATTTATAAAAGGTAATTGCGACTTTTTATCTCACAATTCGGTCTTTTTTTCTGAGAATTGTGAGATCTAAACTCGTAATTGCACAATATGAAGTCAGAACTGCAAGATATAAACTCGCAATCTGACTTTTTTTCTCAGAATTGCGTGATGTGAACTTGCATTTGTGAATTATGAAGTCAGAATTGCGAGATATAGTCAGAATTACAGAATATAAATTTTTCTCAGAATTGCAAGTTTAAAATTTAAACTTTATAACTTTATATATAAAATGTATAATTTATAATCATAAAAATGTATAATTTATAATATATATCAGTTCTGAGGGGGAAAAAGACTGATATTTTCTTAATAACTCACAATTGCGAGTTTATATCACACAATTCTGAGAAAAAAAGTCACAATTGCGAGATTTGAACTCACAGTTCTGAGGAAAAAAGTCAGAATTGTGAGTTTATATCTTGCTATTCTGACTTTATAACTCGCAACTGCAAGTTTATATCACACAATTCTGAGAAAAAAAAAATGATTGCGAGTTTATATCTTGCAATTCTGACTTTATAAATCGCAATTGTGAGTTTATATCATGCAATTCTGACTTTATAAATCGCAATTGTAAGTTTATATCATGCAATTCTGAGACAAAAAAGTCAGAATTGGGAGAACTAAAATCGCAATTGTGAGAGAAAAAAGTCTGAATTGTGAGATAAAAAAAAGTTGCAATTACTTTTTTCTTTTTTTTCTTTTGTTCAGCGCCAGAAACAGGCTTCCATAGAAATTGCTAGTAAATTTCACAAATTACAAAGAAATAGCAAGCAACACATTAAATTAAATGTGGAATTTTTAAGTAGAAAGACTGAAATAGTATTTTCTTGTAAAACGTACTCCCAATAATCTTAGAGGATCCATTGGTGAGCAAATGATGTAATGCTAGATTTCTCCAAATCTGTTCCGTATGAAGAAACAAACTTGTCTACATCAGAATGACCTGAAGGTGAACCTTTTGGATGAACTATTCCTTTAAAAATAAAAAAAGTGAATTCATATAAACTGGAACCTGTTGTCAACAAAAAGTATATCTTGTTTAAAGACCATCCTTATGAGCTAAAGCCGACAGTTGCGCAAACATACATTAAACAGCGTCTTGACGCAAAAGGCTTGCTTCCAAAAGTGTGGAGTTTCATCTCAGTTCTATATTCTAGTCAGCTGCAGTGTTCATATGCAGAGGTTTGTTTGACAAAGAGAGAGAGAGCAGGGATTCCCCCAGTAGCTGTGGAAAGATAACGTTCCTGTTATCTGACTTTCTCCAAGAGTCGCACACAAAACACAGAGCAGCCTGAAGTCACATCCTGAAACTGTGGACACTTCAGATATTCAGATTACATTATGTTAGCGTGTGTCCATTGTCAAAGAGGTCAAGTTCATGGTTCTCTGGAAGGCCGGAAAATATAATTCCATTACTGTGTCTCTCCAAAAGGCAAAGACAGGAAAGGAGGAAAAGAGAGGAGGGGGGGATGAAGACATCATGGACACATGCCATCAACACTCACATTTTCCACTGGATCTTCAAAGAACAGTGGAAGAGTATTAGAGATACTGCAGAAAACAAAAGCAGCTAACATTCAAGTTGAATGACAAGCACAAAGACAAAGTACTAAAACTGACTTTTAGCAAATCTACAGCACATAAACTGCTCACGCCAAGAAAAAAAGTGTCATATGCTTTCGGAAAAAGCATGTTGAGAGACTAATCAACTGTTTCAAATCATCACTAAGTGATTCAAGGTTTTTGGATGGGCTACTATATTTTATATGTGAATGTAGTGAAATTTCTTACTTTCCATATAAATGTCATTAATTAAAAGAAAATGTTTATTTTTTTAGAGAAATAATGTTTATGCCAGAGTTAATATGTCTACTGTCTCTTTTAGAGTGACATTCAACAATAATCTGATCTAATCTATTCTACTATAATATAATATAATTTAATATAATTTATAGATTAAAAAAGAATTTAAATATTATTACAATTTAAAATAACAGTTTTCTATTTTAATATATTTTAAAATGCAATTTTTCCTGCAATTGTAAAGCTGAATTTTCAGCATTATTTCTCCAGTCTTCAGTGTCACATGATCCTTCAGAAATCATTTTTTATGCTGATTTGGTGCTCAAGAAACATTTTTTTATTATTATCAATATTAATATTTTAGAGGAAATAATTTTTTTCAGGATTCTTTGGTGAACTGAAATATCAAACAAACAGCATTCTAAAAAATAATATAACATTTTACATGTCTTTACTGCCCCTTTTGACCAATTTAATGCATCATTGCTAAATAAAAGTATTCATTTATTTAAAAAAAAAAAAATAATAATTTTTTTAAATATAATATAATATAATATAATATAATATAATATAATATAATATAATATAATATAATATAATATAATATAATATAATATAATATAATATAATATAATATAATATAATATAATATAATATAATATAATAATGGCAGCCTATATAACATCCCTAGTCCCTGCACACATTACACCACACATAGTATGCAGGCAAGCAGACTGCCTGCACTTCACATCACTTCACAGCACCCTTGGGAACACAGTGCTGAAACGTCCACATGTCTAACATTGATGTATTTGCACAATTTACTTCAGAACTTGCTGTCTTTGTGGTCACACATTACATCAGAAATCCAACTGCTGCCAGTGACGACAGGAAACGTTTTTTACTTAACAAGCCAATAAGTGCCACTTAGACATGAGCATCCATGTCACTGCATTACATTTATTCCTGAAACAAGAACAAGCTGTTACTGCTTACAGGAACATGTCAAACCATACAACAGTCTAATGGATTCTGACCTAACTTTATGTAAAACGTGATACTTTAACTGACAGTCTTTTATCTCTAATAATCTATTTCAGAGTACAGAAAGAAATGTGTGGTGGCCCGAGTTGCCAAATGCTGCAAGACGGCAGCCATTGGGAGCGTTTGCAAGGCAGCAACTGACATCCCCCACCAGAACACATGAGGTCAAAAAGAAATAAACGCTGAAACCCAACAGAAACAGCGAGTCTGGACAATGACAGGGCAGTTCATTTATCAACGTCCTTTCCACATAAACACATTTTCACACACTAATACATCACCATGGATATGGAAACTGTGAAAACGGTCGGTCACGACTACAGGCATGGCGCCTATGTGTTGACCAGAATGCTTTACTAAATACACAGCTCTTAGTGAAGCAGATCAAAAAGTGACCCAGGAGAACTTCTGCCTGTGGAAAGAGGAGAGAAAATAAAGATCTACCCACAAACACACACACACACCATTTTGAGATAAGGCACATGTGTTGCGGCAGGTGGTGTGTCTTCAAAAGTCCAAAAAAGGACATTGGTGACCAGCATTCTGTTGTTTTGCCACATGGTCCTCTCTAACCTGTTGAAGACCAACACTCACACAGCTGACCTCACATATTCCACAGACATGAGAACAGTTGGATAAATTATAAGTGTGTAATTAAACAAAATGGCACCGGTGGGCCTTTAAATCAGCTCTTTGGTGTGAAAACTTGATCAAAGCACAAAACCAGCCTGGAATCAGTCACACAAACACTTCGAGGTCATTCACCTTGTAGATGTAAAATATATACATAACCCGAATCCTCTCAACTCAAGTCATGGACCGATTTACTTTACGATTTACTATGAAAAAATTCCACCAAATGCTCCAGAGATTTCTCAAGAATTTGACAGAAATGTAATTTACGAGATTTTAAACATTCATCACTTATTGCATGTTCGTTAGGAATCTTTTTGTTACGACAAATTGTTCAGCAAGAGGCAATCAACCATAAACTGCCTCATTAAATCATTTAAATATAGTCATAGAACTTTCATTAAAATCCATTATGTAGAATTTTTGCAAATCGGTGCAAAATTTTTGTAGTGTATTCCAGTCTTAAAGGGGGGGTACAATGCTGTTTCATGCATTCAGAGTTGTTAACACTGTTAAAAAGTTGGATTCTCATTAGGGGTGTAAAGATTCACTCGTTTTCTCGATGCATCGATTACAAACCCTGACAATGCATATGCATCGATCTTGAAACATGGATTTTTGAATCGTGAATCGTCGATTTCGGGCAGTAATCGATTTAAAATGCTAAGAATCTAATGAATCGCGATTTCTATAGTGATTCAATGCTTTCAAAATATATACACCTTAATTTACTACAAGCACGAATTAATGGAGACCTTGAACAGTGTTCGTGCCTCACATCTCTCCTTCACGCGCTCCACTATATTTACCGCCTGTCACAGGATTCCGCTCGCACCCCGTTCGTCTCATGGACACATTTTTTGAGCAGCTGATGTGTGATCTCTCCTTATTACTCGTGGCCAGTACTGCTAAAGTGAAGTAGTTTAGTTTTCTGTAGTTTTTTAATGGCTCTCGGTCATAACGTCGACATTACCTGAGCAGTCGAAGGCTGCGCATTTATTGCATGGACGGAGCAAAAATGTAAGTGTCTAAAGCATACGCACAGTTCTATTGAATGATTCATGTGTTTTCACAACGTCGTTGAACCGAATGTATGAAGAAAACTGTTAAAATAACCACAGCATTAACAACAACCTTGAAATAAGAGCGCGAGGTTTATCTGTTAATCAGATGCACAAGTAGCATTCGTTGTTATAGGAAACAGACATCGGGTGCTTTTTCTTTCAGAATCATCATTCACCGATGGAGAGGAAAAGTTAAATACCATAGCATTTTATTTTATAAAAATCAGATAAAGAAATTTTTGCACTGAAATATGTGATCTCACGCTTGTAGAACTTAAGACGTGCCAGGAAATGCCTAATATGGACAAAAGGAGCTGCAGCTAAGCTGAATAAAAGGATCTGGTGAAACGTTAAGACAATAAACACAATAAATAAATAAAATTCATGAATGATGCAGTGCTAATTGACATATCATTTATTACAGTACAGAAACAATAAAGTTTTCTACCTTATTCTGTGCAGAAAATTGAAATAATTGTTTGTAGTATATAAAACAATTATGAAATTGCCATTAGGAAAAAATTATAATTACAAATGATTTATTATTGTCCAGCAGTGTATTTGATTTATGTATAGCAAATTCAAAGTAAGAGATAAGAAAAGAATTTCTTGTAAAAAAAAAATCATATTGAATCGTTCTGAATTTACAAAAATCGTTCTTGAATCGAATCGAAAACCTATGAATCGTGAATCGAATCGATTCACTGTCTACCCATAGATTCACAGCCCTAATTCTCATGCTAAGCATGGACAAAGTTTCAAAAAGCAATTTGGAAGTATGACAGAGTATTTCTGCGCCAAAAATCTCACTTCCGGGTTCGTACAAGCTTCGGAGAGTTTTTTTCGATCGTGGCTCTTGCTGACATAAACAAAGGTGGAACTCCTAATATGGGCATTTCTCCCGGAAGAACGTGCCCGTGCACGCATCGACCAGCTTCATTCGGCTGTGCTGCTGCACAGGACTCGCTCGGGAAGAATGTCTCTGAAGAAGTGTGTTTTTGGTTGAGAGGGAAAGATAACCTTATTCAGCTTCCCGAATGAACCCAGCGTTATGTGAACAGTAGATGCAGTTTGTTTTTCGGGGCAGCAATGGAGTTTCTCAAGTGTGTTTGTTGAACGTTTTATAAACAAGGCTCAGTTCGATGCTGGATTTGCACATCGTTTAATACTGAAAGATGGAGCGGTCCCAGCTATAAAAGATCCCGGTCATGATTCAGAACTACAGATCGTAAGAGAAACACATCAAATGTCTCTGTTTTGTTGGAGATCGGCGCAAGTGCTCGTCACTCTTTAGCTCCGCCCACACAGCACGCCTCCAGGAGCTCGGCTTTTTCCGGAGAGAATCGTAAAGCTCTATCTTTGTTTTATAAATATGATAAAACTAAAGACTTTATTGAGATATGAAGGATGCAGTACTACTCTATAGGTGCTCAAGATTAACATGAGATTGGGTGAATCTGTGTGTGTTAGGTCCCCTTTAAAGGTGGAAAAAAAAAATTCACTGTCATTAATTACTCACCCTGGTGTCGTTCCACACCTGTAAGACCTTTGTTCATCTTCAGAACACATATTAAGATATTTTTGATGAAATCTGAGAGCTTTCTGACCCTGTATAGACAGCAACATAATGACCCTGCATAGACAGCAACATAATCACGTTCAAGACCCAGAAAGGTAGTAAGGACATCGTTAAAATAGTCCATGTGACATCAGTGGTTCAACCGTAATGTTATGAAGCTACGAGAATACTTTTTGTTTCAAATTACAGTTGAACCACTGATGTCACATGGACTATTTTAACGATGTCCTTACTACCTTTCTGGGTCTTGAACGTGATTATGTTGCTGTCTATGCAGGGTCATTATTTTGCTGTCTATACAGGGTCAGAAAGCTCTCAGATTTCATCAAAAATATCTTAATTTGTGTTCTGAAAATGAATGAAGATCTTACAGGTTTGGAACGACATGAGGGTGAAAAATTTATGACAGAATTTTCATTTTTGGGTGAAATATCCCTTTAAGTGTATATAAAGAAAACAATGTGAGGTTAATTTTCATACAACGTTTCGTAAGAGGCATTCAAAAAATTCCTGGCCTTGTATGTTTAACTCCTGGTTATTCCTCTTCTTCAAGTCAAATGAGCAGAAAAAAGCCCGTCTCCAATGTAAACCAGTAATAAAACACTGTAATAAGTCTGTCATTGCTGAGGAGGTCCAAACCAAGAGGCATTTTTCCCTCTAAACTCCAGAGGAGGTATTTCACACAGTGAAAAAAAAACAATGGTAACTTCCACCAAAGAAAAAAAAATTATCACTCTTTTTTTCCTCAGCTTATATGTGATAACATGCATAAAAGGTTTCAAAACAAGAAAAGCAATGTTGGGCTCATTTTACTGAAGAGGAATGTGACTTTTTTTGAGAAAGACAGTGGTTTTGTTTATAGTAAGCAGAGCAATCAGGCAATCTCCTCTCCTGAGTGAACCCAGTCAGCTGCCGTCCACAGCTGCTAACAGGCATCCTAAACCAACAACTGATGTGCTCAGAGATCTGCCTTCCCCCTCATGGGCCTAATGCACACACACACACATATTCTAACTGTCTGTTTGTAGCATGCATTCACCCCTCTCCCCTCAACAAAGCTTCAGAGTTGAAGTTCCATCCAGAACAGGCACATAGGAGCCTTTGTACCAGTCTCCCTCCACTGCGCCTAAATTAGGACAGACTCCGGCACCTCAGGGCTCCGGAAAGGACATCCGAAGCAGTTACAGAGAAAAGTATGACTACAAGACAGTACAAATGCTGTAAACAAGCACACACATGTACATGTACACAATGCCATTTTGAGATATTTTATGAGTGTTTACATAAGGAGTTTACTTAAAATACAAAAATTAAAAGTATGTATATATATATATATATATATATATATATATATACATACATATATATATATATATATATATATATATAAAATAAAATTATAGAAAATTAAATGAATATAGAAATAATACTAATTCTAATTAAAAAATAATTAAATAATGTTTTTTAAAAAATTTATAATAATTTGAAGACAACTTTGCTGATTTTCAACCAGCTTGGTATTTCTACAATGTTGACAGTGTTTGAAAATGAACAATGTGTACTCTTTCTACATGTTACCTGCCCCGAGATACCCACAAAACTGGTCAGATATCCTCAAAATTTGTTAGCAAAAGTCTGCAGGATGATGCAAAATGCATTTTGCGTCGTCCGGATAACTTTTGCTGACAAATAAGCAGAAATATCTGGGTAACATTAAGAAAGAGTGTGCATTGTTAATTTACATATACTAACAACATTTTAATAATACAAAGCCAGTTGCAAATCAGTAAAGTTTTCCTTTAATACAGAAAATAATATACAAATAACTACAAAAATATTGCTAATAATCAAATGAAAAAGTATATAAAACTAATATGAAAACAAGTAATAAGTAGAAAATTAAATAGAAAATCAAATCTAAAATATATAAAAAAATTAAAAAAAAAAAAAATTAAAAAAAAAAAAAAAACATACAAAACTGTTGTCTTCATTATTTTAAGTTTTAAGAACACCTAAATTTTTTGCAGTGCTGAGAGAAAGAATGAGTTAAAAAAGCACTTAAGAGACAAGCCAGTCAGATTTCTATAAACACAGACAGACACTTGAGACATAGACACAATCCTTTACATTCGTTCAAGAACTAGCTCCCTGTAACATGCCTGTGGGCCATTAGCTGTGCATGTCTCAGCCATTTCTATGCAGACGTCCAACAAAAACACATCAAGACACAGTCCAGACTTGGGATGAAGTTGTCGAATGTCAGTCAGAAGGGTTTTTTACTGCCTTGTTAACCTTCGTTTTGAAAAGAGCTCTGAATGACGCCTGTTTCTCTTCGTGGAATCCACTAAAAGTCTATCACTCTTATGAAAAGAGAAGATAAAGTCTTTTCCAGAGTTATGAGGGAGAAAGTTCACATCTGGGTTTCCTGCTGGGAAGTTCAAATGGTGAAGACCTCTTCCACTAAACCACAATCAAATGGGTGGAAAATATCAGTGGCATTTGCTACAGCAAGCATCACTATTACTTTTGCTATTGCTTAAACTATACATCCTAGGGAAATACCTTTACATCATGATATTAGTCATTTGTCCATTTATAAACCTCAGTTTAATCCTCAGGGCTTAGTCAGTCTATTTCTGTGTGTGGGCTGGAGAAAATGAGCAAAGCGAAGACATTTGACCATGTGGACGATGAGGGATTTTCTTGTCTAAGTCAATCTGGCAACCCAGGGTCAATCAGCTGATGACATCATCACGCCGCTGACAGCCCTCTGTGCCTGACACTGCTGACACCAAACACCCCAGAGTGCACTTGGGCCGTCTGATTCCCAGCCTTACAGATAACACGATACAGAAGAACTGCTTTATGTCTGCCAAAGACTTCAGACTGCAAAAACACATGAAAAGCTGACAGAGTAACTTATAATAATGTTGCACTGAGTGTTTAAAAAAAAAAAAAATTAAGATTTCAGAGGGCACAGGAGTCGTAGCTGTTGTTAAACACCTGTTAGAGACTTTCATGGCTGTCAAATCAGCAAACCAGTCATGATCTTGACCTCTGACCCTACCGCTAACACCGACAGCCGCTTCGTTACTGCAGAGATAGAGTAACATTCCAATGACAGGAAGTTTCAAAAGACACATGCACGTCTCTGTCACCCCTGTATATGATCACAGGAAGAAATGTGATTGTTTCCATAGATTTTATCCTTATGTTGGTATCCTTAATTTTTATTCTAGTCATATTATATCGCACAATAGTTTTTCTATCTGTAATTCAAATAATTTCAAATAACTTCATATAGTTCAAAGAATTAAATTCTGTGTATGTATTATATGTATTTATATAAACAGATCATACTTACAGTACACTACTATTCAAAAGTTTGGGGTCAGTGAGATTTTTCAATAAATAAATAAATAAATACATAAAATCAAAAATAAAATTAAATAAAATTATATAAAATTAAATTAAAATACAGTAAAAACAGTAATATTGTGAAATATTATTACAATTTAAAATTAACTATTTTTATTTAAATATATTTTAAATTTTTATTTATTCCTGTGATGGCAAAGCTGAATTTTCAGCATCATTACTCCAGTCTTTTATTGTCATTTTATCCTTCAGAAATCATTCTAATATGCTGATTTGCCGCTCAAGAAACATTTCTGACTATTATCAATGTTAAAAACAGTTCTGCTACTTAATAATTTTGTGGAAACCAGAATTATTTGATGTACAGAAAGTTTACACAGCTTTTACGTAAAGTAGAAATGTTTTGTACAATTATAAATTTATTTATGGTCACATTTAAATGTAATGCATCCTCGCTGAATAAAAATATTCATTTATTTTTGAAAGTCTTAGCCCAAACTTCCAAAACGTAGTGCAAATAACACATTAAAGGGATAGTTTTCCTAAAAATATAAAAGATTTGTCATTCTTTACTCACCAACGTGTTTTTCCAAACCTCTATGATTTTTTTTTTATTTGAAGAAATTGTTTATGAACTGTTTTTGCCTATACAATGAAAGTCTGTGGGGTCCAAACAAAATTTTTTTAAATATTCTTTTGTGTTTTTTTTTATGTTTGGTGAAAGAAAGTCATACAGGTTTAGGACAACATATGATAACAGAATGATTAAAGGATGACAGGATTTTCATTTTTGGTCGAACTACCTCTTTAAGTTGAGTAACCAGTCGATTCTGAATCTCAGACGTGCATTAAAACAAAAGAGCATGTTCTACAACGTGTAACTCTATCCAAACAGCACCGAGAGCAGCTGAAAACATTGCAGAGGTTCATATATCACTTACAGCACAGATGAAGCCCCAGTCAGCCTTCCAGCACACCATTCATAATCAAAAGCGACTCGCCCTTTTTTCCCTCGTCTGCTTTCCATCATTTTCTGATCTCCCACGTGGTCCTGGAGTTTGAGGATGGGGTTTGGATTTATTCAGTAACAGAAGACTCCACAGCGGGTATCAAGAGATATCCTGAATAAACCCTTCTGATACCATGAGGCCTATTGCTGTCATGAACCGAACTCAATCAGAATCCAAAGCTTTTCGAAGCCATAAACCTTAAAAACATTCTCTTCTAGTTTGCATATGACCTCAAAGTGTCTTTTTGTAATTTAGAGTGATTAATAATCCAAATACAACCAATTAGAAATAAATACTGGCCTTGTTTAACACCACATGTTGAGTTTCCTACATTCAAACAAAGGAACTAAGAGCTGTTGCACAACCGTTCCACACAAACACCTGATACCCGCCTACCCAGGATGCACCTGGGCCATCTGTAGCCTCGATATGCAACCGTCTGCAATAAAGAAACGGCACATTTTAGGCTTTCATTACCTGAGATATTAATAAACCAAGTGGGACAAATTGAGGAAAGCACCACAGCGGTGCATGTCAAATCTCTGGAGGGAGTGAGTGTGTTTAGGGGGTGTTCACTGGCCGTGCTTGAACATTCCAGCGGACTGACTAGCCCTTGACACATGGTAACAATTAAAGACGCTGTTATACACAGAAAGCAGGAGGACATGAGAGAGAAAGAGGGAGACCATGTTTGTAAAGAGTGCTTGTTGTTGTTCAGAAAAAGAAAGCCTGACTTTTGGATATTCTAGATGGAAATCCTTCTTTTCGTGGCCAAAGATTACATAGAGCTGAATCCGGAGATAAACTCTGGGAGCCGACCAAAAATTATAACACGCAACGTCCACCAGAAACAATGTCAGAGATGAACTAGAGGGGCGAATCGATAAAACCGCTGCTACTTCTCAGTGTAGAGCTGCAGAGGAAAGCTCTGGTTAATGGGCCAGGAAAGTGTTACATGCAGAGAAACAGAGCATGACTTGGCAGAGATAAGTCACACTGTGCTGATAAAGCCACTAAAGCACTTCAGGAAAACATGCCATGACTTCAGTTTAAATCAAATGAAATTTATCCTCTGGGATACAACACGTCAATAGGGACTACCTTTCACTTTGTCAACAGGGACATTCACTTCAGAGAGAAACAGAGAGACGGCCCAAGTACTAAATTCTTAGATCGGCTGATCATGTGCATGTGATTTTAAGTCTTGCAAATATAAACACTTAGTTTCGCGGTAAATTGAACATTGTTATTGCTGTTCAATCTATCACAAAGCCTGTTTATTTTCAAATGTCAAGGTTGAAAACAACCTTTTGTTGAAATTGCAACACTGAATAACTAACAATAACAGTAATTATATTAATAATAAAAAGTACATTTAATTAAAATATAAAATAAGTTTAACCAATTAAAAAATATAAAATAATAAAAATACTAAAAATATTAAATAAAAAAAAATCACAAAGTGTGCTTATTTACAAATGTCAAGGTTGAAGATTACATTTTGTTGTTATATAAGTAATATCTAATATAAATAAAATAATTATAAAGATAAAATAATAAATTAAATTATCTTTCATTTATTAAACCACAAATAAATAATGTATTATTCATTTTACAGCAAATATTATGTAGCAAAAATATTATTTTAATTGACTGACAGCCCTTAAATAAAATGTATGTTGATAAAATTAGCCATTAATCATATTTTTGGCAGAGCCAGTGAAAATCTAAACTGCTGAAGTAGAAAAAAAAATCCTCAAGAAAAGGGGGACACTCATCCAATAAAATTTTGAGAATCATGTGCTCATCATCTCTATCCCATGACTCACTCTTTCTCTCCCTTACAATCCAAAAGACCTCCAGCGGCCCCCTCTGTCCCAGCTCTCTGGGTCTGTAGGACTATTTAAAGCACCTGTTACTAGATGGACCCCAGAGCGCAGCTGTCTTTCTATCAATCACTCACTTGGGGGCTAAACGCTGAACATCCCTGTCCCAGAGCCATCATCACTTACACCCAAAACTCAAGGGTTTTCTGCTCCTATTTTTCCCACAAACTGCTTGTTCTTAATATGCAAAGTAGCTATCAGCATTATTTTATGCATTTCAACTATATTATATTTTTTTATTTAACATATGAAGCTATATTTTACAGAGCCCCTAAGAGGACATGGTGATGGAAAAACAATGTTGTATTTCAATGCTTTTGTGTTCTCTCACAAAATTTTTGCATTCTCTCACAAAACTATTGTGCTCTCTTGAAAATTTGCTACTGAAATATATTTTTCTATCTTATTTCCATCTTCCATTTTCCATATTATTTCCATCACAAAAGTTTTGCAAATTTTCTCAGAAGTTTTCTCATGTAATTTTTGTCTTGCAAACATAAAAATTTAGTTTTGTGACAAACTGAACATTGTTATCGCTGTTCAATCAATCACAAAGTGTTTATTTACAAATGTCCAGACTACAGACATTTTTTTTTGAAGATTACATTTTGTTGAAATTGCAAGAATAAAAATGTTAATATAATAACAATTCTACTAATAAAAAATAAATACAAATAAAAATATAACTAAAAAGAAGCAAAATGAAAAAATAAAATTACAAAAGAAGCTTTCTTGTGCAAAAAGTTTGTGTTCTCTTCCGAAACTACTGCATTCCCCAAAAAACTTAGCGTTGTATCACAAAAAAATTTGCATTCTCTCACAAAACTATTGCGTTCCTCCAAAAAACATTGCGTTTTCATGCAAATCATTTGCATTCTCTCACAAAACATTTGTGTTCTCCTTGCAAAACTAATGCAAAGTTTTGTAAACAAAAAGTTTCTCGGCGGAACGCAATAGTGATGCAAGCAAACTGCAGTTTTACAAGAAAATGCAAAAGCATGGAAATCAAATTTTTCTTCCAATTCCATTCTCTTTTACCTTCACTGTTTCCCTTTTGGTGCTCTGTATTATTTTCATGTGCATGTAAACATAAATTTATATATTCTCACACTTTCAGGTACATCTGCATGAGTGACTGAGTGCGTAGTGATAAAATAAATGAGGTGTGTGGTATTTCCTGTAGCGGCAGCAGGCCAACCCCCATGTGACACAGTTCACACACACAAACACACACACACAGGGTTTCTTGGACGAGGGTGCGCGAGTTTTTCCGGCACCTCTGTCACCCTACACTCTTACGTAAGGGGAGTTCTGAGAGGCAGGTGCCATTCTGGAAAGATTCGTCTCATTGCCAATGACAGGCAGGCTGAAAGCACTGCTGTCATGTTCCAGCGTGTGAGATGGTTGGCTCCTTCCCCCAAACCCAGTAGGAGGCCCACATCTGCAGTCAAAGTCCAATCAAATAATCATTCAGTGTCTATCAATGGTCAAATCCATTCTCTGTTATACACATACCAGCTCCACAACAGGAATGAACGTTGCCCTTTTTCTGTTGTATGTCTAGTTTTGAAAGAATGCCATGCTGCCAGTTGCTGACACCCACCACTGAGCCATCAGAACAATATAAGGCTTTACCACTGCAAAAACACCAACACTGACCATAAAAACAGATCCCAGAGCCATTGCCATTTTATAAAAGATCCAGATGATTTATATGATAGTTGGTGCATTATAATAAAATATTATGAAGTTCTCTCAAATTGACAGCCTTTTGCTGATGTTGAGGCATTCGTTTAGTATCAGACTGTCAGTCCACCACTAAAAGTACTGGAATATCTTTAAATACAGAGAAATGTGACCCTGGACCACAAAACCAGTCTTAAGTAGCACTGGTATATTTGTAGCAATAGCCAAAAATACATTGTATTGGTCAAAATTATTGATTTTTCTTTTATGCCAAATATCATTAGGACATTAAGATCATGTTCTATGAAGATATTTAGTAAATTTCCTACTGTAAATATATCAAAAAATAATTTTTGAACTTCATCTGGACAAATAGTTGTATCTCGGCCAAATATTGCCCTATTCTATCCTAATCATACATCAATAGAAAGCTTATTTATTCAGCTTTCAGATGATGTATAAATCTCAATTTTGAAAAATTTACACTTATGACAGGTTTTGTGGTCCAGGGTCACAAATATGATAGATAAATGCAATAAAAAACAACTTCACAAAAATCCTTGCTGGCATATAAGGATACACTCTAATCAATTATTATTTCATGCATGCATGCTCTTTCCAAATGAGGTGGATCCACAAATCCATAATAACATTGATCCTGAGCTGGGTTTGGGACTGTATCCCAAAGGCTAGGGGTACAAAATGCACCCCAAAATGTACAAGTGCTGTCCTATGATCTCTTTTTGCCTCATGTAATATTGAATATGATCATATCAACAGAAGCAGCTGATGTCAAAAACAATAAGAGTCAAATTAATGACAATTATATTATAATTTAAGCAATATATCAGCCAATATTGGGTCACTTTGAGATTATCTGCAGCAGATGATTTCCAGCCATGTCAACAGATAATGCACATATATTTAACGTGCATTCAAACGAACATCATGAAACTTTGATTCTTATTTAAATGAACATGCACTACTAATCTGCCATCTGTACTCTATATAGGCCTAATATTTATTCTTCATTAAAAAAGTATTATAAAGTGTTTTCAATGAGCAAATTATTATGCAAAAAATCATTCAAATTTTTCATGGATAGAATGAGTTTCTGTCTATTCAAAGAAAAATGAGTGTGGGCAATCTAAAATAATACTTCAGAGCTTCCAAAATTCTAACTAATGGAATTACAACAAATGAGAATCAATATTTACAGTTAAAATGAAAAACAGACCCAATATGATAGCTAATTATGCATAGTTTGTGTGGTCTGAACCCCCTAATTAAGGCTGGAGCCCCCCACAGAACTTAAAACAAACAGTCGAGGTGGCCTTTAAAAGTATGTTTTCTGTATACATGTAAGTATACGTTTCAAGCTTTTTAAAGAATGCTTCACTAGCCACAAAAAAGTTAGATTACAAGTCATAGTGCGCGAATTTAGAATGATGAGGTAACCATAGCAACAACAACCGTTCCGTTATCGAACGGTACATCATCACAGTCACTTAATTAAAGATTTACACATCAAAAGACCATTTTTGTTTGTTTTAAACATCTTTAAAAGTTATAGTTAGTTAAATCGCACCAAAGCGCGTTTGCCATCGAGAGCGCACGTTTATGCAGTAAAACAGCACTTACCTATAGAAACTAGTTTGATGTGTTCCCTTTCCAGAAACTCCAGCGCGACGGACACGTTCTCCAGCTTCATCTGCCTGAAATTGGGTCTGGCGTGGTACTTTCTGTACATTTTCTTCTGGCTGAGAACTTCTAGAAGCCCGATGAGCTTGAGCCCGTCGCTCAGGTCCTTCTGCAGGTCGTTGATCTTTTTGTTGAGGCATTTCAGGTGCTCGTTGCACCACCTGGTGAAGGTGTTCTGCTGGATCTTCTTCCAGGGCGCATCCTCCGCCAGGTCCTTCTCCGTGGCCGGCATCTCTTCGTCTCCGTCCTCCCCGTTGTCGGTGCCCTGGTAATACTGCGGCGGCAGCTGCTGGTCGTAGTATGTATTATTGCTCATCATGTTTTTTTTCCGATGTTCTCGTGCCCCCCTTTTATTCGACAATCGGCGAGTTTTTACAGCGCAAAGGGGGAGTGGGACAGGCGCTCTGAGGGGGGAAAAAGCAAAGAAAACGAGAGAGTTGGAAGCGTGTGCGAAAAGGGCAGGGATAGAAGTCTTTCTTCAGACAGAAACCAGATTTGAGCTACTTTTAAAGAACGAACGGTTGCAGAGCGAAAGTTTCCCAATAAATTTTGAATTCTTCCAGCCGTCACTTTTCAGAACGCCGTCCGGGAAAAAGTTCGTTCCTGATTTATTCGCGTTCGAAATGAAAGGAAAGACGGGAAAAGAGACGCGGTTTGATATACTTGAGTGGTTAAATGAAGCATGAGGCGCTTTAAAAATCTGAGACCCCTCCGGCAGGGCTCACACGTCAGTCTGCTGGATCTCCTGGTATGCTGCTGTCATCATGACCATATACAACTGCGCGATGGGTGATTCTCTAATCTGACCGAGATAGTGAGACCGGCGCCCGATTGGGCGAAGCGCGCAGCGCGGAAGGGGATTGGACAGACCCCGAGCGCCGCGACAGATGTGACTGTCATTTTTATTTTTAGGAACCCCAAATTGGGCACGTGGGGGCTGGAGTTTCGCTTGTTGTAAAACTTGGGCTCTTTTTTAAATAATTGAGGCTGGAAAAAGCAAATGACCTTATAATTATGTCAGTGAGACATTTTAACACAGTATGCTAAATACATATCAAAGCATGCTAAGGAGAAGGGATGACAGGCTGTATATTAATAAATAATAAATAGTTTGACAGTTTATTAATAAACAGTATTATAGCTGGAGTTGACAAAATCTCTATTCCGGTCAATGAAGTCATACAATTTAAAATATTTTTTGTTAAATTTAACTGTGTGTGAGTCATTTTGTTACCTGTATAGCCTATGTTACAGTTCTTAACCGTGTAAGTCTACATCATTAAACTGATAGCGGAGTTCCTCTAAAATGTACTTTAGTTAGATAAAAACAAATGTCAAATGCATAAAAATGTTAATGTAAATAAATAAATAAATCTCTAGTAGCCAGTAACAAAAAACAGACAAACAAACAAAAAATCCAAATAAGTGTTAGTGTTTGTGCAGGGTGTGTATTATGTTTAAAACAAAACAATTTAGAGTGTTTTTACAAGTTATTCTATTACTTTCTGTTTCTTTGTAATTAACTAGCAATTTCTGAGTGAAAAAAAAAAAATTTCTTTTGGTACAAAATTGTTCAATTTATTGAGTGTATCAAGGTAACATGAACAATACCATGGTTTTATGGTACTTGTTTCAATAAAGTGTCTAATATTTTGACAGTGACAGTGTTTTGGCTTATAAATCAGCTGATGAAACACATTAAATATGTATTATTATGCGGTTAGATGCTGCATGGAGTTAGTTACAAAGTGTAAGAACAACCTTCAGTGACAACAGAGGTCTGAATGTTAAAAAAGCACCAAGTAGAACTATTTTACATTTTATGCATGATGAGGATTGTAATTTAGCTTTGATTAATTTGGCACCAAAATATAATTAATGATTGTATTGAGTTTAAAGGTATGTTCTACCTAGAGGCTATGGATTGCTTGATTATAATACGTAAGGCAGACCTGGGCTATAAGACTTTAGACTTAAAACCTTATTGTTACAGAGATATGGCCATATCATGTAAACAATGATGTCATTATTTCAGCCCATGCTTACAAAGCAGTTTCTGACCTCAGGTCACAGTGCTGTCAAATGTCACAACCTGCAATCTTATATCATTTGCACACTCTCTCTCAAAACATGGTTTAAACATTTTATGAAAATATTACAAACATCTAACACAAAGTTACGCTATAGAGTAGTCATACGACTGAACTCATTATAATAACACACTGTGAGATATTATGGGTCTGAACTGAGTAAATACAGTAAATGTGTAACAGTAAGACGGAATGAGTTATTGTAATTCAGAGTGTTTGCTCCTGTGGTGAACTGTGACTAAACCATATACAGGCATAAGGTTCACTATTACTGGAAAAGTAAGACCCCCGTGGACACCCTGTTTTATGTGTCATACACAAAAAACATAAATTCAGAAGTGCCCAAAGGAAAAGAAACCTCTGACATGCAAAACCCAGAAATAGAAGAGGTTCATATACTTACAATGAAGTCACAGCCATGACTCAGAACCTCAGCACGCTTCAATGTGAACTGACAAATAAAATAAATGTGAATGTCAGAAGAAAGACTAGATAAATGAAGGGGGACATCTGTTCATCATTTAGAGAAAGCCACGGATATCAACTCACCTTATGATTCAACAACAGCCTGAAACAAAAACAAGCTAGAAGCAGTTCACCGATTTGACAGAAATAAATGAGCACATATATAAAATCACGATGCTCTGGATAAACTACTTTATTAGTTCCTGTTCATTTACAAAATATACATGGTTACCAAAATACTTCAAATTTCATTATTATTTTTTTTAAATAAATGCCTGTTAAGGCAAGACAACATGTAAACATGTCAAAGACACTGTACAGAACAGTTACAATTACACAACCACATACAGACAGCATCACCACAACGCCACATACCAACATCTCCATACATGTACCACCCTCCAACATCCAATAAAGCGCCATTTACAAATGCATTTCTAATGATTTTGTTAGTCTATATAGTTTGCAATTCTCTCAAAAACCAAAAGACTTTAATTACAAGAACAGAAAAGAGAACTGGACTGGAGTGGAAATTAATAGTTCACCCAAAAATGATGTGGATGAGTTTGTTTTTTCATAAGAAAGATTTGGAGAAATTTAGCACTACATCACTTGCTCACCAATGGATCATCTGCAGTGAATGGGTGCCGTCAGAATGAGAGTCCAAACAGCTGATAAAAACATCACAAATATCCACAAGTAAACCAAATGACTCCAGTCCATCAATTAATGTCTTGTGAAGTGAAAAGCCGTGTGTTCATTAGAAACAAATCCATCAAGGCGTTTTTAACTTCAAACCATTGCTTCCAGCTACAATACGAGTCCTTTATGTGTAATATTGCTTTATCCAGCGAAAAAGTCATCTCCTCTGAAACAGGAGAGAAATATGCTCAGATAAAACACCGTTTACAAGCAAAAGACTGTCCAAAATGATTCTAAACAAATATGTCTTGAAATTTAATGTGAGAGGATAACAAATGAAGGACTTTTTTCACTGGAGAAAGCATTATAATGACTTATGGACTTTTATTTTGGCCAAAAGTGATGGTTTAAAGTTAAAATGCCTTAATGATCCATTTTTATCATACAAACATGCAGCTTTTCACTTCACAAGACCATAATTGATCGACTAATGTCACACTTTTGGATTACTGTCATGTTTTTATCAGCCGTTTGTACTCTCATTCCGATGGCACCCATTCACTGCAGAGGATCCATTGGTGAGCAAGTGATGTAAGTGACGCTAAATTTCTCCAAATCTGAAGAAACAAACTCATCTACATGAGGCCTGGATGGCCTGAGCACTGATGGGGAATATATTTTAAGAAAAATGTAATTTTTGGGTGAACTATTCCCTTAAATTAAAGACAACATGACATTCAAAATTCATTGATAAAGTGAATCATTTTATATAATAGTTCATAATCGGTCCATTTGGAGAAAGCCTGGGCTTTCTAAAAGTAGCTATTTACTCTGATTGCATATTTGGAAATATTCTGGACAATTTCAAATCATAACAGTGTCATCCACAACAAAAGTGAACATATAAAACAAATTAAAAGATAACATAAACGACATTGGTCTTCATCTTCAACACAAAACAAATGTGAAAAGTTTAAAAACCTGGTCAATTTGGGTTTGGACAAATCATGCAAAGTCTAATCGTACGAAATTGTCACAGGAGCTAAAATCTATCACTGGTTTCTATTACTCAGCATGCAGAATCTACTTCCACAGACATGCAAATACACAATCTGTACATATTACATCATTTACAAGTGCAAAGTGGGAGAGTAAAATAAATTTGCTCCTGATGTGAAACAGTTTTCATATTCCATTTCATCAAAGTAACAAACCTTTCAATGCAGTGCAGGACAAATAGCATGTTTATTTCAAAGACAAGTCACTGTGTAGCATGCACTGTCCTATAGAAAATCAGCTGACCAATGATATATTCAGTTGTGCTATCACTGAGTTCGAGTCTATCAACGGGATAGCAGAAAACGGCACTGGAACGACCTTGGGATACTGCAGATATTCCCAAACACTGAGATTCAGCAACAACTAATGCCAGGTCTTAAAACCACACTACAAAGATCACTGGCACAATGCTAGTCAGCCGTCTACAAGCACATATGTCTACTATGATTTAGTTACTTTGATAAGAAGTCTACTTTGTGCTATTTGTTGAGAAAATGACACCAAAAGACATCAGGTGAAGACAACTTGTGTGTATACCAGAAACGATTATATAGCAATAGATACTGTAAGTAAAAAGTCATAGATTCTGTTCATAACAATAGTAACTCGAGGCTTAATGCATTAATTTACCAGAATTATTACATGATGGATATGAGTTCAGTGGCAGTATTATTAATCTTCATACAGGAAGGTACGTCTGCAATAATTCCCATCCACACAAAGACCTCAAAATTGTGACCTCTGATGTAAAAAGCTACATATAAGTACATATTTCTCAGTTTTAAACGTCTTTAGTGAAATATACATCATTTAAGACAAGTTTCTTATCATTATAACTTTTTTGGTGAAAGGCAGTATGGAAGTTTCTGCTTCTAGCACTATTATTAGCTAGATAATGTATTCATGCTATTTATTAATGCTACAGATTTAAATTGCATTGTAAGAAACATCTTTGTTATGGTTTTCTGTAAGGGTTTATGACAGTAGTTCTTAACTGGCTTTTACACTGACATCAAATGGCAACCAAATACACTACTAAAATGTTTTTTTTTTTTGCATTTAAAAAAAAGTCAGAGATTAAAATTTATTAATATTAGCATGAACTGCATAGGTCCAATGATATGCATGATATGATTTGGGAAGATTTACTGACTACAAAGATACAGAAAACATTTCAGGTCTTATTCTGCATTTTTAGAAGCTTTTTAATTTTGCTACAGTATTTTAACTTCAGGATTGTTTTTCCTGAAATAAATGACCTGCAACTTATTTTTAGGTCCCGACACCAGTTGAGACCCACCAGTTCATGACATTTTGTACTTTCTGTCCATATTTTCTGTCAACTTCCTTGCAGAGAAGAGATTGTATAGATATGTCTATGTTTTGTCATTGCAAACATGCAAAAAAAAAAACAGCAAATAACCTCAGATGAAATCATTAATGCATTGTGGAATTACAGTAGATCTGTGCTTGTTTGTTACACTCATTTCAGAGTTCTTTTAGTGTTCTTTTAGCGTACACATTATTCAACCCTTGTATAAAAATATCTATCACTCTTTAGCATCATTTATCAATCTACACACACAAAATCAATCTACAAATTTCATGTCTTGGAATAAACAATTCAGATACAAAAATATCTGTAAGTTTAAAATAAGCACGGTTACCTGTTGGAATAACTTTAACCCACCTGGAATCTTCAAACTCTGGATTTTATCACCATAATTAATGTAAAAATGACTAATAGTATGCATCACGTGAGTATTCTCCTTTGCTAGCATATAGAGAAGTACTGTATAGTTAACCTTTTTTGAGTTAGAAACCAAAGAGAACATGCCATGGTTGAAAGTGAAAGAAGTTATCGGTTATTGAACCTAAACACAAACGATTCTGACAATATTGAGAATTCGGTACGTAATTATTCAAAATGAGAAGATCCAAGAAGATTAAATAAGTACTGCGTGCTCCAACCTAATTGAAAAGCAATGAAGCACAAAGCAAAATGCTGCATCCAAAGCATTGTTGATGAAGAATGGCGTCCTCTTCGGTCCCCAAGGGATCGGGAATCTGTTTATAGAGGTAAAATGTGCAAATGTTCTATCGAAAAGTGATAAGGCAAATAGTTTTGGGAAAGAAAAACAACTGATGAAATGGAAAGCGGGGAGCCAGACCAATAAGAAGCTCTTGGAGTTGTCCTTCATTCTGACCATTTAAATACCCACAGCATGGCGTCAGTGTCTGTAGCACTGCTGGTCGAAATGGATATGATTGTCTACAAAAGCAGAGCAAAGCAGTTGAGGCGGCAAACAACCAGCATCACAATGCACACCAAAAAGCGTCAAGTTTGGAAGCCATGTGTATTGTGTTCCCTTATGTCCCAGATGAGTGATGGTTTTCAGTTCCCATTGGTGGTTAAGTGTGGTCGGTGTGATAGAGTTGTGTACCATGGGCAGAGTGGGATGATGAGGTCACTTCCTGTCCAGCACTCAGGCCAGAGCTCTGGCGAAATTGGGAATGAGAAGAACTGCTGCTGCTGCCACTGCAACAACCATCACCAGGTTCCAGTCTCCCTCGCTCTCCTGAGGTCAATGAGAGGTAGAGAATGACATCAGAGGGCAAAGGTCAAGAGAAGGCATATTTAAATTTTTGATATTTTGCCTTATATACATTTTTTTATATTTTATTGATATATATATATATATATATATATATATATATATATGTATATATGTATATATATATATATATATATATATATATATAGATAGATAGATAGATAGATAGATAGATATAGATATAGATATATTTTTTAATAATTTAGATTTTAATTCAAAATTATATTATTAAAAAATCCAAAATTTTATATTTTATTATATTATATTAATTATTTTATTATATTAATAATTCTATTAAATTAATTATTATATTAATGATTAATTATTATATTATTATTATTATTATTATTATATTATATTAGCCATATATATTTTACTTTTAATATTTTGACATTTTAATGATTTATCATTTAGATTTTTACCTCTGAGATATACATACTGAATATAAGGTCAAGAGAAGTCATGAACAAAATTTATGTTTTTGTTCTTATAGTATTCTTCTTTATAACTGGTAATATTACTGATACTAGTCATATATTTTTTAAAATTTTGATATTTTAATGATATATCATTTTGATTGTACCTCTGAACTCTTTTAATGTATAATTGTGTATTATATATATATAAATTACATACATAAATTACATATAATATTAATGATATTTTAATGAAATATATAGTATTATATACATATAGAATTTTACAATTTTAGGCTGACAATATTTTGTGCATCTCTGATTTTGTAAAAGTAAACTTTTACATATTTAAATTGAATGACAATTAAAAATGTAACTTTAACAAAAATCCATGTTCTTTTTTTTTCTAACAAAGAGGCTTTGATGTTCTGTTTTCATCTAGGCGTTCACCAAACTGAAACAGGTACAAACTAACAAATTTCAATGAAACTGAAAAACAAACCAGAGCTGAATCACAATTTTTCTCTGGCTAGAGGACCATGAATGAGGCTACAGATCTGATGTGGTTTTAATAAACCTACTGAGGACGTGTTGTTTATTTCCAGTCATCTTCTTTAATAGCGCTGGACTTGAGAGCTAAATATACCCATCCAGAAATGTGGAGAGATACAAAGCCAAGAGCAATGACCCAGTAAATACTCAAATCACTGTCACACACGTTTTCTTTTACATACTCTATTACTTTCTCTCCATCTGGTGTTGTGAGATTGGCAGTGGAAACCGCATGACTGTCCAGAAGAGTCAAAGAACTGTGTGCGTGTGGCTTCATTCGGCCCCGCTGGGCAGCAGAACTGTTGAAATCAGAGTTGTGTCATGCATTTGGCTGGGATAATAACGTTTGGTAATCTCAGAGGATGTCTGAATATGACTTGATTTTTGATGGTGCCAAACTTCCTGAATGAAGAACATAAGAAATATTTCTATGATGCAGAAATTCTGCTGTCCAAACTACAAAAGCACAATCTAATTTGGCAATGTTCTAAAAACAAGTCAACTCCCTTTGGGAACGGGATGTTTTTTATGCTTTTTCTGTATTCAGGATTATGTTTGTTCAAAGAATTGACTCATTTTTAACGTTCTCCATCCTGAATGAGAGTTTCTGTTTTGTTTAGGGAGGTTTTAAACCTCTGAAAAGACAGGAATAAATGCAACTATATGTTTTTTCAGACGAATTAACCTGAAATTTATATTTGTGAAACAATGTGCACATCCATAAAAGGCCCTCGTTAAGAATCAGGCACCGTGTCCAAACAGGTTTGTTTAGCATGACAGTTGTGACCATTCATTATGGCGTATAAAATGTGACATTTTGACCAGGATAAAGATGAGTTTCACAACACAGGAGGGACAAAAAGGCTCGTCTCTGGACTCTTAGAGAAAGAAAAGGCAAAGCCATACCTTTCCCCCTTTAGGACAAGAGCTCCTTCCAGCAGCACCATATCAGGCCCATTATTACAACCATTCCTATGAAGGGTATGGAGAGAATAGGGCACTCAGACGAAGGAGTGGAGCTCTGAGGAAAAACACAGGGGGCGCAGGGATGGAGAGAGGAAGAGGAGGAAGAGGTGGTGAGAGAAACAAAAGAAAAAAATGACAGACACTCAAAATAAAGTCATGATTACACATGGGAGGTTTGTGCACATGTGGAATTACAGGTAAATAAAACATGGAAAATAATAAAAAAGTAATAGAGCGAAAGAATGAAGAGTGTGAGGATGAAAGGGAGAGAACACAACCAGATAGATAGATAGATAGATAGATAGATAGATAGATAGATAGATAGATAGATAGATAGGCCAGCAGTTTATCAGGAATCATCAAATTTGGTTGGAATTTGATATAGTTCAGTGTGCGTCGTGAGCGTATGGGTGTTTATGGTATGTTTATGTTGGTGTTCAGTGGTTAGAAAGCAACAGAACGAAGCGATGAAAGACCACGGGGGAGCAGGGAGACAGGAAAATACACCGAGATTAGATACACAGCAAAGATGATTAAACACAAAATGGAAACCTTGTGCTCGTTTTGACCCTCCAGCTGATAAACACAGAGCCAAGGTTGCCATCTTGGCATTTAAAGATCCTTGCCCACGCTGCACAGCCAGCCCACTGTATTAAACCAATGTACCAGGTTAAATCTGTCGACAGTATCTGGGACATGTTGTTGAATACCACAGAAAGTAATTCGAATTCATCCTTCAGTTTGTATAAACAAACAAACCAAACATGTTGAGAGAGAGCGTTGTATCTTTCCCTCATATGCTTACACTGTAAGCCCATCTATCAACTATCTAAGTGTTTTTACAAAATCAAGGACAAGTCAAAAAAAGAGCGCAACCATGGTATGAAAATCGGAAAAAAAGACAAAGGTGCAGGAATGTGTTCTTGAAGTCAGTTAGAAGTAATGAACTACCCATCCCATAAATCATCATGAATGATAATCAAATCATTAGAATATATAACACAGAATTATTTTTTATTCTATATAATTTTTATTTATTTATTTAATTTAAATCAATTTAATTTTTTTTTTTTTTTTATCAAAACCTAAATTAAATTTTTCATTTAGACAAAACCCAAAACTGAAAATAAAGTTTCAGTAATTGTGTGTTTGAACTTGACATGTATAAATATACAATGCTGGCCCTCCAATTTTGTCCAGTTCAAGGTTTTTTTACCGAATATTTTTGGTTGTTGAAATTTCAGTGCATAATTATACAAAACTACTGACTAATAGTATAAAAACAACAAATTTTATAGCAAAATATACAATAAAAAATATTTATTGCAAAACCAACATGCAAAATATTCAAAACTTTATAATATATGCAAATATTTACGTAGAGTGCAGGGAGAATGACTCGATTACGTTATTCACAATGCTTTATGGGAACAGCACTTTATATGGCAACTGCGACTTCTCTAATTGGTGGATCTTTGTTTTTCTTTTATAGGTAGTGCAATTCTTAAATTAAAATGTTGCAGTTAATTAAAACTATATACAGTGGGTACGGAAAGTATTCAGACCCCCTTAAATTTTCCACTCTTTGTTATATTGCAGCCATTTGCTAAAATCATTTAAGTTCATTTTTTTTCCTCATTAATGTACACACAGCACCCCATATTGACAGAAAAACACAGAATTGTTGACATTTTTGCAGATTTATTAAAAAAGAAAAACTGAAATATCACATGGTCCTAAGTATTCAGACCCTTTGCTCAGTATTTAGTAGAAGCACCCTTTTGATCTAATACAGCCATGAGCCATTCCCTCGATTGCAACCAGTCGTCCTGTCCCTGCAGCTGAAAAACACCCCCACAGCATGATGCTGCCACCACCATGCTTCACTGTTGGGACTGTATTGGACAGGTGATGAGCAGTGCCTGGTTTTCTCCACACATACCGCTTAGAATTAAGGCCAAAAAGTTCTATCTTGGTCTCATCAGACCAGAGAATCTTATTTCTCACCATCTTGGAGTCCTTCATGCGGGCTTTCATGTGTCTTGCACTGAGGAGAGGCTTCCGTCGGGCCACTCTGCCATAAAGCCCCGACTGGTGGAGGGCTGCAGTGATTGTTGACTTTCTACAACTTTCTCCCATCTCCCGACTGCATCTCTGGAGCTCAGCCACAGTGATCTTTGGGTTCTTCTTTACCTCTCTCACCAAAGGCTCTTCTCCCCCGATAGCTCAGTTTGGCCGGACGGCCAGCTCTAGGAAGGGTTCTGGTCGTCCCAAACGTCTTCCATTTAAGGATTATGGAGGCCACTGTGCTCTTAGGAACCTTAAGTGCAGCAGAAATTTTTTTGTAACCTTGGCCAGATCTGTGCCTTGCCACAATTCTGTCTCTGAGCTCTTCAGGCAGTTCCTTTGACCTCATAATTCTCATTTGCTCTGACATGCACTGTGAGCTGTAAGGTCTTATACAGACAGGTGTGTGGCTTTCCTAATCAAGTCCAATCAGTATAATCAAACACAGCTGGACTCAAATGAAAGTGTAGAACCATCTCACGGATGATCAGAAGAAATGGACAGCACCTGAGTTAAATATATGAGTGTCAAAGCAAAGGGTCTGAATACTTAGGACCATGTGATATTTCAGTTTTTCTTTTTTAATAAATCTGCAAAAATGTCAACAATTCTGTGTTTTTCTGTCAATATGGGGTGCTGTGTGTACATTAATGAGGAAAAAAATGAACTTAAATGATTTTAGCAAATGGCTGCAATATAACAAAGAGTGAAAAATTTAAGGGGGTCTGAATACTTTCCGTACCCACTGTATGTAAGCAAAGTGATTTATAACTAAACATTTTTCTAAATTGCTTCTGGAACCCAACTTTTGCCCTCTAATGTTTTCTCTGATATTTGCTAGCATATTACAGATTCTGTCGATAGAACTCCATTTGTATTTAACCCGGAACATTCCTTTAAGGAATCATGGGAATTGTAGGCGGCAGAACAGTACGAGTGAGGGGTTAACCACACAATCAAAGTACAACTATGAAGGACGGATGATTGACATGGGACAAGGTACTCAGACTGGACAGACTCTTTGATAGGAAAAATCTTAATTATTATTTCTGTGGCTTGGGAAAACTCATTCTAAGAGCTTGTTGTTAGACAGTAAAGGGGTTAGAAAGACCTCTATGTCAGTGCACATTGTACACACACAAAAGCTGGATCAAGAAAATTAGCTAGACACAATAGCTGCTAAAGGTTTGACAAACACAAGATGTGAAAACACACACACACAGCCCAGAATCAATGTGTGTGACAGGGCAAAAAGCAACCCAAAGTGAAACATACACACTCGCCCGAAAATGGCAGAGTGGTTTAGTTAGACAGGATGCGCTTTGAAAGACAGGTACTGCTGTTGGACAGATGGTCGCTTCAGCGGTGGTTGACCCCACATGCAAAACGTTAGTCATGTACAGAGCATTTTCAAATGCTGACAAACATGTAGGTCGATGGAGTCATGGTGTCATTCTGTTGATAATATTTCAACCTACTTGCTGTGTGAGTAATGTCTGTTTGTTTTCAGCATGTGTACAGTACAGTGATTTATTGGAGGTCACATTTTCACCCCAAGGAAGTTCACATGTTCATTGTCTGAAGTTGTAGAGTGATGGCTCTTGTGGATTTGAAAGAAAGCAGTGTGTTATGACTGATATCCGACCCCCTTTATGACCCCTCACCTGAGCCTTCCTCCCAGCCAGCCGATCAAGTTCCGCCCTACAGCGCTGCAGCTCCGCCTCTAGCTCCGCCCTCTCCCTCTGGCTGCTCTCATACAGCCCCTGCAGTTCCATAAGCTCTCCTTTTAGTCCCTCACACTAAAAGAATGGAGAGATACAGAGAAATAACAAATGATAGAGAACAAGTGATTAGATTCACTGGGAGAGTTTTAGCTTGTCTGGCAGAAAGAAGTTGACTAAAAATCTTTGTTTGATCATTCCATTATTCAATAGAGAACAGAGGAATTAGATTTTCTTTGTTGTCACACTGTCAGGGTTTTTCTCATCAATAATTCCCACAAGGTCAAGTTGTTGAACAACTGAAGCTAAAATAACCTGATATTCTGCAAGTATCAAGTATTTGGCTCACACTTTTTGTCAATACCGTGACAGATGGTTTTGTTTGCAACCTGACGTGACTCAATGAAACATTTTTTTAATTATCAGACATTATCATCACACATATATGTCTGTGTGTGTGTGTGTGTGTATATATATATATATATATATATATATATATATATACACAGTATACATGCATATATACATATATATATAGAGAGATTGAGACATATATATATATATATATATATATACACACACACACAAAAAAATAAAACTTTCCTTAAGTCAAAATTTTAAAAATTACACTATTTATATATACAGGTTTTTAATGCTTTTTTAAATGAAATTTAAATGATATAATATAATATAATATAATATAATATAAAACAATATAATATAATATAATATAAAACATTTACATTAACACTGAATTTAAATACATTTAAATAAATATATACAAATAAACACATTATGTCTGTTGTTGGACAGGTTTCTTATATATTGTTGATCTATGAACTGACTGAAAAAAAGTGAAAATTTTCAGGTGGCTATTTTGTACTAAAATGATTCAAAATGTTTAAATTGAAAATGCACTCTAAAGGTAAAACATCTGTTATTTGGCCAAGCGGGCAACTAATTCTATCACTAGTGTTAATTTCAGACATGCTGTACCTCTCTCTGGACCTGTGATGCTTTCTCCTCGGCCTGTTTCAGCTGGTCTCTGAGGGAGAACACCTCTGAAAACCCTCCACTCATGCCAGTCGGGGTGATGGGTTTGCCCTCAAACGAGATGTTCTTTTGGGTATAAGCATCCACCCATTTCCCACCTCCTACTTCCAACGTGCTGACGAAACCCTCGGCCGTCACCTCCTTCTCTACATCCTTTTCTCCATCATTCTGCTCTGCTTTCAGTGCCAGGCATGAATCAGCTGAGCTGTCAGGACAGAAGTAGGAAATGTACAGTACATTTATTATAGATAGATGTACATGTTGTGTTGCATTTTTTAGTGTATTACTAATGTACTTGAACTTGTGAGCTCTTGCTGCACTCTTTGCAGATTAGCTTCATATTGTGACTTTGATTATGCGTGTGTGTGTTTGTGTGTGTGTGTGTGTGTGTGTGTGTGTGTGTGTGAGTGACAGCCGAACTGCAGTACTCATCACTGATTCATTCTCATAATCATTTATTTAAAATCTCAAAAACTCTTTGGTTTCTCTCCCTCATTCACTTTCTTAGTCTTTCACAGTGCTTATAAAGCCTTTACAGTAAACACATAAATGTCATTGAAAAAAAAACTACATAAAATAAAAAAACTTTAGTTATTAAAATAAATATTTAAATATAAAAAAATAAATGTACAAGAAAAATCCCATTAATGTAGAGAAGGGAATTATGCTAGTAATTGTGTTTTTAGTCCTGCTTTGACATGTGGTGCTGAAATGTGTGTGTTTGGGCAGATTTACAACTCAAATCAGACAACTTATTGAGAGATGCACTAGAAAATCAAACTGTGGCTATGAAAAATGATATATTAACCAACTTCACCACCTTTTCAAAATTTTAAACTGTTTATAATCAGCTGTTCTCACTTCTGAGAGCAGTTATTCTTTTGAGCTAAAACATTTAGCACTAGTTTAAAAACAATGGTATATTTGAAGTAGGGCTGCAACTAATGGTTATTTTGATAATCGATTAGTTGGCCGATTATTTACTTATTTATTTATTTTCGATTAATCGATTAATCGAATGAAAAGGCAAAATTTTCTTCTTTTTCTTATTTTGACAAAAACACTTCCACATTCTGCCCAATGTCCTTCAAACAAACGTGCCAACTGAATGCTATGAAAACATGCTTAACAATTTATTAGACCACCTCTGGGACAGCTGTCATAACAAAGAGAAAACACAAATATTTTAGGAATCTGTCAAAGAATTGTTTAAATCTAAAAATGTTATTGTCATTTTTTTGGGCAAATAACAAACTGAAACAACTAAATATTTATTCACATAATAAAAAAATAGCCTCCTGCCTTTCATAACAGTATGCATTCTTGCTGGCATTGTTTAGGTAGCCTACTTTTTGACTGTAATTGGGTATCTGAAAAAATCTTTCATAGATCTTTCATTCATAGATAACAGAAATAATTATATTATAGCATTAGAAATAGCCTACTGTTACTAAAGACCTTACACATATTGGAGGACTAACCAATACAGATAGCTAAAAAATGATTTTAGTAAACACCAATACAGTTTAGAGCAACAGTGGCACAAAGCTTACATTATTTTTTTATAGGCCTATAGTTTAAATCTCTTCATCAAAAATTAAGATAATAATAAAAATAATAAAGACGCATAAAAACACAAACTCAGTGTTAACCAACTTTTTGATCACAGTCACATTTACTGTAATTTCTTTATCCTGTAACTATACGCGGTTATCCCTTTACAGTTCCTACTCTCATAAAATATGTGCACTAGGCCTACGTGGTGACTTGTAAACCTTAATTTAATGTTCAGCAACAGATATTTCAGCACAATGAATGTTTTTGCGCTGAATATTAATCCCTCTCTGACGCGCGTTCACGCGCCCGCTGCGCTCGCGCTCATTCAGTAAATATTTAAACTTAACGCAGACTGTCAGGACGGAACTTTATGCAAAAATGGAAATGCTCGCGTGAATTTGTGACATTTACAGATAAGGATATGACCGTAAACTGAACTTTTTTGCGCTGAGGACGCACACGCATCTGTCAAAGCGCCTGACAAGGCAAGCCATTACGCATTAACTTAAAGCTTAAAATAAAGAATTCTCATGTTTTGTGCAGCTTGGATCACGTACTTCTCCCGCAGCATCTCATTCTGTTTCCTCCACTATTTTTAGATGCATTTTGGCCATAGAAATGCGTTATTCAGTGCTGTAACGTTAATTTGACGCGACCGGCTGAAGTTGGACGTGCACTGTGGGCAGACCCGACTAATCGATAATGAGAATCGTTGTCGATTATTTTCATTATCGATAATAATCGATTTTATCGATTAGTTGTTGCAGCCATAATTTGAAGCATTCCTTTTAAATAGAGATTGATTTACATTTATAAAGTCAAAAAAAAAAACTTGATGTCTTAATATAGCTGTAAGGCAACTGTGGTTCATCTCGTTGCCAAAATATTTGGATAAGATGAAATACACAGTCATTAATGTTTCATGTTGCTGTGAAACACTTTCATAGCTGCTAAATAGTTTAAACAAGAGTGTCCATTGAGACAGATTATGGCCGAATGCTTCAGCGGTCACACTGGCCTTATTAACAGAGACAGAGTTTGTGATGTTCAGTGGCTGAGCTGTCTTGTTTGTGTGTGATTGACAGGCCGTGTGGCCAATCACCTGGCACGCTGCTGCTCCAGCATCTCCAGTTTCTCAGAAAGCTGCTTGTTGTCGTTCTTCAGGGTCTGACACTCGTCCTTCAAGGAACGACACTCCTCCATCAGCTGGTCCATGTCACCTGTCCGATCACAAGCAAGAACAGATGTGAGCCAAGTAGAAGTGGGGAAAAACACTGAATAGCACCTTAGCATACTGTTCCAAATAGAATACTACCATACTACTTATACTACATTTTACAGCATGTATATTGTGTACATTATGATTTTTTTTGTGCAAGAAATACACAGATTACCTATTATATTCACCAAATATACTATAAAAACAAAGTAGTATGATAGCATGCTATTCTGAACTGCATACTAAGTACAGCATACTGCACAATATCTTCTGCCTACAATATTTACTAAATAGCACTTGAATAATAATAAGTACACTATCAATCAAAAGTTAGGGGTCGGTGTGTTTTTTTTAATAATCTCTTATGCTCACTAAGGCTGTATTCATTTTATCAAAAATGGAGTAAAAACAGTAATACTGTGTAACATTATTACATTTTGAAATCCCATTTTTATTTCAATATATTTTAAAATTTTATTTATTTCTGTGATGCAAAGCTGAAATTTCAGCATCATTGCTCTGGTCTTCAGTGTCACATGATCATTTTAAAATGCAGATTTGGTGCTCAAGAAACATTTATTATTTACATCAGTGTTGAAAACAGTTTTGCTGCTTAATATTTTTGTGAAAAAAATATTTTTTCCCCAAGACTGATGAATAGAAAGTTAAAAAGAACAGCATTTAATTGAAGTCTTCTGTACATTATAAATGTCTTTACTGTCATATTTGATCAATGTAATGCATCCCTCCTGAATATAAAAGATTAATTTATTAAAAAAAATTGTTAAAAATTCACATTTAAAAAAAATTTATTAAAAAAAAAAGTTGAAAAAAAGATGTAAAGAAACATTTATTTACATCAGTGTTGAAAACAGTTTTGCTGCTTAATATTTTTGTGAAAAAATATTTTTACCCATGTTAATGCATCAATTTAATGCATGTAAAGTTTAATTTATTTAAAAAAAATTAAAATTGCTAAAAATTCACATTTAAAAATTTTAAATAAAAAAAAATCATTCAAAAAAATATTTGAACAGATAACGATTTTAAAGTCATATACTACATTGTTATCACTTCATTGCATATCTTTTAATTGAGTAAAATTTTCATTAAATTTCATTAAATTCAGTACGATCAAACTATGACCCAGTATACATGTTGCATATTACATAAAAAAATTATAGTATGAATAGTATGGTAGTATGCCACTTGAAACATACCCACTGTCCTAAAGGCCAAATTGCATCGAAACAGATTTGTTTCAGACTCTGAAACAAACAATACAGAGGCTAAACCATGACAGAAAAATATTGAACATTTGACCAGGGAGCCGTAAATACACACCAAACCCTGCAACTAGTCTCCATGGAAACAAACCATTCTGCTCTCTTCCCGCTGCAGCAGTCTGACCTGTCAATCAGGAGTCATGTTTGCCATGTACGTCCCCCATGGTGCAACGTTCAATCCCCGATAGCACAGGCTCTAATCTAGAAGGAATCTCACTTGCAAACAACTCTGCACTCTGTCTCTGCCAGGCCTGAATGTGTACGTGGTGTAAATAACCATCACTCGAATCTGACCCTAGATCAGAGTTAACATGCATGCATCAATCAAAGGCTCTGATGTGATCGTGTTCAACACTGCTTTGCGATCAGCGCATCTGACCGCACGACTCCACCAGCAGTAATCACTGGTATGTTGTTTTTATTGCAGATCTTAATATAGTAAAGTTCTACCGGCATCAAGGGAGCAGAAAGCAGCCCCGGCGCCCTTAGAGGCAGAGAAAGACATCAACACCAGACAAATGGGGCTCTGCGGAGGTCCTGCACTCTGTCAGAATGTCAAACAGACACTCAGACACTGAAAGAACCTGTAATACACTCGCATTTGTCAGTGACAATGCATTCTGGGTAATATCAGAGTGCTGTGTTGTATCAGGCAATGGGGAAGAAAAGATGATAAAACGTCTGTATCACTCTACAGGATTTATTTGCTATCAGCGTCTGTCAGTAATGTTGGAATGAGGTTATGTGATATAAAGAAAAGTTTTGCTGGAGAAATCTCAGCTGGCTAACGTACAGAAACACAGACGAGGTCTGGAAAAATCGACTCCAATGAGCATGTAATTTTGCATGTGTTTGAAATAGTTGGATTATAGCCCAAAATTATAGATAAGCAGACCCACAAAAATACACTAATTTGATTTTCTATCATGGTGAAACATATGTTGTTTTTATATTTAACTAATAAGTCTATAGAAACAAACCTTTATTATTTTTATATTGATAATACACTATAATGATATTAAAATAGTTTCACTTAAGCCTCACATAAGAATTTTTGCATGTTAATCTTTTTAATTAAGGTATTATTTAGTATGTTTTTAAGCCCAAAGTATTTTATATTTATTTGTATAATTATTTGTACATTATAATTGTAATATTTTAATTAGATTTCCTTTTTATATTTTCAGTTTTCATTTTAATTTAAGTTTGTGTTTTTGTTGTATAAATATTTTTATTTAGCTTTGTATTTTTATTTTTATTTTTATGTTTTTTATTTTAGTATTTAACTTACATATATTTCAGTTAGTTTCCCAAGCTGCCCAAGCAACATAATTTATTTATTTTATTCATTTATTTATATATTTAGGTTTTTATATAAGTTTAGGTTTTCATTTAATATTAATACTTTGATTTCAGCTTTATACACTTTATTACAGCTTTTTTTCAGTTACAGAAACCAGTTTTTAATAGTTTTCCTTTTAGTTAACAATAATAACACTGATTAAGCCATTTTTCCTAAATGGTGTATGCTGTCAAAGTTGTTATTTCAGGTTTTTTTTATAATTTAAGACATTGTACCCCACAATAGGCAAAAACCACACACACAGATACAAAACATCTGTCTTTCCATTAATTAATGACTTGTTTATGTGATTCTGGAATACAGAAGCCTGAAATAGACATTTGCAATCACACTATTTCACTCTTCTTAGCTTCTACATTTGAGCACATCCAAACAAACATATGGGACAAGATTGTGCCAAATCACACACAGCCAACAGATCTCACACACACACACACACCCTCATGGAAAATGGGCCCATCCTGCCAACTGCAGAGAGTTGTTTTGGAGAGGTGTGAGTGTGTGCTGTATTATTTCCCTGTTGTACCATCTCACTGCTCATTTTACCACAGTATTACCACAGTTTTTAAAAGTGTGTTGCGTTTCTTACGAGTGAATCACACTGTATTCAATACACTCGTATTTAATACACAGATTAAATGAGGAGGATGGTAGACACTTACAAGATTAACTAGTCACATTCTTTGTGTTTTTCCCTAACTAACAGGACATCCTTGACCAAACCGTCTCATCAGAAAGATCAAGCTGGACAACAAGGTTTCACTAATGTCTAGCAAACAGCATGGCTTTGCTGATCCACCAGCCACAACAGCACCAAACAAGCACTAACCAGTATAAACTAAGCTTCAAGCTGATATAAACTAGTCTTTTTATCTGGGATATCTCTATTGGGAGTCTGTAGTGTGGTGGGAATCAGACCTCCTCCTGCTTTCTCCTGCTCTTCTCTGCGCTGGTTTTTCATGCTGATTTCGGCCCGCAAAGTGGTGAGCTCCAGCTCATACTCCTGAGTGGTGCCACGCAGACGCTCCAGTTCGGCGCGTAGACGGCACAGTTCCTCCTGCAGCAGGGCGATGTCATTCTCCCGCTCGGCTGCCGCCTCCTCCGCCGCCTGCTGCAGCTCCTGCACCTCCTCCTGCGCCACACGCAGCTCCTCCTGCGCCTCCCACAGCTCGCTGGCCTTCTCCTCCTCAAGACTGTCCAGCTCCTCCTGCACCGAACGCAGCTGGGCTGTGGGTCAGAAGTGAGACAGAATAACATTTTCAACTAAAAATTGGGTAAAAAAAAAAAAAGTATTGCGGTACAGTGATGATATGTACCAAAAGCATAAAATAAAACCATATTCATATAGCATGGCATTCACATGGTACTCTTAGGTAATACCATGGTATCAAAGTGTTTTATTGGGAAATAAGTGAGAAAAAATTATCTTCAAGTGCCTAAAAAGTTATAAAAGTTAAAATAAGACAAAATAATAAAGGATAAGTTATAAACTGATTCAGGAAGCACAGGTTTAATTCTTTGTGTATGAATGAATATCTAAGAATTTTTTTCTGTTTTCACCTAATGATTCTTAATACTGACTACTATTTCTTAAATGGTATCTGAAACAGTATGCAGGATACAAAAATTGACACTTTAAACAATGATATCATACACATACAATTAAATAAATACAATTTATTTCTAATTCAAGTTTGTGTAAAAATCTATTAAATCTTGATTTTTTTTTTATTGTTAACTGAAACTAAAACTGTAAAAAAAAAAAAAAAAGTTTTTGGTACTTAAAAATAAAGTTGAAATAAAATAAAATATAAAAATAAGATGAACGACTACCTGAAATAAGTTTCAAATTGAAGAAGTACTAAAATTACTAAAACTGAAATAAAAATGAAATGAAAAAGTAATGTAAATATTAAAGAACAAAAATAACAAAGGCACAGACCAAATTACTAAAATTAAAATGAAAACTGACTATATAAAAATAAAAGCTAATTCACATTGCGGGTCATCTGGATATTTAGTGTACACAGAAAAAGTGTATACTATGTACAGTATACACAGTATATACTGCAGAAATGTTGGAAGTAGTATGCTATTTCAGAATACGTGTGCAAGTAGGTGCATAAACTTCTAAAACCTTATGAGCTGTCAACTAACTAATAAAATCCATGTAGCATTTATATATGCACTGTTTGAGGACATCAAGACCATTTGAGGTCTATAATCAGCCACTTCACTGAAAACCAAGGACATCTGAAGTGAAAAATACAGGGCTTCAGTTCACGTCTCATTACAGCATTCACTCAGCACGTCCAGCTGTCAAGTAGCAAAAAAATAAATTGTTAAAACCTCTCTAACTAACCACCAAAGTGTGAATTTTAGTCTGCAGGGGCTTCTGGAAAACTATAATCAGTCTCCTTCTTGCAAGGCGGGAAAACGGATGGTAAAAAACCCCTTCGGCACAGGCTGTGATTAAACCGAAGAGCTGTTTCTTCAGCGTGTGAATCTGATTCTGGCAGTGGTTTGTTGTGTTATTCATATCTGTGATTCCATTACTCATGATGGTACCTCAGCACAGCCCGTGCACTTCTGCAAACGCTGGTTTACTTTGCCTCCTCACAGTTCATTTAATTTAATTACAGCACAGCTACTGAGAGAGTGAAAGTGAGTCACTGGGGAAGTGAACAACAATTCCATCATCTCTGCTTTTCCCATTTCTCACACAGGCCCTCTCTACTCCCTCTTGCACCCAAGTAGCACTCGACTAAACTAATGGAAACGAGATGTCAGTGCCACAGGAAATTACATCAGGCTTGAAGGACTCTGTGGTAGTTACCGGACTGATTGAGATAATCTCCATCATAATACATTCACAGATAACATTGAGTTTGAATACAAGAAGACCTTGCAGGAGTGTTTGAACATGACGTGCAGAGAGTAATACAATTTTTAATGTATTCAAAAAGATAATGAAGCTGCATTGGAACAAAGGTACATTGGCCATGTTCAAAATACAATGCGAGCTCACTGCATTGCAAAAGAGGACAATAGAAGCAATCAAAACCAACGAAAGAGCAACAACATGCAAGTGATATGACAAGTCTCGGTTAGCCTAGCGCAGTACACATAGCAGTTTTTTTTTTTTTTTTTTTAAAGAAAACAAGTAGATAGAATATAGAAAAAAGAAACCTAGCGTTTTTTTGTTTTTGTTTTTTTTTAAGAAAAAAAGTAGATAGAATAGAAAAAAGAAAGCTAGTGTTAGTTTTTAAAGAAAAAGTAGCAGTTATTTAATATGCAATTGATGGGTCAAGGGCGTGTGTTTTTTTTTTTTTAAATAAAAAGAAGACAGATAGATAAAATAGAATTAGAATAGAGAGTGATAAAGTTAGAGGGTCAAATAAAGATGGAAGAAATGTGTTTTTAGCCGTTTGTTGAAGATGGCTAAGGATTCAGCTGCTTGGATTCAGTTGGGCAGGTCATTCCACCAGGTGAGAACAGTGAATGAAAAAGTCAGTGAAAGTGATTTTGTGCCTCTTTGGGATGGCACAATAATGCGTCGTTCACTTGCAGAACGCAAGCTTCTAGAGAGCATGGAGGTCTGAAGTACTGAATTCAGGTAAAGGGGTGCAGAGCCAGAGGTGGTTTTGTAGGCAAACATTAATGCCTTTGAATTTGCGTTCTTTTCGGTTCATTAAAGATTAATCTTGCAGCAGCATTCTGGATTAATTGTAGAGGTTTGATGGAATTGGCTAGAAGACCTGCCAAGAGAGCATTGCAGTAGTCAAGTCTGGACAGAACAAGAGCTTGAACAAGGAGCTGTGTTGCATGTTCCGAAAGAAAGGGCCTGATCTTCCTATTATTGTATAAAGCAAATCTGCAGGACCGAGCAGTTTTAGCAATGTGGTCTGAGAAATTCAGCTTATCATCAATCACAACTCCAAGGTTTCAGGCTGTTTTTGAAGGAGTTATGGTTGATGAGCTTAACTGGAAGGTGAAATTGTGATGAATTGAGGGGTTTGCTGAAACTATAAGCAGTTCTGTCTTAGCTAGGTTGAGTTGAAGGTGATGGTCCTTCATCCAGCAAGAAACGTCTGTTAGACATGCTGAGATGTGAGCAGCTATTGTCGGATCATCAGGATGGAATGAGAGGTAGAGTTGAGTGTCATCAGTGTAGCAGTGATATGAAAAGCCATGTTTCTGAATGACAGAACCTAGTGATGTCATGTAGACAGAGAAGAGAAGTGGTCCAAGAACCGAGCCCTGAGGCACCCCAGTAGCTAGATGTTGCGACTTGGATACCTCACCTCTCCAAGATACCTTGAAGGACCTATCTGAGAGGTAAAACTCCTGAGATGCCCTTTCTCAATAGGATTGACAGGAGGATCTGGTGGTTTACCGTATCAAAAGCAGCGGACAGATCCAGCAAGATAAGTAATGAAGACTTGGAAGCTGCTCTGGCAAGTCTTAGGGCTTCAACAACTGAGAGCAAGGCAGTTTCGGTTGAATGTCCACTTCTGAAGCCAGATTGGTTGCTGTCTAGGAGGTTGTTCTGTGTGAGAAAGGCAGAGATTTAGTTGAACACAACTCGTTCAAGTGTTTTTCCAATGAAAGGTAGAAGGGAAACCGGTGTATAGTTCCCTAAAAGAGTTGGGTTAAGAGTGGGTTTCTTAAGAAGAAGTGGGGTTATATGAGCCTGTTTAAATGCTGAGGGAAAAACTCCAGTGTGAAGGGATGTGTTAATGATGTGAGTGAGTGCAGGTACAACTGCAGGAGAAATGGCTTGAAGGAGATGAGATGGAATAGGATCAAGCGGACAAGTAGTAGGATGACTGGAAAGGATGAGTTCAGAGACTTCTGCCTCAGAGAGTGAAGAGAAAGATGTGAACGAGTGTATGTTTGCTGGTAAGATGTGTTTGACAGTTTTTAATATTGAAAAAAAAATTGAGAAACTGTATGTGAAGCAGTGTGAAAAAAAAAATTCAAACAGTAGTATGCTACATTGTTGTCGCTTTTAGAGAGTGGCACCCAATTATCATTTCTGAAAATAAAATAAAATAAAATGACATATAAATTAAAATAAAATAATAAAATAAAATGGTGCATAAAACAAAATAAAGTGAAATAAAATGACACATAAAACAAAATAAAATGAAATAAAATAAAATGATAAAACAAAATGACAATAAATATTTAAAACAAATCAAATAAAACAAAATGACACAGTTAATAAAAAATAAAACAAAATAAAATAAAATAATAAAATAAGTGTTTTAGTAATCCAAGATTGTGTAAAATGTTTTCAGACCAAAATATTTCAAGAAATGAAAGGTGAAGTCAAGCACATTGCATTGTGGGATAAAGTGCCTAGTACTATGATGTACATTGCACATTGTGGCAAATGTTATCTGTGTATTCAATGCGTACAAAAAAAATCTGCATGCTATGCACAATATACACTGTATTTACTGCATTAGAACAGTATAATATTTGCAAACATAGCCAATGTTTTCTATTTTTAATACAGCACAAAGATAGGAATATGCAAATAGCCTCTTCAAATAATCCGTGGTCTGTGTTGAAATCATAAAACAGCTTGATATATCAAGAATGTTTATTCATTAGTATTGGACACAGCTGTTATTCAATATGCCAAATGTAAGAGGATATTTATGCTGCTTGATGACTGAGTAAAACAATTTACATCTGTCATATTTAAAGTCTATTAAGTTAATTTTATTTGTTTTATCATTGACTGCAGTTATTAGAGCTGCTTCTGTTTCTAATTGTGTTTCTGTTCACCTTGAAGTCTCTGGATCTGTCTCGTAAAGCTCTCAGCCTGGTGGGCGCTTGCCAGCCGCTCTTCCTCCAAAAGACCTACAAAGCAAAGGAATGACATTAAACGGCGACTGGAGTGACATTAGAAATGAGTAATTAGTAACTTATCACTGGCATGCGACAATATTAACAAGCCAGGAATGTTTGTGTGAGGGCATGACTGGAGGAACAGGTGGGTTGGTGGTCAATGACAGCTGAGCATGCTCAGAGGGAACTCCCTGGTGATGATGTCACACGCTAAAAAAAACAGACCCTATTAACATACGCACCCTGAAGCTCGTTATAGCTCTCCTCATGTCTTTGCGACACTTCTCTGGTCTCCTCCAGCTCCAGGAGCAGCTGTACCACCTGCGACCTCAGCACCTCCAGTTCATCTTCGTCATCCACTCCTCTTTGCTCCTCTCTGTCCCCCTCCTTCTCCTCCTCCGCCATCTCCTCCTTCACCTCTTTCTTCTCCCGCTCATCTTCCTGGCCCTTCTCTCCGTTTCCGGCTTCCACCTCCTCCTGGTCTCTCTCCTCGTTGTCCTCCAGCGAGCCTCGCTCTTTGGCCGTCATTTCGCTGCCTATACCCGGCCGCTCCGCTTTCAAATCACACACATCATCTGAGACAGAAAAAGAGATCAAAGATAAATTAATCAGTCAATTATGTGTAATACTCGATTCCTCATTTTTTCTCCATATACACTACCAGTCAAAAGTTTTTGAACAGTAAGATTTTTAATATTTTTTAAAGAAGTCTTTTCTGCTCACCAAGCCTGCATTTATTTGATCCAAAGTACAGCAAAAACTGTAAAATTTAGAAATATTTTTACTATTTAAAATCATTGTTTTTTATTTGAATATATTTTAAAATGTAATTTATTCCTGTGATCAAAGCTAAATTTTCAGCATCATTACTCCAGTCTTTAGTATCACATGATCCTTCAGAAATCATTCTAATATGATGATTTGCCGTTCAGGAAACATTTATTATTATTATTATCATTATTATCAATATTTAAACCAGTTGGGGGGAGGGACATTATAGAAATTAATACTTTTATTTAGCAAGGATGCTTTAAATTGATCAAAAGTGATGATAAAGACATTTATAATGTTACAAAAGATTTCTATTTCAGATAAATGTTGTTCTTCTGAATCTTCTATTCATCAAAGAAACCTGAAAATTATACTCAGCTGTTTTCAACATAATAATAATACATGCTTTTTGAGCAGCAAATCAGAATATTAGAATGATTTTTGAAGCATCATGTGACAAATTCCTGTTTTTGCTGTACTTTGGATCAAATAAATGCAGGCTTGGTGAGCAGAATGCATATATATATATATATATATATATATATATATATATATATATATATATATATATTTATTTTTTTTTGTAATTTTTTATTTATTTATTTATTTATTTTTTAATTCTGATTACAGAGACACCTACAATGGAAGTCGATGGGGTACATTTTTAGAAAATTTAAATATATAGATTATATAGATATAGATATATATATATATATATACACACACACACACACACACACACACATATATATATATATAATTTTTATTATTTATATATATATACATATATATATATATATATATATATATATATATATATATATATACATATATACATATATATATATATATATATATATATATATATATATATATATATATATATTTTTTTTTTTTTTTTACTCAAAAAATACTGTGAATTGAAATTTGATAACTTGTACTAAACCAACAATATTCCTTGAGCCATATCCTCTCTGCTCTAATAAACATTAGCTCATCCAGCAAAATGACATTTAAAAAGTTGTCTCACTGTGAAACCCACATTCTCTGTTTGGAAAGGAGATGTGCAGCTATGCATGTCCCACACCCCCACCCCCACCCCCACCCCCAACCTCCACCTGTCGTCTTTGGTGAGGACCTACTATATCCATCCAGTCCAACACCTTCATCTGAGAAACCTCCTCATCACCTGCTGGCCCCCAGCTCTCATCTCTCTCTGCCACCAACAGACCTCCAGAACCCCTCAAGCAATCAAAACACCCACCCAGGGCCACCAGTGCCCCAGTGCTAAAGGAATGTGTGCTATTTTAAGGATTTAGGCCATGAATCACCCCTCTGCCTTCACCTGTTGTCTGTTCACAAACACAACACACACACAAGAATCAGTCCAGACAAGAAATCACAGCCAACAGCAGTGGTCCTTTCAAACTGTAAGAGACCCATACAGTCCTCTAGTGGCAAGAGTGGGTATACACATATACAATTGTATGTATATATAAATAAATATAAACATACTTTACTATCAAAGTTATCTGACATTATCAAGATGAATTTGTTCTGACACAGTTTAGTTTGTTCTGACACAGTTTAGTCTGACACAGAACTCTTGAGTTTTTGTCATATTTTATTACCATTTTCTAAACTACAGTCAATAAACTGATAATGTGAGAAATTTTGAAAGCGTCTGAATAAATTTTGGTTTGACTGTAATTCATTTGTGATTATCAAGATTAATTTGTTCTGACACAGTTTAACTTTGAGTTATTTTCGTATTTTATTACCATTTTCTAAACTATAGCGAATAAACTGTGATAATGTGAGATGTTGAAGGTGTCTGAATAAATTTTGGTTTGACTGTATATATGTATATATGTATATATATATGGCAAACAAACTGAATGAAAGAACATGTAAAGTGAGCAGCTGATCTCCTGTTGTCGTTCTCCTCACCGGTCTGTGCTAATTACCCACCAAAGTAAGGAGCCAACTGGTTAAATATAGCCCAATTCAACACCCTCCTTCTCTTCTATCGCTTTCTTCTTTTCTTTTCTTTTCCTCACACTCTTATTTCCAACCTTGCACTATTCACATCACCTCTTTTTCATTTTTGTTTTCCAAATGATCCACCTGTTCTTTCCAAGTGCCACCTGTTTCTCTCTTCTTAAATCTACCACCTTGTTCTTAACACCCTCTCTCTTTTCATCTTTCCTCCAGTCTGATCCATAACTCTAGCATTAACAGGTGCCGTCCACTTTGGTTTCTCTCACTTGCCCTCTGAACTCAGAGAACCAGGCCATTCAGTTTGTCAGCCAATTACATACACTTAATCTCTCCTACAAGCTCGCTCTCTAGATCTCTTTAAAGGGATAATTCATCCAAAAAAAAAAAATTACCCTATGATTTACTCACCCTCAAACCATCCTAGGTGTATATGACTTTCTACTTTCAGACAAATACAGTCAGAGTTATATTAAAAATGTTGAATATTTGAAGTTCAGTAAAGTGCATCCATCCATCATAAAAGTGCTCCACACGGCTCTGGGGGTTAACAAATGCCTTCTGAATTGAATCGATGCGTTTGTGTAAGGAAAATATCCATATTTAAAACTTTATAAACCGCAACCTTTATCTTCCACTAATTGTCGTACACAAATATGGAGCCGTGTGGAGCACTTTTTATGATGGATGGATGCACTTTATTGGACTTCAAAAAATCAACAAGCCATTCACTGCCATTATAAAGCTTGGAAGAGCCAGGATATTTTTTTAAATATAACTCAGATTTTATTCACCTGAAAAAGAAAGTCATACACACCCAGGATGGCTTGAGGGCAAGTAAATCATGGGGTATTTTTCATTTTTGGGTGAACTATCCCTTTAATGATACAAGGATTGTATGTGAGAGTATAATGATATAAATATAAATTATTACTACTGCTACCAGTTTTATCATTAATGATTATATTAATTATTATATATGTGCATATATGTATATGAATAGATACATAATTACAGCAGTATCTTAAATAATTCAGCTGAATCAGTGATATGTCTATAATATCACAAGGCAAATGTAAATTGTGAACGACAAGAGGTCCACACACAGGACAAAGAGACAGTCGGCCATGCCAGACCTGACTAGACGATTCACCTCTCTGATCCTCTTAGATCAGATGCCTGTGTGGGATTAATCCCATCTGTCGGTGCGGAAAATGAATTGTTTTGCCAGCAACTCCTCCCCTTCCATTCCTCCGTCTTTCTTTCTCCCATTCATTCATTCTCTCTTTCTCTTTTCCCCTTGTTTGTTTTCTCTCACTTCCCTCTCTCTTCCTGAATGATATATATTCCCCTGTAATGAGCCCTGTACTGTATTATTGATCATGCTTTGCAGATTAAAGTCTTTCAAACATCTATTAAATAATAATGAACTAGTGGGGAAACACACACACATATAGGCAGAAGCAGCAGCACAGGCAGGGTCTTGAGCTCAAAGGATTATAGGCAGCTTTGATAGCACCCAATCAGCTTTCTCCAGCGTATCTGAGCTATGAATTATTCTGTGGGGACAGAGAATTATTTTTACACGCAGACAGACATCTGGATCAATCACTGGATAGGCAACACACACCGCAATCATGAAGAATCCCTCAGGATGAATAAGGCAAAGCAGTTACACAGCAGCAGCCTCTGTGGTTTTCTGAATAATTAGAACAAAGTAGTGCTGTCAGTCTATGATCTTTGATGCAAAACTTATAGTTCTGCGTACTTTTATATATAACGTTTTAAAATTTATAGAAACAGTTCACCCAAAAATTTTAATTTTCTGAAAATGTACTCACCCTCAGGCCATTCAAGATGTAGATGAGTTTTCTTCATCTGAACAGATTTGGAGAAATGTAGCATTGCATTACTTGCTCACCAACTGATTATCTGCAGTGAATGGGTGCCGTCAGAATATGAGTCCAAACAGCTGATAAAAACATCACAATAATCCACAAGTAATCCACACAACTCTAGTTAATCAATAAACATCTTTTGAAGTGAAAAGCTGTGTGTTTGCGAGAAACAAATCCTTTAAACCGTCACTTCTGACGGCACCCATTCACTACAGAGGATCCATTGGTGAGCAAGTGATGTAATGCTACATTTCTACAAATCTGTTATGATGAAGAAATAAACTCATCTACATCTTGAAGGGTTTGAGGGTAAGTAAATTTTCATTTTTGGTGAACTATTCTTTCAAACGGGTTATATCATAAACAATCTCATCTCGTTGATGTTGGAAAATGGTCATACAAACTAAATTATAACTAAAAAACAACAAAAAAGAACTACTTTTATGCAAGAAACCTTGATAAACATTATATTAGAATCATCTTTTAAATAATATTTAAAAAATGTAAAAACTACAAAATTAAATAAAAAATGTATATATTTCTTTATTGGTTACAGTCTCCAACTGTACACTGCATCACAAAAGTACATGCAACTCACAATCTAACACTGCAGAGAACACAAGACACATGTGAACTGATTTTTTTTCTCTTATAATAACATCATGCACCATTTGTGCAATGGCTGAAATAACAGAGGCCTCACTTCCTGTTGAACTCAGATTCTTGTGATTTTCTCGTGTATGACGATTCCTCATAAAAACAGCCCAAGAATAGGCGTCTTTGTTCAACAGGCATAGTTCAGGAGAATGCGAGAGTCTGTTCCTTAATTTGTGTCATTTTGCCTGATTACAATTCCACGATGAAATCTCCAGCTGCATAAAAATGAATGAGAAATGTATTATGTGGAATATAAACCCAATTCTGAAATCAGAACATTCATTTACAAAACAACTGACACAATTAATTTGCAAATGAGCACTTTGGAGATAATAATCAAATGAAACAATTTCAGACCATGTCCAGAGGCTCATATATTTAATCCTAATATCACGAGTGGCATTAAATGTTGACAAGCAAAGAGTCCCATCACGATCATCACAAACATAGTTCTCGTCTAGTTCTCAGAGTTCCCATGAGCTCAGAAAATTAATATCATTCTGGTCACAAGCGTGGCTTTGGGATTGGCCAGCGGTGCTGGCGGAAATCCAGTGTAATTTCTCAACATAACAAAAACAACATCAATCAAACACTGATATATTCAGATGTGTTGCACCCTTTCTACTTATGTTATCGCCTGTGTACTGTCCTGTCAATCATAATGTCAACACTGTCAGCAGTCACTCAGAGTGACATGATCTCAATGAGGGAGTAACTGTTTTAAATACATGAGGAAAATGTATTTCAGGGTTCTTCAACAGGGGGTCTGTAACCCCTAGGGGGTCCACAGCAGTACTGCATGGCTCTATAAAAAATAAAAAAATTAAAATAAAATAAAATAAAATATTTATTAATTAAAACCAAAACCAATTTAAAAATAATTAAAATATTAAATATAATTAAAATATTTCATCAATTTCAAATTTAACATACAAGTTAATGATTCCACACATCAGTAATTATTATTTAAATGCATTTTTAATGTAAACATCATAAAAGAAGTATGTAAATACAACATTATAGTATCATACGCATGTTAGTATATACATTTTATTTAATTGGCCTGAAAGACCCCTATTATACACTAACTTTACTTGATTATATTATACATATTCACTTTTCTGTTCATGGTCAGCCCGTGTCTGGCTAAAATCCAGACTGTGACATCAGTTTCCTGTTTATAGCGCTGTTCTCACTACCAATGCTAGCCGAGGATAACATTACACTGACCTTAACCTTAACCTTAACACACACATTCATCCTTCAACACACCTTTCAGCCTCATAGTCTCGAGCTATCCATCAAATCCAAAAATATTTAAACACTTAATTTAATGCAGCCTGTCGCCACCATATGAGCTGCACTGAAAATCAGAGTCTAAACATCATTAATGAACTGAGCACAGCGCTGGGAAGAAGAAAGATTATGGACACAATCACAATAGCCTCCTGGGAAATCAAGGAGCAAACACCTTCAGCACACGTACATTCACAAAACACAAAGACTAACCTACAAAACTAGACTCTTGCACACACACTTAAAGCATTTTCTACTTATGTTGCATTCCTCCTCATAATTAAAGCATGACTGCAATGCAGCGAGCTGTTTTTTTTTCATAGTAAACTCCTGCCAAAAACAAGCACTACAGCTGCAGTGTTGTGCAGAGGCTAAAGTGCTTTGAAATGCATCTTCAGTAATGGGTCAAAAGTCGCACTTGTCAATGTTAAACAGCTGCTCATAAAGTCAAGCGGGCTCCTAGAGCGTTAGCTGCAGGGTTCTGACTGAGGGAAGTGATGCGGTCTGTGTTTGGTGTTCTATAAGTCTGCAGTAAACCACAGGATAAGTATAGAGTGCAAAGTCTCTGTGAAAAGGACCCAGACTGAACTGGCTAAACGCTGCCTGTCAGTTAATAAACTGGCAGCTCTGGTGAAAAACAGATGCATGGGAAAGGGGTCTGAAACTGTCACCTACAAGGACCTTCAGGCGAATGTACACAAAAAGAAATCCTAATAATGGGCGCTGTGGATCTAATTGCTTTTAAAGGGACAGTTTCCCCAAAAATGAAATTTCTTTCATCATTTACTTACATTTATGTTGTTCCAAATCTGTATGACTTACTTTCTCACGTGGAACACAAAAGAATATGTTTTGCAGAATGTTCATGCTGCTCTATTCCATTCAATAAATTTAAATGGTGACAGGGTTTTTTCTCCATATATCCATCTTTATCTGCATACATACAGTATATGCATGTAAAGCGATATACACTATACAGCAAATTTCAACTGCTCGATTGTTTATATAGTCGGAAAATGTCAACAATATTATTTCCCAACTCTAATTTGCTAAATGCGACTGTAAAGCATGAAGATATTATAGAACGAATCATGATTTTCTGTAAAGCTGCTTTGACACAATGTGCATTGTGAAAAGCACAATAAAAAAATACAAATGCAAATAAAATTTACTTGACTGAAAAAAATGATAAAAATAAATAAATAGCACCATCAAAGTAGTCAACAAAACCCTTCTAAGCCATAAAGGTAGCTCTGAGTGAGAAAAAGGGCAAACATTAGAATTGTATTCAATTATCAAATTTGCACTTCTGCATATTAAAAAAAACTTGACATAGTTGCAAGGCACATGATAACCAAAAGCAATTTGGCATCACTGACGTCAAACCTGGCACGTGCCATATTGAATCTATGCAAATGCAAATAAAATTTGAGTTTAAGTGTAGAGGGGAAGAATCATACGAAATACATTTATTGTGCCATTTTTGTCAATTCTAGAGCTTCACATCACTATTCAATTTCAATTTCATTCTGTGAAACACCTCCTCTTGTGTTTCACATTAAAAATTAAGTCATATGGGATTGTAAAGGCATGAAAGTTCTTAAATAATTGACAAAGTTCCCTATTTCTGTAAGCTGTTCTTGTAAGAAACAGCACTAACTGGAATAATCAACATAACCTTTCATATAGCCTTGTAGTGACAGAAAAATTAGTCACTTCAGACACAGAGAAAGTTTTGATTAAAGATTATAAAAGACAAGCCTTTTTTCCATTACAATAATGTGCACTGATGAATTATAAACAATAAGGACATTTATTAAGCAAGAAAACAGGGTCAATTTTGATTTCATATTGCAAGCACACATTACAGAGAGCAGAGGAGGGTGTTGAGTGACATTTTCTACATCCAAAAACAGGCATTAAACAACGCTTGTACAGCCCTATCAGACTCATATGTAAACACACCCTAACACAATGTAAATCAGCATCCGCTCGCAAGAACAGACCTGTGTTTCAGGAATATCAATGAGGCCTAACAGGTGGGGGAGGATTACGCATTCTCAAAACACCCCAATTATGTATCCACACCTGCTCTATTCTCCTCTGTTGTGACACTGTTAATTAGTTCTCATTAAGTAATGACAACCTAGACATTACCACAGCAGCAGAAAGCATCACATCAGACTTTGATACAAGCGTAATGAGTGAGTAAAAAAGAAAGCAGTGCTCCATCTGCGACTATAATGGTCGATAATTATTTAAAATCTAGTGTGGAAAGCATAATGCCCGTCCAAACTCAATTTTATCTGATATGATCTCGTTTAAAGAGCATGTTCCAGCGTTTCCAGCATGCAAAAATGAGGAGTTGTGACAATGTGGGTTGTAACTTTTGATTCATGTAAAAATGAATCAGTCAAAAAGATTTACAAAACAGTCTTGAACTCACTTGTGATTTAATGGTTTGAATCAAATTCACTCTGTCAGTAAATCATTCAGAAATGTTACCGAATCCACCTCACTGAACTGCTAGCAATGATTTTTTTTTAGTATTACTTATAATTTATCTAATCTCTATTTATCTATTTATCTAATATCCATTCATTTATATTATTTATTACATATTTATTATGTATTATAATTTAGCACTAGCTTTTATTTTTATGTTTTTAGTTTCGTTTTAGTTTAGGGTTTAGCAATTTTTTTATATTTCTATGTATTAATTTATTTTTATTTTAGCTTTAGTATTTTTAGTACTTCAAAATAAATTTTTGCCAACATTGAAGCAACATTTCTCATTTAAGTTTTTCATTTAAGATTTATATTTTATTTTATTTCAATATTTCCATTAATGAAAATGATTTTTAATAGTTTTAGCCATCAATAACAACACTGCGAGTCATTCAGGAACCGTTACTGACATGTACAGGTTTATAACTTGTTGTTTACAATGTGTACTAAAAATACATATTCACAACACAGTTTTACTGTAATAAAAAAAACATAAACATAAAAAGTGATCTAGTAAGTGATCTGTTCAGTGATCTAGTAAGAAACTGTGAACTCAACTAAATAAAACACCTCTGAACAACCATCTTTACCGAACGATTCTGTATTTTATTTGGTTGTTTGTTCCTAAACGGTTCATTTTAGTAGCCAGAGGCTCCCTAGTCCTGAACAAAAGCACATAAAAGATTTAGAACAAACTACATATATCCTTTATCTCTGTTGGTCCTGTTTGCACGATATCTGAGCTTTTCGCCCCCTGTGTGGTAAAGCTGTCCAGTCCGAAACCCTTACAGACACACATCATTGACCATTACACACACATGCAGACAACTGTAAGACAAGCCTTGTGTACAAAGAAGTCACACTGACTGTGTTCTTCCCAATCGGATTCATTTCTCTATAACACAAGAGGGAAATATCAAAATCAAATGCTTTTTCTTAAAGAACAAGAGAATAAACCAAAGTGTCATAACACCATAATGCCGGAATAAAAGATTTGAATAGAAGACTGCATAAATGTGGCATAACAAGGGTGAGAGTTGTGTTTAAGTGAGATATCACTGGGTCCCAAAAGCATTAGAGTGCTTTAAGTGTGTGTGTGTGTGTGTGTGTGTGTGTGTGTGTGTGTGTGTGTGCGTCACATTTCTGGCGCAGTGAGGAGAGGCATGAATTATTCACGTCAACTCTATCCTGGCATGGAAGGAGGAAAGGTAGAATGAGAGGAGAGAGAGAAAGAGAAAAGGAGAAAAAAAGGGAGATGGAAAAAGGGAGATGGAGAGGAGAAAGCAGCACTGGATAACGAGACGGTTGGTTTCTCACTCATAGACGCGAAAGGAGGAGCTGCATGACATTCAAGTTTGCAGGAGTTCACGGGCTCTCCCCTTGTTGCCATGGTTACAGCCCCCTGCCCAAACCCCAATAACTCCAACTGGTTTCATTTTGCACTTAACATGCACAAAAACTACATACACAACCTCATCATTGGAGTTATATAATATAAAAAAATACCAAACCAATCTTTCAGTGAACATTAAACACTGTACAGTAGAACAGGGGTGAACAATTAAAATACTTTTACTTGGTAATGGTAACTGCAATGCATTAACTGCAATGCCATATGTACTTTTTTTTTTGACTGCACTAAAGCATAAAAATGCTGTAATGTTTGCAGATATTTAGGAAAAATTCTAAGTTCATATACTTGTTTCTCTGGAAAGTAATGCTACAGCCAGTTATTCTACTTTGAAATGTGTGTTCTGTGTTGGAATGTCTGTTTTTGTTTTTATCTGTGTGATTCCGCCCACTGCCAGTTTAACCAATAGTATTTTGACACCTGGGTTGCCAGTTGGTGGTAAATACAGCGCATTTCAAGCCAGCAAACGAACTGGATCAGAGCTCACAGATTCTACCCAACCAAAAAAAGCCTCGGCATCCATCTAAAAATCTCTATGACCAGAGACATATTAAAATGCGGATAAATCAACTCATCAACTTACAGAGTAAGACTTCCATTCTTAATCGCGCTCTTTCCTGTTAAGTGTCCTCAATCTGGCAACCCATTTGAGCGTCGAGTCTGAGGAGCAGGAGAAACAACTCTCTCCAATATTTTGAATTTAGACAGCAGTACCCATTTCAACCGCCTGTCAATATTACATACTGCACCTTTAAACACCTCCATGCAAAAGTGATGCTTGAGTTGTATTTTCGACATGGAACAGTCAGAAACCACTTAAAACAGCCTAGTAACCACTTGGAAACATTGTAAACTGCACAGATCACCTAGACCTAGATCACCTAGATCACTCAGACCACATAGCAATGTCCTCCCTGTTGAAAAAAAACAATAGAAACCATCACAGAATTTGTAATGGTTTTACTGGATATCATGGGAATTGTATTGGTTTTAATAGAATGGTCCCTGTGGGTCTCTACTGGTTATTTGTCACCTTGTATTGGTGGCTTGGTAAAACCAATAAATCCTATGTCCATAAACACATTACAGGAAACAATTTTTTAATGGTAAATTGTTGATGATTTGTAATGGTTGTAATGGCATTCGTAGTGGAAACCATTAGAATTTCTGTGATGGTTTCTATTGTTTTTTTCAGCAGGGCTGGCAACTTCCCACAACACCCCAGCATGATACCAGTGAGTTTTTTGTCAAAATCTAGTGGGTTAATAATACTTTTCCCCATCTATGCCATCTGGGTTACATAATCAGAAAAGTAATTTCGGAGGTGGAGAAACTTTTGATGAAACATTATGAAGAACACCCTTTTTTCCTTTAGAACAATATGCAGTGATGAATTAGAGAAGTAAAATGGGTCATGTTCTGATTTAATGTTTTGAGAAAAAGCACACAAAACTCACAGACAAAAAGCAGAAAAATAGGAGGAAAGAAAAGTGAGTTAGATCTCTCAACTCTCAAAGCCGGCGCTCTCTGTGGACTTCTTGAGCTCTCGCTCATGAGAAAGTTTTTTTTCTGTGTGTGTGGGCCCTCACTTATCCGAGCGGCGTGTACACACTATCTCTCTCTGCATGTAACTTTTCTTGCTAACCAAGCGTGATCTCACTTGAACTGCTCTTGAGATTCCTGCTGTCAGCTCTTCTGGAACGTTCTAAAGAGCCACTCCTCACATCCGAGATGGGGTCAGCGAGCGACAGGAGGAGGAAACCCACAGGAAGGAGGAGAGGAAGATTTTGGAGGAAGGAAAGCTGCAGTATGCCTTGTTTGTGTCAATCGGAGTTCAGAGGTCAACGTATGTAAAGTAAACCTCCACAACATATAAACAAGAATGAAAGTTTGAATTGTTCTGGGTTTAAAATAAGGTAAGTATTTTTGTCATGCTGTCAGTTATCACAAAAAAATAACTTCAACAGATCCTTCAGATTGTACAAACAAACAAAAAGTATACAGTAAAAGCACACTTAAAGAAAAGTCTTTGACATTTCTAAAATGTTTTGAGCTGCAAAGTTGTCCAAAATCTCATTTTAAATGACTATTCTATGTGGATGATATGTAAACAATCACTTTCTGATATCTTTCTGCATTTTAACTGAAAGTTACAAGTTAAAGGAATAGTTCACCAAAAAATGAAAATTGGCTTAAAATGGACTCACTCTCAGGCCATCCAAGATGTAGATGAGTTTGTTTTTTTATCAGAACAGATTTGGAGAAATGTAGCATTACATCACTTGCTAACCAATGGATCCTCTGCAGTGAATGGGTGCCGTCAGAATGAGAGTCCAAACAGCTGATCTTTTTTAGAACTGCTGTTTGTTTAGAACCGTTTTGGTTTAAACAGTGCTTAAACTGTGCATATTTCTCTCCTGATTCTAACAAGATGATGTTTTTACTGAAGAAAGCAGTATTATGGATAGAAGACTTGTATTTTAGCCAAAAGCAACAAACTGAAGTTAAAAACATCTTAATGATGGATTTGTTTCTAACAAACATGCAGATTTTCATTTCATAAGACGTTAATTGATGGAATGGAGTTGTGTGGATTACTTGTGGATTATTGTGATGTTTTTATCAGCGGTTTGAACTCTCATTCTGACGGCACCCATTCACTGCAGAGGATCCATTGCTGAGCAAGTGATGTAATGCTGATTTTCTCCAAATCTTTTCCGATGTAGAACAAACTCATCTAAATCTTGGATGTAAATGTTCAGCAAATTTACATTTTTAGATGAACTATTCCTTTAAAAACTTTATGGTCATGACAAGAGTTGATAATTTGAATAAACTATCCAAATAGACAGGGTTAATAAGCTTAAACCCAAACATTATTCATGTGACTAGCATGATAAAACTATAAACTTGTCTCATATTGAGACAAGATGTAAAATATGTCTTGTTATACTTTCACAACAGTGTTTTTTGTATTTTTTAAACATTTTTCCTGTTGCAATGCACCATTGACTTCCATTGTAATCGCAAATTTCACAAACTGAGGGACGAGTCGAAAACTGACTTCTCTATCAGTGTGAAAAGAAAAAAAACAGACTGCATAGAAATTCCTAACATTCAATCTCTTGACGTTGGAACTTAGTGAAGATTTCTAGGACAACTCGCATGGACAAAGACTCAAACAGGCATGAAATGAGAAAGGGCCTCTATATGTAAATGAACTGCAGTTGCAGAAAGTTTTGAGGTTCGACTGGACCTAAACTTTGTAAATGCTATGGCACCAAGAATGTGGGCGGTGAGAGAAAGAACATGTGTTTTCTTCACCCGGGGGCGGACAGGGAATGCAAGTGGCACTCGAATAATGTGGAACATGTGGGCGTCTGGTGGATGGAGGAGAGGTAGGCAGCACCATCACTGCTGGCTCAATCAGCAGGGCATTTAGAGGGAATTGTCATGGAAGCGCTGCAAATAAGGAGTGTGATATGGAAGCGCTGTGTTAAAATGATCCTCTCTTGCTCCCCAAACACCATAGGAGCTTTTAAACCTCCTTCAGTCTATCTCTCCATCTTAGGTCCACCTACAGAACCATATTTCCCAATTTACTGTGGTAATACCATATAAGATCAAGTAAAACAATCCTTGTGCGTTTTGTCGCAGGAGGCGAGGTTCTCTGGGAATGGAGCAACGAAGATAGAGAAGGTGGGACTGAAGCTTTGAAGATCACATACAGCGCCGCTTTTGATCACAGCCAAAATTTAAAACAATACCTCTAGTCCACAGACAACAGCTATTTAAGACAGAAAAACCCTTCCAAGGAGAAATCTACAGCATTACTGTGTGCCTATAAATGTATGCACCCAAACACTCAAAATATAATAGTTTCATAACAACACCCCAGTGGGCGTGCAACATATCTGAAAGTCAGTATTTGGTTTCCCATAATCCCTTGCTGCACATCTTCAAAGCCGTTCCATCTATGGTAACAAAGCTACTTCGTTTACTTGTAAATATACAGCGTGTGATTCCCCAAACAGTATTTAAAGAACTGGTATTATTGTGTTTGTTTTTTTTTTTTGCAATTCCAATTTTTAAGTTAATAAGTATAAGAATAATACTACGGAAGAGGATTAGGGCCAAGCAATAATAAAAAAAAATCAAACCATTTAAAGTAGAGTTTAATGGCAGATATAAAACAGTGCTGCCATTCTCAACAACACTGACGCGGAAAACAGGAGAAACATTGTGTGACAACAATCAGTTAGAATACTTTTCGGTCCACAAATTAATATTTACAATGGATTTACTGTAGTAACACTAAACCTACCTAATTATTACATTATTATTAAACACTCGTGAGGCAGTTAATTTCCACTTTTCCGATGTGATATGTGATGAGAAAAGGAAGAAAAGAGAGTTCGGCAAAAGACGGACTCGAACCTTAGTCAATCATGACTAAGGCATCATATGCTTTACCCAAGCGCATTACTCTCCGACCTATGCCACTGCAGACGCGGTTTGACGCGGTTCAACGAGATGAAATGAACCTGACATGAGTGTTTATTTTCCACACTTTAATTCTACTTTTTTCTCGAAATATAACAAGTTTTTTTCTCGAAATTTAATGAGTTTATTCTCAACATTTCAATTTGACTTTTTTCCTCAAAATTTAACTACTTTTTTCTCGAAATTTAATGACTTTTTTCTCATAATTTAACAACTTTTTTCCTCGTAATTTAACGAGTTTATTCTCATCATTTTATTTAGACTTTTTTCTCGAAATTTAAAGATTTTTTTTCTCGAAATTTAACAACTTTTTTCCTCGTAATTTAACGAGTTTATTCTCAACATTTTATTTCGACTTTTTCTCGAAATTTAACGACTTTTTTCTCTAAATTTAACAACTTTTTTCTCATAATTTAACGAGTTTATTCTCAACATTTTATTTAGACTTTTTTCTCGAAATTTAACAAGTTTTTTCTCGTAATTTAAAAATGTAATACGAGATGGTTTTATTTTTTTTTATTATTGCTTGGCCCTAATCCTCCTTCGTAATAATACACATGGATAGATTAATAATAATAATAATAATTATTATTATAAAAATAACCCACATAGACAAATTAATAATAATAAGCATTACAAATTATTATTATTATTATTATTATAAAAATGTTATTATTATTATTATATTTACATGCTTTTTTAACAAAAATCTTTTTTTCCAGTAAAACCAAAAAAAAAAAAAAAACATAAAAAAACAATTAAAATTCTTCAAAAAAGAACATGTTGTTGTTATTATTATTAGTAGTAGTAGTAGTAGTAGTAGTAGTAGTAGTAGTATTTTTAGTAGTAGTAGTATCTTTAATACTAATCCCTATCTCTTAATATGCAGAGGCAACTCATTTATTTGATGGTTGAATCTGCCAAAAAGCATTTAAAAATTTGTTTGTTTGTTTTTTGTTTTGTTTTGTTTTGTTTTGTTTTGCAAATTCTATTTTTTTAAGTTAATAAGATTAAGAATAATAAACATGGATATATTATTAATAATAATAATAATAAATAAATAAAAATAATAATAAGCATTACAAATTATTACTATTATTATTATTATTATTATTATTATTATTATTATTATATGCTTAAAAAAATCTTAATCTTTCTTTTCCAGTAAAACAAAAAATAAACACCTAAAATCTTCAAAAAAAGACCATTAAAACATGCTAAGAAGTTTGTTTCTCAGGGATTATTTTTCTACCCCACTGACAAAATATTATTATTATTATTATTATTTCATAATAATGAAATATTCCTTGTTGTTGTTGTCTTAAACATAAAGATTAACTAAATTTTATTCAATCTCAAAAATAAAATAAAAAATTGCCAGTGACTTAAGAAAAACAAACTTAACTCAAGACATCTGAAAATTAATCTTAATATCTAACAGAATTTTACTAGCAGTTGCATTAGATAACTGTAAACAGAAAACCACCATCACATCATAATATCAGTTTCTGAGGTTTTGAGGTTTGCTGTTTACCTACACATGTCTGTCTTCACCAAGACACACACATAACCTTTCCTTTAAGTGACACTGATACGGTTCTCTCTGTCTCTATTTAACATCAGACAAAGACAGCGAGACCGTCTCATCCCTCCAAACAACCTTCTGCCTCATGACAGACCAGATAACAATGCAGATGCAGGTAGGGGGAGAGAAAACAATAATTATTTCCATGCACCACTGCACAAATGAACACCTGTAGATACATCACACACACACACACACACACACCTGCAGGATCCAAGACCTCCTCAATGACGGGCGGCAGACGCAATCCGCAGTCCATGGTTGTCGTGGCAACAGGCCTCAGGAAGTGGGGGGTGAGGGGTTGGAGAGGTGGGGGTTAGATGTCCAAACACACACTCGCCAATGAAGCAGGCGCACTGACAATGCTTAGAAAACAGGAGGGACGATCAGGAATGTCAGGCTCCACACACACTGTGCTGCGATGGTCGATACATCCTGAAACACACATGCAAATACACACAGATCAGTTCAAAAGCCCTCTAAACAACTGCAGAAATCACCGTCTAAACTGCTTACAGATGATTTATTGCTCTTCCTGAACAACTGTGCAGTTCTCTCCTTCTCTGTTTCTTATTGTCTCCTCCTTACAAAACAAAGCTTGAAAGCCTGCACAGCATTAAAGGTATTTCAGCAGCATGATCATTCAAACACACAGAAAGCATTGCTCTGCTTACCTTTAATGAGATCTGTGTGCAGCTCAGGACACTGACAGCTTACGTTGCCGTTACTCGCTGTGCATTATGTGTCGTTTACTGCGCGCCCTCCTCTCGTCTCACCTCCCTCCTTCCTTCCCCCTCGCTCTCTCTCGCTCGCTCACTCGCTCCAGCTCTCTTGCTCCCCCTTTATCTTTTACCTCAGTTTGTTCTTCTCTCATCTGTTAACTGTGCGATTGCTTTGTGTGGTCTATTGTCTCACAGATTTTATTCAGCTAGATTCTGAGAATGTCTTGATGCTTTTTTGCACTGATATACATTTTGGGTCGACAATGACTGTAAAGTAACAAAATAAAAAGTAAGTTTGATATAAGACGTTTTGATGTAAGAGATTTATAGTAATATATTTCATATTCAACTGTTATTTAATAATTTTTTTTTATTTGATTTTTATTTTTTTATTTGATTTTTTTATTTATTTTTTAGTTAATTATTATTATTAAATATTACCAAGTCTTCATTCTATGCAGATCTTGAAAAAATTAAACAAATAAAAGTAAAGTAAAATGAAATAAAATAAAATAAGAGACCATTACAAAATTATCAGTTTCTCTGGATTTACTATTTATAGGTATGTATTTGACTAAAATTAACATTTATTTATTTTTATTCTGTAAACTAGAGAAATTACAACATTTATCCCAGATTCCACATAAAAATATTGCTTATTTATTTATTTGCAGAAATTGACAGCTGGTCAAAACAATAAAAATATGCTGTTTTCATACCTCAAATAATGACACATTAAATCTGTTATTGCACCAAATATTTATTTTTGAAGTCATTCTAAGTTAAAACATTAGTATTGTGTTTTGAGGGGAAAAAATAATATGAACTTTTTTTTTACATTATCCAAGGTTTTTTGTTGTTGTTTTTTTGTTTTGTTTATTTTTTATTTTTTATTTATTTATTTATTTTATTTTATTTTTTTTTTTTTGCTGAATATAACAAAAATGTTCAATTTACTCAAACACATACTTATAAATAAATGCAAAGAAACTGATAATTTCGTAGTGGTCTCTATTTTTAATGCTACTATTTATGTTTATTAACAAATATGAACAAATATACAAATACACATTATCAAATATAAATAAATGGCAAATAGTAACATTTGTAGTGGTCTATATTATTAATAAAATAAAAATGAGAAATTATATTAATAAAAATGAGAAATGTTTCCCTGGCAACTAACTGAAATATGTTTACCTTGAAGCACAAAAACTACAACTAAACTAAAAATTAAACTGAAATAAATTGAACATAAATAGTAAAAATGACAAAAGCGCACAGGCTAACAAAATGACTAAAAATCTAACAAATTAAAATGAAAACTGAAAATATAAAAATAAACGTTAATTCAAAATATTAACAGTAAACACGGGGTTAATTCCGGATAACTGGTTCATTTTTCCCACTCGTCTCAATAGGAAAAAGCGCACCAATTTACATGAATTCACCATAAATAATACTAAAATATCACTGATACTGCGCAGAGTACGTAGCATGTATGCTATTCTAACAGTTATAAACAAACAAACTAAAGGCTAGAAATGCCAGGAGCGATCGTTTATTTATAAACACACTAACAGTTAGTGAGGAGACAAGAACTCCTGTTTGTGACTCACATCTCGGTCAGATTAGCCTTCTCACGCGGGTACATCGATGTACAATGGCCTGTAGATGCAATGTGCAGCAGATATTGCTCTTACCAACTGCCACAGTTAGGGAAGGAACTTTACTTCACTCATTAAGAAACTATTTTGCCATTCTCAGTATCTCTGTTTGCAAAACCATTGAGACGGTGGGACATTCGTGTCAGCGAGCGCGAGAGAAAAACACGCGACGAGCTGCGACTGTCATAGCAACCTGACGGCGTTGCTTAGCAACCGAGCGGTCCGCTGAAAGGCAGCTGTAACGAGGCCAAAAATCTTCCCCTTAAATGACAGAGAAGGAAGACATCAGAAACTGTAAAGTGTAAGCTGAAACTTTAACCACATACTTGCACAGCTACACCTGCTCAGGGTTACATTATGTTTATTTGGGAGTCCCTTAACACGATCCGTTTCGGTTATTTTCTCTCCGTTTGACATAAACACACCAAAATAGCTCAAAGGTAATCGATGTTTTAAGCTCAAAGCCAACAAACTGACAAGAAGTCCTTTGTAACTGCAGAAATGTACCACAGCAAAGGATCAATATGTTATACAATTTAGACTAGGCCTTTATATATTATATATTTAATTATATATAGCATATAAATGTATTTATCTTCAATAAAATATCTTATTTTTTATGTCTGCAAATGTTCTGTCAGCCATGTTACTAACCAAAAAAACCCATGGAAGTATGTTGGGTACATTGTTTTGCACTAATTTATGATTTAAGTTAAATACATATTCAAATATGAGGTTAACCTAGGCTAGAAAATAACCTGTGGTTGGCCTTGACAAGGCCTGCCTTTGAAATTATAAGTCAATATGGTGAAGTTGTCAATTATTTTACTTGTCAGCTAAGTTACTTGAGACAATTGGTGGATAACAGTTGTCGTAATCAGACTGTGTGATCCATTGATGATAATGAATTTTTGAAATGCCATATATATTGTTTTTTATAATAAATTTAACCTTCTGTGTATCAGAGGAGATGCAAATGAGCTAACAATGTGTGTAGTTAATGTTTCTGGTTGCAAAGTTTTTCTTTACATTTTAAATAACTAAAATCTGCTTCTCATATACTTTTACAGTATATTTTTATATCCTCACAGGTTGGTGTTCTCCATAACATCTCTTAAAATTCTTTAAGGCAGATTTATGATTAAAAAAAAAATAGTAACATAGTAAATGCACCCCCAGTTACATAAATGAGGAATGTCACTGTGAAATAACACATTTCCTTCCTGTTTCAGAGGTTCAAACATGGTTGAGATGGCAATCGCAGTCCGCACTTTCCATCCAGGTGTCCCATATTGCACAGAAGCGAATGAAACTGCCAGTTCCCAGATGGATTGCGTTGCTCTGGGCACTGCCAATCTGCTGGAAACACACTGCGACCTTGAGTCACAACGCTTGGGTTGCTGAGGTCAGAATTACTGTTTCTAAACAACAGAAAAACAAGAGTATCCCGGGACATTCATAATATCAGTAGGAAAAAGGATTTGGGATCGTGAGATAGGGCATGAAACCGATGCTATTTTGAACATAATAGACCGGGGGCATCATTTTTGATTGTAGAACAGATTGGATTAAATCAGTGGTTTTCAAACAGGGGGCCTCAGCAAACTTCAAGAGGGTCCCCAATAAGTCTAAGGCTTAAGTAAAAAAAGATGTACAACATTAAACTGACATGCTATTTCTGAGTTTATTTTTATTAAAATCATCTTAGAAGGAGGGCCTTTGAGGGCCTGTTGTCTTGGAAAAAGATGGGCCTTGGAGTCAAAAAGGTTGAGAAGCACTGGACTAAATATTACCTTGTGCAAAAAATAAATGCTTCTCTGGAGTTAATGAAATGCAGAATCAACTTTATGCTGCTTTATTAACCCACAGGAAGTGCAATTACTAATTTCATTCACCAACTGCCTTTAGACTACACAAAATTATTAATTAAACTAGACTAGTGATTAAGTTGCAACAATATTGTCAAGAAAAAGAGAAAACCACTCACTGTTCTTGGTGGGAAAACTTGAGCTGTAATAAATCACCTGAAATTGATTAACATTAACACAAAGTTAGACTCCAACTGCATCAAATTAGTATTAATTTGTCTAATATTTAATGGAGAAATAATGAGAAATTCACTTACCTCTAATGTCCCAGACTTTAAAATAGATTTTAATTAATTCCCATTATGGGTGTATTCATATGGGTATATTGACCCATTGATTAAAGATTATGGTGTTTATCGCACCTTCTCATGGCTGGTTTATACACTCTTAAAAATAAAGGTTCAAAAAAGGGGGGGGGTTTACAGTGATCCATAGAAAAACCATTTTTGGTTCCCTAAAGAACCTTTCAGTGAACAGTTCTTAAAAATAACCTATTTTTTTCTTAGTGTAAAGAACCTTTTGTGGTATGGAAAGATTCCATGGAACTATCAGTGCAAATAAAGAACCTTTATTTTTAAGTGTATTTCTGAGTTCTTTTTTTCCCTCACACTATGTAATGTTCATATAATCAACATTTTATTTTTCTACTTCTGAGCCGTGCTATGAAAAACTGGAGTAGTAATGTAATTTTTAGTGTATACTTGTAACAAATGGAATAAAGCAGCTTCAAAAATAGAGTAAGCGTGTCTGACACAAGACAGTAAAAGAGACACTGAAAATGAGAAATTAATCATTTTTAATACAAAATGAAAAATTGCACTCTACTAATATACAGTTATACTTGACTCATACTATACACCGGTATCCAGTTGTATTAGTATGCAAAGATTGTGATCCCTTTTAGGGCGCAGGTTGTAAAGAGGATTCAGTCGCAGCTTTACTGATTATGCGATGGTGGAGGAGGTGGAGGTGGGGGCTGGAACATAAAACCCTGATTGGGCCCTGGGGGCCACGGGGCCATTCCCATGTGAAAGGGTGGCGGTCTGGGAAAGGGCGGCATCATTGGGCCCTGGAAGGGAAACATGTGTGGATCTGGAGGGGGGAACATGTAGTCAGGTGGGAAGGGGGGGCGAGCGTGATAGTTGCTATGAAAAGCGCCGCCACGATTGTGGTGCTGCCCGCGGGGAACACTGCGGTTCTGTCGGGGCTTCCGCCGGCCGGCTTTATGAAGGGGCGGACCTTTATGGGCATCTGATTCGTCCTCTGGAAAGTGAAAACAGTGGTTAAGAGAGTGCATATAAACATTATGCGTAGTGCTCATGCAGGTTCGAATATAGCTCGAGTAAAAAAAAACTAACATAAAATTGACTGCTTGACTCACCTGAGTCTGAATCATTTTGTGGCCGTCTCTTTTGCTCTTTAAGCTTCTGTTTGGCCAGCCTCTCTTGCTCATCATCACTAAAATCAAGTGCCTACAAGCACACAGAATAAAAACCAATCAGCGGAGAAGCTAAACCATCACTTATTAACAGATAATACTGATGACACACTATTAGGGCAGGATATCACTCTATTCCATAGAGTTTAAGCCTTTGTTGACCTGATTTCCTAAATAATTGTTATAAAAAGGCACATTTACCTCAGGGGGTGGTTCGTGGTCATTTTTCCAGGATGCATCTGAGCCTTTGGTCCTTGTTTGAGAGGAATAATTTGTGAATGTTTTTTTTTTTTTGGAAAAATACCACAGCAGAACAGCATTGAAGATATTGTATTTCAATAAAACTGAGGCACACCCAAGTTTTACTCACTCTTGGAGTCGCTCTGTAAAAATAAAGTCTGTGAAATCTTTAATTTTGGGGGCATAGTAAACCGGGTCTCGAATTTTGAGATCTTTCTGGTCGATATCATCATGGGAGTTGAACCTCAAAACATAGTAGGGCTGACAAACTGGACCGAAGACTTCAAAGATCTGAGGAGAAAACAACAACATTTTAGTCTCACAAATCAACTGATTATTGCGCAATATGAAAAGTCTTTGACAAGAAGTTATAGGGTACTGTATATCGCCACCTTGTAAGACAACAGATTTAAAGTCATTTTATGGATTGTTCCAAAAGATAAAATTTGCCACAGAAGGATAATTGTTTCTGACCTTTCCAACAGAGTTTCTGTTTTTGGTGAATAACACGCTGTCTTCATTCAGTGGTGGTGTGTTCTTGTACGACTCCACAATCACTAAATAAAATGAATCAGTTTTGTATGAAATGTCCTCTAAATTCAGCCTAGACAAAACTTCCATGGTATCTCTAAGCTAAGATGTAAAATTATGGAAAATATTTACTTATTTATTATTATAATATTAAAAAAAAAAATTCTCAAGCTCCAAATCAGCATATTAGATCATGTGACACTGAAGACTGGAGCAATGATGCTGAAAATTTAGCTTTGCATCACAGGAATAAACTACATTTTAAAATAAATTAACATAAAAAAAACATTATTTCACAATATTATTTTTACTGCATTTTTAATTAAATAAACGCAGTCTTGGTAAGCATAAGAGATATTTTTCAAAAGCATTAGCACTAGAACGGTAGTACATATATGCTTAGAGTTTGGCAGATGCCTATATACCTAATTGCTCCATAACACTTGATATTGTCCCAATGGGCTCCATCTCTGTATCTTCTGGAAGGCTGATGTGGAGGTTCTCCACCGCAGGAAGATCCTACACACACAGAAGATACCTTACAAATTGTTCTCTTTTATGCCTGGTACTAAGATTGCTCTTGGTTGATTCGATCACAAGTGGACAGCTCAGGAAAATGAGACATTTTGCCAAAAGAAACATCAGTTTGGTTTATAGATTGCCACTTATCTTCTCTCCCTCACCTCGATAAGCAGTTCATCTTGGGTTTTCAGTGGTGCAGGCTTTTTCTCATTACCCATGGCAACACCTTCATCATCATCTTCCGCATTGTTCATCACTAAATTAAAAGGCTCCGAAGAGGAAGAGGTTGAGGATGATGAAGAGGAGGATGTGGAGGATGAAGAGTCTGATTCACTGAATCATATATAAATAAGGATTAACCATTATTAGCTTTTTGGAACTTTATGTACATAATGAAAAATTATCATCAATGAGCTTTATATGATGCTGCTAGGGCAGAATGAGGTTCTCAAAGCACAGACTTTAACATCCTATTACTTTACCTGTCTGAACAGTTGTCATCTGAGCTGTTTCCTCTGTACTGCATGCTCAGCAGACCCAACGATCCAGTCCCAGAGTGTGGACTGACCACAATTCCACACTGCATCTCTGCAGGTCCAGTCTGAGGGCTGGAGATCTGATCCCCTGTTTGTTCAGAGTGAATAATGGAGATCTGATCTCCTGCAAGTCCAGACAGATCGCTGGTTAAAGGTTCTCCTGTTGACCCAAGTTGACCACTGGAGCTCTGATCCTCTGTTTGTTCAGAGTGAATAACAGAGATCTGATCACCTGCAAGTCCAGACAGATCGCTGGTTAAAGGTTCTCCTGTTGACTCAAGTTGACCACCGGAGCTCTGATCTCCAGTTTGTTCAGACTGAATGCTGGTGCAGTGATCTGCTCTCAGTCCAGATGAACCACCATTGCTCTGTTCTCCTGTCTGTTCAGACTGACCATTGGTGAACACTTCTGATGTTGGTTCAAGTTGGCCAGTGGAACTCTGACCTCCTGTGAGTCCAGACTGATCACTAGTAAAAGGCTCTGCTGTTGGTTCAAGCTGACCACTAGAGCTCTGATCTCGTGTGTGTACAGACTGATCACTAGCACACACACCTTCTGTTGGTCCAAGCTGACCAATGCTACAGTGACCTTCTAGTTGTTCAGACTGACCGCTGGTGCATGGTTCATCTGTTGGTCCTGTCGTTTCAGTCTGAAAGGGTGTATTATTGATATCCAATTCCATTTTCTCTTCTTCAGATTCTTGATCTTGATTCTGTAAAAGAAACAAGATTGCAAACACAATACAAATGTTATTGTGATCTAAGATAACAATACAAAAATACACGAGAAAACTCCATCATGTATGATTACACTTGTAGAGTGCGGGTGCACGTGTCAAATCTACATTTCTGATATTTAAATTGATTTAAATGTCTGCCGCGTTTTTGACTTCTGCCTTTAACTTCTGTTGTTATATACTTTTAGGTTTACGTTTTATAAAATGGCTTGAGCACTGACCTGACTTAAAGCACTTTATATAAAAATAATTACGCAAATATATTTTCATCGTTGTTTATATTACAACGCTGATGTGAAGTGAAATCAACACGCGTCCATGAGGGGGCGACCCGCTACATGTAGAATAAAACAGCCTTTTTCTAGATAGAAGACTTATGATTGTTCTTCATCTAACGTAAGTGTACATCATTTTAATGAGATGTCTCATAAGTGCGGTTCATTGCTTTATGAATTATACTTTTTTAATTTGGAAAAATACTGAGGGCCCTTTAAGTAATCAGAATGGCAGATTAAAGTAGCCGAGGAGAAGAAGGGTGGCAGCAATACTGTGACTTCAAATCCAATTTACCATCCAACGATATTTCATTCTCAATGTGAGCTGCATCTTCGACTATCAGTTCATAAAAATGGCCTAACTGCTGTTCATCCTTAAAGCACAGTTATTGATAAGTCACGTTTAAAGTATAAATTTACATTTTCTAACCGTTAGTAGAAATTCAGTACGTACCAAGTGTGCCAAAACGAATATGAACGATCAAAACATATGTAAAGTTATATAACATTATTTACCTTGCCATCATTTACGTTCTCCGTGCTTGTATTCTCCATGTTTAGGTTTCCATGTGAGAACAGCGTGAAGAAAGCGCTTCAAAAATGATTTTACGTCATTGGCGTCACAACAACAGGAACCGTAAGAAACCTTTCAAAATAAAAGTGCCAATCGTCACTGTCAAAATAATAATAAACTGTTTAAAAATAAGTTAATATGTGTTTATTGAATATATTTAAAGATACTGGAATATTGTATTCATATGATGAACGCTTAACACCTAAAAATAACACTTACGAAGAGAAGCAAAAAAATGTTTCATTGTTTGATGCATTGTTAAATGCAATGTCAGTTACTCATATACCCGACCAAGGTACTGAAACATCAATATAAACCTGGATTGAAATCCTTTAAAGTGTTGTAATGTCACAAAAAAAAAATCAACTCCTTCGAGCCGGATTCGAACCAGCGACCTAAGGATGTCAGTGTTTAGCCTCTACAGTCCTCCGCTCTACCAACTGAGCTATCGAAGGTCTGAGATTATAGGTGCCACACTGGTATATTTACTTGTTAGCAAACTTTAAATAATCATTGTTAGAAATACGTGAATGTATGTTTTTATTATATTTAAAATATAATATTTACTTAAATATTACAGTGGTTTTCAAACTCGTTCCTGGGGACCCACAGCTCCCTAATTTACACACCTGATTCAGATCATCAGCTCATTAGGAAAGAGCTCAAATGAGTGTGTCAGATAAGGGAGGCTTGCAAAATGTGCAGAGCCGAGGAACATGATTGAAAATCACTGGTCTATGGAATAAATTGAAGCAAATAAAGTTTCTCCTTCGAGCCGGATTCGAACCAGCGACCTAAGGATTACAGCTTTCACCCACTACAGTCCTCCGCTCTACCAACTGAGCTATCAAAGGCTTGGTAGACAGTGGAACCCACCAGTGATTGGCTTAGCACACAACCAATCACAGTTAAACGCTTGTTTATTTTTTTAATTCATTAAGGAGAAAACTGTATAGCGCGTATCGTTCTCTGTCATCTGAAGATAAAATTATTGAAAATTAAATGCTGGAGTCACGTCACTATTACTATTCATGTTAAATGTGAATATCAGATCTGAATTTTGCTTAGTGTAATGTTGATAAGTTACCAGCAGATGGCTATGGGTCTCTAAATAAATCTTTGAACATGAACATTAAGGAAATGTAGCGTATTCTGATGTTTTAATAAAGGATTAGGATATTAATATGTTCTAATTTTTTAATTAATATAAGTCTTTGCAGCGACACTAGTAAACAGAGACAAAAAGCAGCACACACAGAAATGTCAGGAGGCCATGAACCCCACAGTGGTTTAATCCTAAAAAATATATGGCATGATTGACAACACAACCTGGATCAGATGAAATAAATCCAATTAAAAAAGTATGAAAAATAAATAATTAAAAATGTTATGCAGTTTTTGATATAATTTTGCTCAAATGTTACGAAACCTGCGACATCCTAGGACTCGAATTATGTGAACTTGTACTGAGCAAGTATCATTTTAAAGAGAAAAAAAAGAAAAAGAAATTTAGGGTTTATTTATGAGTCACATCTGAAGGTTTCCAAAAAATATATATATATATATCATTAGTCACGTTAACACAGAGATAAACAATGGCACATATTGGATTTCTAATTTAAAAGTTAAGTGGTGCTCTGAGGACTGTCATATTCAGGAGACAAAGTTAAATAAATTACTACCATTAACATACATATTTGAGTATTATATACAAGGGAGTTATTGGAACAAATCTACAATTCAAATTTCGTTGTCAACAATTCTGAAGTATTACCCTATTTTACACCGTGTGTGTGTGTGTGTGTGTATGTGTTAGTTCTTGTATTTGGAATTAAAAAAAATAACAAAAAAAAAAAAACCCTGCAACAGTGCAGTCCTGTGATAAACAGGTGATATTTTTATGCATCCTCACCAAGTCCAGCAAAATAGAGACTTTCTCTAAAGGAATAATATAAACAAACTCCTCTATGTACAGGATTCAACAGAACAGGTAACAGACTAACTAAAACACTGATTCTGACAGATCCAGGGCGCAGAGGCTGGAGAACAGAAGCTCATGACAACCGCCATTTGATTTCAGGACAGGCTGATTCAGTTTTTCAGTAACAAAAAGCTCACTAAATAAGATATGGCAGGTTTGATATCTCATTCAGATCCAATAATACATTTCCAATTGAGAGTCTGTATCCCTTCAGAATGCATATTTACAGTTCATATATGTTCATATATTTTTGTTACAGGAAATGATGCCGAATCCAGCTATCATGGCGAGCAGCTCCAGTCTCTGGCCTCTGATTGGTGTAAACAGACACTTGATGAAACGAAGAGGTTATAAAACCCATCCACACACCGTTTTCCCCCTTTTAGTCTGCGTTTTTCATCTTATGAAAATCAAAGAATTGTATTTTTGTGCATAAATTATGACAAAACACATCCCTCCTTTTCCTTCAACATCCCTTAAATTCTCAATAGCAATAGTGGTTTTAACTTTCATAGGAAGAATTTAGTTTGTAAACAGTCAAATCTGAATCTCCAGATGGCATCTTGATAACTGTTTGGACAAGAATGAAAGTTTTTATATTATTCTGATGTAAATAATGTCAAAGAAAACACAAAATCCTTCATGAACCGTTGCACAGACGAAGCCAACCAATCAGAAGGAAGCGAGAGAACTTGACCAGCCAATGAGAAGGCAGAATTTGTGATGTGCGAGTCCAGACTTGATGGAAGACTCCAAGCAGTGGCATAGTGACAGGAAGGAGATCAGAAGGGGTTAAAGGTCACTCTTTTGCAAACTGTGGCTAGTTATTGGGCATTTTTAGGCCCCTGCATAGCTGAAAGGTGCCATTGGCAGTAGTTGAGCAATATGGAATGAAGAATCGCAGGTCATGCCTTTTCGAATAAGCGTAAGACAACATCCAGGGCGTATGGGTGTGTTTAAAGCAAGCCAAGCATGGGTGAGTCCACAGATATCAGTCTTTAAGGGATTTCTTCGTAGCTTTTTGACAACAAAAACGCTGAAATGTGGTGAGGTGCGACATCGTAAAGTTCATAACACAAATACGGAAGCCCGTTCCAGCTTCCCTCTGTAAACGCCGAGGAAGCGCTGCCCATTGGCTATGAGCACTGTCAGTCACTGGCTCCGCCCCCCACAAAGTGTCACAGTTCTGTCCTCTGCAAAGCCCCTCCCCCTACGCATCAGATAGGCAACTCTGAATACTGTCCATCCATAACTGTGCATTTTTGCTGTCCTGGGCACAGAAGTTGTACACTCTTTTGGTCGTCTTGAGCTGAAAGAAAGGGGAAAAACATTAATGATGAATGGTGGACGAATAAAGCAACATGCGCTGATGGGATTATAGAGGTCTTACATCAAAGAAGGCTTTGTCATCTATGTTTTTAGGTGCTCCCATGGTGGGCGTCCCCGGAATGACAGATTCCACTTCAGCTAGATCGATCACTCCCTTACACTCTTTATCTTGCCTTGTTTCATAATATCGCAACTAGGAAAAAGAGAAAAGGAATGTGTAAGAGCATCAATTTCAGTCCCTTTGAATTATTCCGGATCAAAAACATATTGTAGAATAATCCATTTTAATAACATGCAAGATTTGTATACTGAATCAATTACGGTTCCAATACCAAAGTTTTCAGTGTTTGGTTTCAGTGTAGCAAGTAAGTACCTGGTGTTTGGTCTTATCCAGTACAAACCAACGTGGTTTCCAAGGTTTCAGCAACGCGCCTTTTTTGTATAAAATACCCTCAAAGCTTCTACATCCAAAAAAAAAAAAAAAAAGTTATTACATTTTACATTTTTATTCAAAAGATGTTCTAACCCGTCAAGCATTCAAATTGGACTTCAGCATTTAAAACTACAGTAAAGAGCATTCTGCAAATTCTTTTATGATATAGTTTTTGAGTTCATATAAAAATGACATTAATTATATATGCTAAAATATATACATCTAATATGTGGATTACTTGTAAAAATATATATATATATTTTATTATTATTTATGCATTATTACAGCATTTACTAATATTTTGAATTAGCCTTTATTGTTAGAATTTCAGTTTTCATTTTAATTTTAGTTTAAATTTTAGTCATTTTGTTATGTGCTTTTTAGTTTTCAATTTAATTTTAGTTTAAATTTTAGTCATTTTGTTATGTGCTTTTTAGTTTTCATTTTAATTTTAGTTTAAATTTTAGTCATTTTGTTATGTGCTTTTTAAAATATTTCTATTTATCTTTATTTATTTATATATATATATATATATATATATATATATATATATATATATATGTGTGTGTGTGTGTGTGTGTGTGTGTGTATGCATATTTTTTTTTTAGTGCTGGGCAACGATTAATCGCGATTAATCACATCCAAAGTAAAAGTTTTTGTGTACATAATATATATATGTGTGTGTACTGTGTATATTTATTATGTATATATAAATACACAAACACATGTATATATTTAAGAAAAATATGTTTACATATTAAATATATTTATAATATAAATTATATGAATATAAATATATACATGCAAATACACGTAAATATTTTCAAAATATATACTGTATGTGTGTGTCTTTATATATACATAATAAATATAAAAAGTACACACACACATAGATTATAGAAATAAAAACATTTATTTTGGATGCGATTAATCATGATTAATCATTGCCCAGCACTAGTTTTGGTTGTTTTTGTTTTTTTTACTTTGTTTTATTTTCTTCCCCCACACAACTGGACCAGCTAATGAATTCTTGCAATTAGTTAGACAATGACAAAAAAAAAAAAAACCTATAATATACTTTACACTTTCCATTATGCATTCATATAAATGTTAACCTTTTAACCTGAAATTGAATAAAAAAAAAATTTAAAAAAACATGACTGAAGTTGAAAATGTCATTTCCCTCAAAAACAGACCCAGGGAGGCCGATGAAGAGCGTTTACAGACCTGTTCTCGCTCTCAGTGCTCTGGAACTGGCTGTAGAGAGTGCTGGTACTGGGTCGACCAGCTGCAGGTGTGGATGTGGCGCTGACCTCACAGTCCAGTGCCAGGTTGATGGAGGAGCCGACCCCGCTCTCCTGCAGATACACACCCTGAGAGCGCCGCTGGTGACTCAGATTAGATGACATAAGCAGAGAGCTGGAGAAGGAGTGCTGGGGAAAGAGGAACAACATATTAGTATTCCATCCTATTATTAATTTGTAGTTGAAGGTAGAATGGCCATTAGTATCAGTACCCTGCTCTCTAGTCTGGACTCAACCCGTTGGGCCGTCTTAATCTTGTCCCATGTGTCCTTCCATTTCTCTGTAGGTTGTCCCAACTCAGTTTCCAGGTTCTGTACATCCTGAATAAATATATTAAGATTATCAGAATTCATGTATGAAGACAATTTAAATTATAATGAGGATTTCTGCTTTATTCCTCACCTGCAAGAGTTTAGTGATGGCATCAGGCAGTACTTTACTGAGGCTGTCATAGCAAGGCCAGACAATCCTCCGCTGGGACTTGGGGGCCGTTGTCTCCTGTCTATCACTGGCTTCCTCCTGTGGCTTCTCCGGTCGACCCCGAACTAATTCCCAGTCATAGGACGGACCCTCAGAAAGTGTTTCCTCTGTGTAAAAGTCCCAAACCTTCAAGTTGGAGATGAAACTGTAGGGCTTCAAGACCTGCAAGACAAAAGAAAGGCAAGTTACACACACTAACCAACAGAAGGCACTAGAGTCATTTATTCACATTTTGTTTCGAACTATGTTCTCAAACTAAACCAAGTTACCTCCTCCTCCTCAGGTGAAAACATGTAGTTGTAGAATATGGGGGTCTTCTTGTTGAGCCGGTCAATGTAATCCCAGACAGACTTGCAGACCTGAGGGTTCTTCCTCTCACCTTTTTCCTCATACAAGACACCTACACAGACAATACATTGGGATAGGGCCAAATAGGGTTCAATGATTTAATACTATAAATAAACACCATGAAACTTCCCGTAACATATCACTTGACTTTTTACAGCATTACACAATGAAAGTACAATGACATGAAAGATTCGATTACAATCTCTTTATGAGAGTCATGATGACAGTTGGCATTACGCAGCATTAAGTTGTTGATTAATTTATTGGTTGGCAATTTAGACTCACCAAGCTCTATCCGCTCATAGTCTGAGTCCAGCAGGAAGGTGCGAAAGCGGTTGGAGACATAGTGGTAGGCTAGGAACTTCAGATAGTACTGACTGAACTCAAACTCCATGGGGAACTGTAAATGAATCTGTTGGAAAAATGAGCAGAGCGAAGAATATTAAAATATAACATCTATTAGATCTTAATCTGCAGAAGAATTAATAAAATTTGCTAGCATTAAACTTAGATTTTAGATCAAGGAAACCAATATGAGACTACTGAAAGCAAATTGCAATTGTAAAAACTAGGTCCAACACCACAAGACAGAGCTATATAAAAGAGTATATATATATATATATATATATATATATATATATGACAAAAAAACTGAACCTTATGGGACACCTAAGCAGATAATCTGTAAATCATTACTATGAATTTAGATCAATAAGAACAGTTTTTATGAAGGTATTTACAAACAGTGTCGTAGAGTCATAGTGATGAGATAAAAGCAATTTTAAAGGTACAGAGAATACAGTGGGCAGGTTTTCTTCTTCCATATTGCCTTCTAGTTGAAAAGGAAGGTTATTAATTACCACAATTAGGGATATGCCGGTATCAAATTTTCATGTTGCGATTAATTGCTAAATGCTTTTATCACGGTATACGGTATTATCACGATATTGAAATTTAGTTGCAAAAAAGTGTCATAATACAGTATAACAGGTTTAATAACTTTTTTCTTATAACAAAAATATCTGAACATTTAAATACAATAAAGCAATACACAAAAAAAAAATGTATAAAGTTAAATATTTTACACAGATTAAAGTGCAAAAGAATTAAAAGACCAATAGGTATCACTTTACAGTAAGATCTCATTAGTTAACATTAGTTAATGCATTAACATTATCAATGAGCAAAAGCTACATTTGCTGCAGAAGTTATTAATCTTTGTTAAAAATAATACAACTCTTAGTTCATGTTAGCTCGGGTTCATTAAAAAAAACCAGTTTATAACAGTTTATAATTATTTTGATTTAACAATGTGTTATTAAATATTTGAATTAGCTAAGATTAATGAATATTTAGAAGAATTTTTCATTGGGAGTTGAAAGACAACTATAAACTAAGAACGTTGAAACAAAATTAGAAAAAATCCTTCAGAATACCTCTATATACAGTATACATGAAAAAAGAACTGGGCCTGAGACTGAACCTTGTGGGACACCTATATAGTAAAGTGGAGTCCTAGTGTTTAGAAAAAAAGCCATTTCAAAGGAACAGAGAATAGAATAGGCAAGTTTTCTTCTTCTTCCAAATTGCCTCACTGAGAAGGACATGGGATATGAAACAAGCTCTCCTGGATTTCTAGAAGCTTAATCAAGTTCATTGTGTAAGAGAACAATCACCTTTGATTTCTTGTCAAATCCAGATTCAGTTCCGAAATTAAGCCATTTTCCCACTATAAAGCAATCTCAGTCTTTAAACGTGGGGAAAGTCAGTCTGTCCTTATCTTCAGGGTAAATTAGCTAGATAAGGCTTGTGCAATCCGGATGAGTTATAGTAAGGTATCTCATCTTTAAAGGTGTGGTCTGTTTAGAGTGACAAAGGAGGAAGTTGGGACAAGTATGTGTATACCAGCATGTATTCACGAGCTGTCTTTCTGTACCTGCTCATACTATCACCAGTCATATAAATTTTATTCTTTTTCCCTTTTCTTTGGGCAAGACCTTCCAAGAAAGCTCCTTACCAACACCCAACAAAACAGCACATGCCAGTTTTATGATGCGCAAGATAAGAACTTTCCAGAAATAGATTTTAAAGTTGTCATAGAATGGAAAACTGTATTTACCTTGGCATAGTTGAATAATAAGAGTTCTATACATGGAAATGTCATACAGTGAGCCTCAAACACCATTGTTTCCTCCTTCTTATGTAAATCTCGTGAATAAAAAAGACCACTGAAAAACAGGCGAATCAGAACATAACACCGACTGTGACGTAACAGTCAGGATCACTAATAGTTACGCCCCCAACATTTGCATATACACGTCCATGTTCTAGGCCAGCCGCCAGCTGAACCATCAGAAGTTCTGCAGGTATTGTGAAGAAACAAGTGAGGACAACAGCAAAAATAGCAGATCATGGAAATAAATGTTATGTTCCAGGCTGTGCAGGGGATGTGAAGTGCAGGGATGGGTTGGTGTCTGTATTCAGAAAGGCACGGAAAGCAAATAACGCGTTCTAATAAAATAACGCGAGCCACTAAAGGGACATGGTTAGCTCCTTGCTAGCTGTAGTCTGTTACATTGCAGTACATAAGATTTCACTTACCACATAAACAGAGTAAGGAGAGATGACTGAGGATGACGGCGAATGATTTACAGATCCTGATCACCACTGACAAGCACCTGATCTTGTAAAATGTGCGGTAAGTACTGCCGCTCCATAGTATAAACAGAGTTTGTGCGATCGCGAATCTCGAAAGCGAACGCGAAAGTGAAAGTAAAAAGCAATCTTGCATTTGAAAGCAGTTTCAGTGCCCCGCATATTAATAGCGGCTCCCTGATGCCCGCTTTTTATATACAGTATAATTACCCGACGATATAACTGCGAGAGAAAGTATTGAAATATATATTTTTCTCCCTGTGTTTCCTTCCTGCTGTGAGCTACTGAAATGAGCCGCATTGTGAAACAGCCAATCAGAGCAGAGCCGCACTGTGAAACAACCAATCAGAGGAGAGCTCAATATTATTATTCATGACCCTTCTAAATAAGCCAATAACAGACCATTTCATTCTAGGGAGAAATCCTAAGGTTGTAAATGCACATGTAAAACTGTTTCTGCAGAATTTTGCCCTTACCTAAGCCACATACCTTCTATGTAGATATCAGAGAACAATTTAAAATATTGTATCAATGTATTCTATGGCACCTTTAAACTAAAAAACTGAATAAAGTATACATGCAAACAAACAAAACATCCTTCATGCAATAATGCCAAGCATTTGAGTGCATAAAGAAAATGGTGAAACATTAAAGGGATACTCCACCCGAAAATGAAAATTTTGTCATTAATCACTTACCCCCATGTCGTTCCAAACCCGTAAAAGCTTCGTTCGTCTTCGGAACACAATTTAAGATATTTAGGATGAAAACCAGGAGGCTTGTGACTGTCCCATTGACTGCCAAGTAAATTACACTGTCAAGGCACAGAAAAGTATAAAAAACATCGTCAAAATAGTCCATCTGCCATCAGTGGTTCAATCCTTAAAGAATACTTTTTGTACGCAAGAAAATAAAAATAACGACATTTATTCAACAATTCGTCTCCTCTTTGTCTCTCTGTGTCAGAGTAGCGCCATTTTGGAGAGCATCCGATGGATGCAAAGTGCGTACGCTATTCTCTGTCATCAGTAACGCATGGATACGTATTGTACGTTTATTTACGCTTTGATCTGAACGGAAATCGTGTATCCATGCGTTACTGATGACAGAGAATAACGTACGCACTTTGCGTCCATCGGATGCTCTCCAAAATGGCGCTACGCTGACACAGAGAGGAGACGAATTGTTGAATAAATGTCGTTATTTTTATTTTCTTTGCGTACAAAAAGTATTCTCGTCGCTTCATAAAATTCAGACTGAACCACTCATGGCAGATGGACTATTTTGACAATGTTTTTTATACTTTTCTGAGCATTGACAGTGTAATTTACTTGACAGTCTATGGAACAGTCACAAGCCTCCCGGTTTTCATCCAAAATATCTTAAATTGTGTTACGAGGACAAACTAAGTTTTTACGGGTTTGGAATGACATGGGGGTAAGTGATTAATGACAAAATTTTCATTTTGGGGTAGAGTATCCCTTTAAGGAGAGTTCTTAAAAAAAAAAAGAAAAAAAAAAAAAAAAAAACTTAAAATACTCTTACATTTACTGAAAGTTATAGTGATTTCCTGACCAGCAAATATTGGGCAGGTTGAGAATGTTACCAGCAACTCTGCTTTCTGACTATTGGTGCCGCCCACTGGAAAACCCATATCGGACAGCCACCAGTACACATACCTGATGCACACAGTCGAGGAACTGTAGGAAGACAGGTGTGAATCCGCTGCTCTGGCTGGCTAGCGTCTGGGCTCCACGGTGGCTGAATCGATGACCGAACGACAACCACTCTTTCTCAACAAGCAGCCTGAAACCATCAATCGTTCGGTAGTATGGATCCGACAGAAGTTGCACCAGGGACACCACCTACATCCAACACAGCATCAATGCAGACATGGACAAAATCGATGGCAGACACAGCTCATGCGTGCTTAGGTGTTTGTCCTACCTGTGTTGTGACATCCCAGCCATCTTCCAAACTAACCATGACAGAGGAACCTGTGTCCAGGAGTTCCACAACAAGAACGGACACCTGCAGAACCCTGTGAAGCTACGGGACACAAACATCAAGAAATCAAAAATTCTAGAACCAACTGACCAATACACTGTATTTTTAAGTGTTAAATTAACCCAAATAAAAGGGGAAAAGGGGTAAGGTACCAGATTCATCCACTCCGACTCCTCCAGGCAACGGTGAAAGGTCATGTTTGTGTTTAGTTCAGTGCTGGGTGGGGAAGGCACACAGGCTTTCATCAGCTTCTTGAAACTGTTCTTCACCTGCCGTACATCAAAGACCTCGATAGGCACCACCTCCCACTGCTGGAAGGAGTCCTGCTTTCCACCCTGACAAGAAAAGTGAGGGCTTAGCTTTGATTGATTTGAATAAAATTATCATCATCATCAGTATTATTATCTTAAAATTAAGATCTTAAAATTAAGAAATTAACCGCGTGATAGTTCTGGTAACTCAACTAATTGACTAACTAATTGCAATACAAGTTGTCACAAGTTACTTCATATATGTGACTCTGGACCACAAAACCAGTCATAAGGGTCAATATTTTGAAATTGAAATTTATACATCATCTGAAAGCTGAATAAATAAGCTTTGTTTGTTAGGATAGGACAATATTTGGTCGAGATATAACTATAGAAAATCTGGAATCTGAGGGTGCAAAATAAAAAAATCAAACTACTGAGAAAATCGCCTTTAAATTTGTCCAAATTAAGTTCTTAGCAATGAATATTACTAATCAAAAATTAAGTTTTGATACATTTACGGTAGGAAATTTACAAAATATCGTCATGGAACATGATCTTTACTTAACCTCCTAATGATTTTTGGCATAAAAGAAAAATCGATAATTTAGACCCGTACAATGTATTTTTGGCTATTGCTACAAATATATACCCGTGCTACTTAAGACTGTGTTTGTGCTCCAGGGTCACATATTGAATCATATTCATATGAAAGTATTTAAGATAGCAACCTTGAGCTGGGCCTTGTCTCCAATGATGTAGAGGTACGCTCTCTGTTGGCGAAGGAAATAGGTCTCAGATGGGCCTCCATTAGCCTGGGGGGACTCTTTCCCAGCCAGCCTGTTCCCCACATCAGGGTTATACGTGCTGAGCCGCCCACTACCACGAATACTGCCCCATTTTCCTGGGAAACACAAAGACCAATGAAAATCATTCACTGATGTAGAAAGGGCAATTAATTCTGCTTTGTGGAATCAATTGTGTGTGAATTTGCATGTTTATTTGGGGACTGGCATAGAGAATTTGTGATTTCTACAAACACTAGACAAATAAGACAATGACAATTTGGTGGATCACATGCAAAGAGATGCTCATCCCATCCACACAAACAGTACAAATCAATCAAACAGACATGGTGGTCAATGATTAGTCAGCACAGTTAAAGAGGATGACAACGCTACATGAAAACTTAGTGCTCAAACTCCCTGGTGTCGTTGTCGAGAGATTTGATTGGTTAGATTTGAGAGCAGGGGCGGGCCTACTGTACCTCTAGGTGAGTTGCGGGCCTTGACTGAAACTCTAGGCTGAGAGAGGGAGATGACCCTTGCCCTCTGACCCAGCGCTAAGGTCAGATGACATAAAAATGCCCATTACTATCAGCAAACAAAATTGGGCAGCTATTTCAGCAAAATAAATTAACATTAGCATAAGCCAATGCAAAAAAGCACACAATGACTTCCTCTGTCATATGGGATTGGATGTCAAAAATTATAGTTGAATAAAGAACTTATAAATGGTTGGGAACAGAGGAATGGATGGCAGGTTAAGTCGTGAGGATCTTAAAACACACTCTCACCTCCTCGACTGAAGGTTCCTGGCACGTCCTCTTTAGTCCCCATGACCTGTTTCATTAAAGCTCCTATTTTAGGCTGCCTCAGCTTGTCTGATGAGTCTGAGGCCCAAAAATGACACACACATAACACATTAGGGTGTGAATGTCACAAGTAAATTGTTAAGGTACATCTAGGGAGGATTAGTATTGTTAGTGTTGAGTAAGGTTAGGGTTAAAGGTTAGAGTCAGGGTCTGACCCGAGTTGCTCATGTGTGAGGAGGTGAAGCCGCTAAGCGTGTTCCTCCCGCTGGCCTCGCTGTATGAGGGCATGGAGCTGATGATGGCCTGCAGATACTTCTCCTGCTCCAGACTAGTGGAGTCAGCCTGGGACGGGCCTGAAACCAAACACAAACATGTTTAATTTTACTTTGATACAATAAATATGCTCTGGTTGATCTCTTTCTACTCTAATCTGCTTTAGTGGCCTTGTGGTTAGAGAACTGGGCTCAATAGTAGAGCTCAAACAGCAGAGCACAGTACTAACAAGTTATAGGTTCAATTCCCAGGGGATTCATGAACTGATAAAATGTTTCTTGAATGTATAAAAGTGTCTGCAAAAAGCATAAATAGATATATTTACCAGTGTTGTTATATTTAACTAAAACTATTAAAAATAGTTTTGCTAGTTGAAATAAAGCTAAAATTTTAAATAAAATATTAGATTGTGGTAGAGCATTGCGTTAGCAGCGCAAAAGGTCATGGGTTCAATTCCCAGGGAACACACATACTGATTAAAAAAAAATAATAATAAAAAAAAGTCGCTTTGGATAAAAGCGTCTGCTAAATGCATAAATGTAGATGAAAAACTTGAAAAAAATAAGTTTAAGTAACTAAGTAAAATAAAAATAAAGCTAAATAAAAAAATTATATTTTATCTAAGAGAATAGCTGCTTTAATCTCTTTTTAATTGCTTCTGGCTCTGACCTGCAGTGGGTGCATTGGGTGATTTGAAGAAGCCCACGACGCCTTTAGCATGCAGGCCAGCTGAGCGCAGCAGCACAGCTTTGGTGCGTGAGTTCCTCCAGCACACCACAGGGAAGCGGTTTTGCCGGTAGCAGCGGCAGATGCGCTGGATGGTGGAATCGGGGATGCTCTGAGGCACGATCAGTAACCCTGGGTAACTGAAACACAAACAGACAGCCAATGAGATTTGGGTATAATTGCCATGCTAAAGGTATGGTTTAGCATTGTTTAAATTTTGGTTTCGGAGAATTCTGAAACTCACCTTCGGCAGACTGTGTACATCCGGTTGACGGTGGAGATCCGGAAGGGCTCGTTTTTAGAGCGTGTCAGGCTGTTGCTGAGTGTTCCCAGTCCCAGCCGCTGGTAGTCCCGACAGCAGGCCCGCTCCACCACATTACTCATGGTCTGCCGGTCTGACGAGCGGATGGTGGAGGACAGCGTGAGCGAACTCTGGTCCGGCTCTTCAGACACTGCTCAGTCAGAGAAGTTACATTATATTACACAATCATATATTAGCCATCACAAACATAGACTATCAGACATAAATGTGCATGTTTTTGTGTTTTTCTTACCAGAGATCTCATCCTCATCCATCTCTGACTGCAAACTGCTGCGGTTTTCCCAGGTTGGTGGAGAATACTTCTTCCGGGTTACATATTGACGCCCAATGGTCCTCTTTGCGGTTTTAACCAGGTTTTTAGACAGCGTTCTAGAAGAAACAGCAGCTCAAACATTTTAATCACTTGAAAAATCAGATTTATGTTGTTTACGACTTACATTAAGACTTACATGCATATTTCCTTAAATATAAAAATATTAAATATATTTAAAATATATACTATAAAAATATTTTCAAATAAATTTTAAAATAAATTAATAAATTAATTATATAAATATATACACACACACAGACACACTTTTTACTGTTATACACATGTACATAAAATGTTAAATATATATGAATAATGGTCCCAACCTATTATATCTTATTACTTAATATTCAGGCTAAATATAAAAATAATAAATCAAATATAAAATAATATGTTTCATAATATAAAATTATAATATATAAATTCACATAGACCAAAGTGAATCATGTTTGTGTGTAAGCATCAAGCACTTTCTAAGCCTAGAGGGAAGACTCGCCATTTAAATGCATAACATGTCTAAGCTCATGTCATGGTGTATTTTTCAAAAACGTTAAAAGCTGCTCTTAAAAGTGTTTGAAGATGATTGGTTCTGCCCTCAAGAATGGCACAGAAAAGAACCGCATCTAAGTTTGCCATGACACCCATTTGCTGCTAATGCAGGATCTTAACGCAAGAGCCTTTGCAATTTCCACTGCTGAATAATTCACTGCTCGTCAGTGCAACCACACGCTATTTCTTTCCCCTCTCTCTCGGTTTTTAACCAGTGCTACTGGAACCCAAACAGGAAGAGGCTGGACTGAGAAAGAAATTGCATGTGTGTGTGAGAGAGAAAAAGAAAGAAAAAGGGTGGAAAAACAGAAATGGTCTACTGGGAGCCATGTCACACAAACTCAGCATCCACTGAGTTCTTACTTTAGCGACTGGTTCTTGTCCTTGGTCTTGTGCTCCACCACCAGCTTTGCAGACTGACCCACAGTGAAGGCAAACGTGCCCTGGACGTGCTGTGGGTATCTGAGCTTATGCATGTGCTTCCTGAACACCTCCGCCAGATCTGACGCCACCTCCTCATCAAAGGCGATCTTCATCAGCTACAAGAGAGAAAGAATGGAATAATTGGTAAAGAGAGAAGGCTTGATCGATTTCCAAAACTTCTGAACAACAAATATCAAAATAAAATATTTGCAAGCATTTTTTTGCACCAAAATCCATCACAAAAGTCAGATACAAGTCAGATGCACCAAATGTTCAGCAACCGAAATTATACGCGGAAAGGCCGAATAAATTTTACCAAACAATGACATGACGCGATCAAATACAGGAGCGTGCTAATGCAGCAAACATGACGGCAGTGTGAAAGCATTTAAAACTGTCCAAGAATGATGCAAAAATCATTATAAGCACCGACAGCATCTGCATCTCTTGTCTCCGATGAGAAGAGAAAGGGGTGGTTGTTGCTGGTTACTGTATGATGATTGAAATCGTGAAATGGCCGTAAACAATTAGTAAATAAACTGCAGAATGTTTTTTAATACACGCACGGACTGCATGTATTCTGACAGCGCTGCACGAGCTCGCAGCGCCAGGGTTCAAAGTCCAAAGCGCAAGGAAAATCTGCGCTGAAACAGTGTTACTCGTCAGTTGCTCAGTAACATTTTTATGGATTTTTACGAGGCATGTGACAACGCGATACGTATGACAAACATCTTCCCAAATTCTAATGAGAATCATTTATAAATCTGCTGTTGTCAACAAAAAGAAGCACTGAGGTCTTTCTGGGGGGTTCCGCCAAAATAAAAGCTCCGTCAACGTTCATAAATATTAGTATTGTTATTTTACTGATGTTCTGTAAAATAAAACAAAAAAGACAATAATAATGATAATAATAATTACAACAGCTATATTAATACATTTATTATAACATTCACACATAGTGTTCAAATCTGTAATAGATTCGTATCTGTAATAGATTCTGTGGGATCTGAAATATTTTCTAATGTTTTAAAAAAGAATTCTCTTCTGCTGAGCAAGGCTGTATTTATTTTTACAGTAAAAAATACATGCCTGATTCAAGAAGGGGGTCGCAAATTACCAAAAAAAAAAATTATTTTACTAACTTATTAATTTTAAGTTAAATTGTGCTTTGTTGGTATAACGTCTGCTAGAATGTTAAAAAATGTTCAGTGTTAAGTAAATATTTTTCAACTGTTTTGAAATCGATTTTTTCTTTGAAAAGCAAGACAAAACAGTAAAAAGCAAAAATTGGGTATTTAAGTTTATGCAATGGTGAAAAGAATTGGCAAAATACATGTGAAAAACACAAACAAACGTGTTTGGTATTCAGCCTTCGGCCCAGTGTTTCATTTTGTTCGGCTTCGGCTTCAACCAAAAATTTTCATTTCAGTGCATTCCTAATTTTTTTATTTTTTTTTTTTGGCATCCAAACAATCCTCAATATCTATTTTAAAAACAAGCTTCAAAAGGAGTAATAAATAAATATTTTTAAATTCATATATATAAAATTATATAATTCTTATATAATATAATAGTAATCTATATTAACTGAATAGGAAGGGTTTTTGATCAATTCTCATGTTACTAAATCACAAATACAGCTAAATAAAATATTTGCAAGCAATTATTTTGCACCAAAACTCATCACACCAAGTCAATTAGTTTTTTTTTTTCATTCTCTAAATGTTTTTTTTGACATCGAAACAATCCTAAATAAAAGTTAAAAATTGATTAATTTAAAAATTAAATAAATATTTTTAATAATAAATATATATAACATTATAATAAAATTATATTACTACAATATATAACATTAACCTGAAATAACTGAATAGAAAGGATTTTTTTGCACTTAACTTAATGTATTGTGAGTTATGGAGCAACAGGAAACAGAAAGGTCAGGTGATACCCAATACCTGAGAGGTGCTGGAACGCAGCTGGAGACCCTCCTGGACGTACTGATCCATGGGAACATTAACAGAGATCCGCTTCTCTTTCGTGAGGGAGGCGATGGGGAAGGAGCGGGTGACCACTTGTTCTCCAACTGCACAATACAAACACGTACCGCAAAATTTAACAGGCTTTTTGTGTAACAGGCACACTGATTTTCATTTTCAATTTCACAGCGTGAGCACAAGTTAGTGAGAAACCTGCTTCATGACCACCAGCATCCCAACAGCACGACTGCAGAGACTTTACCAAAGAAAGCTGCTCTAAACTAATTACGCAAAGTGAGAAGCATGACTTTTGACCAATAGGAGCATACCGAGAGGGTCAGTAGGCATCCCCTTGAATATGAGTCGGTAGTTAGAGAGGAAGATGGCTCCCTCAGCAGGCAGCAGGGGCGGACCGCCCATCGCACCCGTGGCTTCCTCTCGGCCGTCTGCTATGAGGTGCACCCGCATGCCGTCCATCACAAACTCTTCACCGGGGAGCAGCGTTGGTCTCAAAAGCTTGGGCTGGAGTCAGAGAGACAGAAAGAGAAAAATAAAGAGGAAACAGAGACACAAGGAAGTCAGTATATTTCATGTACGAGTTCCTCAAATATGAAATTCATAACACACTTCATTGCAAACATGCAGAATGCTTCAAGAGATCAAGAACTGGAGGAAATGGAGCATTCAAATCACAAAAACACAGCAAAAGTGTATTTCCTCGCTTTCAGTTTGACATTTCTTGAGCATGTCAACACACTTTTAGTCTAATGAAACAAATTAATCAGAAAGCTTCAGGTCAACATGAAACCAAATTTGTAATGTGATTTATTTCAAAGTAAAGCAGGATATTCAATCAAGTGCGACTGATTTTATCCATTGGGAACTGATTAGATCATAAAAAATGTGGGTGTTACACAAGAGGTCACAAAGGTAATGCTTCATTATTAAATGTATCATTATTATTTTCTATTATTGCAAAATATATTAACAAAAACTAGAATCAAATTACTAACTTAAATGATTTTTAATCAATTTTTTTTTAAATTAATATATTACCTGAACTTAAATCAAATATATATATTACCATTTTTAAATCAAATTACATTTTTTTTAATTTAAAAGATCTTTTTTACTTAAATTACATATTTTTAATTTAATTATTAATAAATAATAAATAATTAAAAATATATTTTTTAATAATTTATTTTTAAATAAATTATTTTTAAATTACAATATTTTTGAAAGACTTCATTAACAGAACAGTATGTAATATTTTGATGAAAGATTACAAAAGACAAACATTTTATATAATGTGCACTGATGAATCATGCACAATAGGACAGTATGCATGCATTACAAAATAAAAAGGGTCAATTCTGATTTCATGTTGACTTAAAGCATGGGATACTTGGATAAGTGTATTTATAATTTCAATGTAAAACATTCTGTCCCACAGTTCTTCGAATTCAAATTCATGTCCAGAAATGCCAGAAGCAACATTTTCATCTGGGAAAAATAGCCTATGTTTATTCCACTGAGCATTTTTTCCCCAAATAAACAAATGCATTATGAGTCAAAAACAGTGAAGCAAAGCCAATTTCTCCATCTAGACCCAAACACTCTCTAGACGCTTATGCAAGAGCACGTTTCATCACATTCATTGCTGAGACTCTGAATGATTTACAGATCTCATGACCATTTACTGTCTTCCAGAGAAATGTGTTCTTGTAATGGGAAGTGATCTTGAGTCCATCTGTCTAGCGCTGTACAGCAGGTGGGCTCCATTCACACTCTCTCGTTTGATTTCTTGAGAAAGTGTTCAATGCTGGCGTCCCATGACAGCACTGGTTGCTAGGAAGTGAGTGATGAAAGATGCATGACTGCTTCTCCAGCACAGAGTACTTTTCTTTAGAACTCAGTGGAGTGAAAATAGAGTCAAAAAACACGGCAAGGTCTTTATCACACTTCACTGCACTGTTTTGCCATTGTGCTTAAATGAATAGTTCAAGATGAGTAAATTTGCTCATGTTGTTCCAAACTCATTTGACTGACTGTCTTCCATGGAAAACATAAGTAGTAGTTTAGCAGGTGTTCTTTTCTGTACAATGAAGGTGGATGCATAAAATATGAATAAATAAGCAAATTATTAAATAAATAAAATGAAGTCAACCAGATAAAAACGGTGAAAAATGGTGAATAAAAAATATTTTAAAAATAATAAAATAGTTAATTAAAAGAAGCAAAGTCAAACATATCTGAAAAGACATGAGGGTGAGTAAATGCAAATAAAAATAAAATAAAAAATAAAATAATATAAAAAGTTTGGAAGGCGATGAGCACGAGTAAATAAATATAAATTCCATTTTAGGGTGAACTAATAATTTTAGGGTGAAGATAATTTTTCATTTAATTAAGGTGCATAAAAAATAAATTATTTCAAAAGTAATAAAAATAATTAATTAAAAGAAAGTCAAACATATCTGGAATGACATGAGGGAGAGTAAATGCAGATATTTATAAAATAAAACAATAAAATAAAATAAAATAAAATAAAGTTTGGAATGACATAAGTGTGAGGTAAATAAATATAATTTTCATTTTAGAGTGAACTATCCCTTTAAGACTGCTCTGAGGTTATATATAGGAACAAGTGGATTGTGCAATACAACGGAAATGTCTTCGATAAACTCATGTCAAAACATCAGAAATTAACCATGAAGGCTTTGCTAGGACGTTATGATAATATTATACCAAGATCCTTGATAAAATCAAACCTTTGTGTTAAAGGAAAGCACAGCAGAACATCAGACTAAAGTGTGCTCAAAACAGCAGGCCAATAAGACCAGCATGCATCGCTCAGGCCATGGTCAGTGAGGCAAACATACCTGCCGTGGCACTCTGACTCATGGGTGGAGGGGCTGAAGTGGGATCTGAGTGGATCTGCCTGGTTTTCTACACTGCATTTCCTGCCCAGTGGAACATAAAACAATGAGTTGGTTACCTTTTGGATGGGCGGCAGTCGTTTGCTCTCCCTGTGAACTGCTTCCAATGTCTCGATGTGCATCTGAACGATGTCTAAAAGAAAAAGACAACAGCATACTAACATTGAAAAAAATTATAAATAAAAGACAAATTTAGTTGTATTCATACACATTCTGATGACTTCAATGTCGGGTTAAATCTCTAGAAATTTTACCTGGTATCATTGTGTGAAGGGCCTTCAGGTGTTCGTTGGTCACACCGCTCTCGTTACACACTTTGTCGACAAAACGGTTGATGAACCGAATGACAGAGTTTGCAACATCCGAGCTCTCAGCATCCTCAAAACCGCTCTCAGTGTCGTAGCTTTCTGCCATGCTGCCCGCAATACTGCACAAACAAAAAACTAAATTAGTTGTCAATTTATTTTATTTATTTTATTTTATTTATTTTTTTACTTTACTTTTTAATTTTATTTAATTTTTAATTAAATTTATTTTTATTTTATTACTTTATTTTATTATTATTATTATTATTATTATTATTATTATTATTATTGTTGTTTTATTTTAAGTTTATTGTAAGTTTATTTTATTCTATATATTATTATTTTATTTTATTTCATTGTATTTTTTTATTTAATTTATTTTTATTTTATTATTTTTTTATGTTATTTTTAATTATTATTTTTCTTTTTTCAAACCGTGTGTTTTTGTGCTCAGACACAGCAGCACACACCTGTTAGTGACGTAGCTGTTGCTGACGCTCTCCACATCTCCCAGGCCGGTGTTGCGGAGCAGGCGGTTCTTGCTGGTGTCGAGTGGCAGCAGCAGGTAACTCATGCGGTTGGCATAATGGATGGCCTGACTGAAAACTGTGCTCTCTTCCTTCTGAACGCGCTCCTGCTGCTGCTCTTTGCTCAGTGTGGGCCACAGACGACTCTGCTCAGACGCCAACTCCAGGGCGCTCAGCTGCTTCTGACCCCCAACACCCTCCCCATCCTGAAAAAAAGCAGAGGTTCAAAGGTCAGATGCATAAACATCCATTTTTTTATATAAAACAAATAACATACGCTACCATTCAAAAGTTTGGGATGTTTTAAAAAGAGATCTCTTATGCTCACCAAGGCTGCACTTATTTAATCAAAATTACATTAAAAACAGCAATATTGTGAAATATTATTACAATTTAAAATAACTGTTCTATTTGAATATATTTTAAAATGTAATGTATTCCTGTGATGCAAAGATGAATTTTCAGCATCATTACTCCAGTATTCAGTGTCACATGATCCTTCAGAAATCATTCTAATATGCTGATTTGCTGCTCAAGAAACATTTCTTATTACTGTAAGTTCAAAATCATTTATTTGAAATATGAATCTTTTGTAACATTATAAATGTCTTTTGATCAATTTAATGCATCCTTGCTGAATAAATCTTACTGAACTTTTGAATGGTAGTGTACAGTTCATTAAAATTAAAGGTAATATTTTAAAATAACTTTCATGAAAAACATGAATAAAATAAAATAAAAAATAATAAAATAAAATAAAATAAAAAATAATCAAATCAAATCAAATATAAAATAAAATAAAATAAAATAAATAAATAAATAAAATAAAATAAAATAAAAAAAACTTACAGGGCTGTATGTGTCTCCCTCCTCGCCGTTCTCCAGGTACAGGGCCCGGATGTGTTTCTGAACATCGCTGTAAAACATGGCCTCCCAGAACGGCATGTTGGTCCACACCATGTGCTCCTGAACGCAGCTGTAGGCGAACTGAGTGATGCCTCCACCCAGTTTCTGTAACACACAAAAAAAAAAAACCGATGCTGTAAACTCACACACTGAACTGAAGCACTTTATTAGAACAGACATGCAATCAATCATCATTATTGAACTCCTCAAATCAGTGAAATATGCCCACACACATATATGTTTGTTTGTGTGTGTGTGTGTTTTACATTATTAATCTGCAATCCAAGTTACTTTTTCTAAGAACTAGTTAGTTAACATATTTAGTTGCAATATAACAAGTCCTTCTCTATTTTACATCCTCTCTCTTCTTCGTCTTCTTGTCTCTTACTGATTCCCTGTTCTTCTAAGAAATACTGCTGTCTTTAACTTAACTCTTGCGCTTCTAGACAAAAAAATATAGTACACCAACAAATACTCATTCACATATGCACTCACCCGACAGAAGGCGGTGACCAATGGTAAAAGTGCAGCAGCAATTCCATGTTCATCCATATGTGAACAGTCCTGAAGATAAAAATAGAAGCGCATTTTATACAAAGACATCAAAACATTTGAATAACACAATTTATGGAGGTAAATGATGATAACACAATCAAAAGCAATTATAAACTAAACCAAAACATCATATTTTCCACTTCCTTATTGCAGTAGAACATTCTCATAAACCCTCTGTATCTGATTCCTTGAAAGAAGACACTCCTGTGTTTTACCTGCAGGGTGCAGTTCAACATGCGGACGATGTAGTCAAACTGCTGGTCGTCTAGAACGGCCCTGTTCTGCAGCACGTGCAAATTGAGCTCCTGGGTCAGACAGACTCGTGCCGCCCGGCCTTTTAGAGCCCGTATCACTGCCGGCATTAACTGCAGACACACACAAACAAGTTAACACACACCCATATACACAAAAATAGACTAATTTGAGATCATAAATGCTTTAGCAGAAACAGACACCATAAATCTGGGTTATGTTTAACAGAAAAGCATAAATAAGAGGTGTGTACCTTCTTGGCTTCCAGCATCTTGTTGTCAAAAATGTATGTGATGCAGTTCCTGACCACCTCTAACCTCCTGGCGCTGTTGGCCAGAACATTCCCGTTCCTGTCCACTATGTCAGCTAGAAGCAAGCCAGAGAGATAAAAACATGAAGATTATGAAGATCAGCACAAAGCTGTGTTCACATCAGTTTAAGTATGACAAGTTTATTTGGAGGTGATGTTTGCTGCATGAGAATTGCAGTCTCACCCAGTGGAGGTCCGCTTGGGACCATGCCCTTCAATTCGGCCTTGACCACAGGCGGGGCGGTTTTGAGTTTTGCCGCTGCGTGGTCTATAAAGAGCTGCACGGAGACCTCGTCCAGCTGCGGGAAAGAAGTCTGTGGGAGCCGGGGATGTGCGTTTTCAGCTGTTCTCTGAACTCTGTGCATGGTTACTGCTGGGTATGGGTTTTCCTATGGGAAGAAAACATGTGTTTAACGTGTTTAGAGACAAAATTGCAAACAAAATCATGAAAAATTGGGATATTCTTATATATTTTCTTGTATTATAATGCTATAATATACACTACCAGTCAAAAGTTTTTGAACAGTAAGATTTTTTATGTTTTTTTTAAAGAAGTCTCTTCTGCTAACCAAGCCTGCACTTATTTGATCCAAAGCACAGCAAAAATAGAAAAATTTAGATATTTTTACTATTTAAAATAACTGTTTTCTATTTGAACATATTTTAAAATGTAATTTATTCCTGTGATTTCAAAGCTGAATTTTTAGCATCATTACTCCAGTCACATGATCCTTCAGAAATCATTCTCATATTCTAATTTGCTGCTCCAAAAAATGTATTTTATTTGCTGCTCAAAAAACTAAATTTTACTGTTTTTGCTGTACTTTGGATCAAATAAATACAGCAGAAGAGACTTCTTTAAAAACATTAAAAATCTTACGTTTTAAAAACTTTTGACTCGTAGTGTAATTTAATAATTTAATATATGTATTCACATTTTCAAATGAATAGCACTAAATAGAAGTTTTAAAATTTTAAATATTTTAAATTTGTAAATGAATTTAAACATCACAACATTGCAATCTACCTGTGGAAAATTAATTTTTACTTTGAGATTTGCAAAAAATTACATTAAACTATTAAATTAATGTTGATAACACTTTAGTATAGGGACCAATTCTCACTATTAACTAGTTGCTTATTAGCATGCCCATTATTAACATATTGTCTGTTTATTAGTACTTATAAAGCACATAATCTGCATGACCATATTCTACATCCCTAAACTTAACAACTACCTTACTAACTATTAATAAGCAGCAAATTAGGAGTTCATTGAGGTAAAAGTCGTAGTTAATGGTTTGTTAATACCGAGAATTGGACCTTAAGTAAATAAATAAATAAATAAAACATTAATATTAATTAACCTATACTGTACTGATATATAGTGCATCATTAACTGCAAATTTCTTTATTTTAGTTTAAAACAAAAGTTTGGGAGAAAATAACAGTGATAGTGCCAAGATCTGCACTTATATTTTAAATACCGCTTTTTAGCCTCAATTTTGACATGGAAAGGTGTCAACGCATCACGTGACACAGCAGATAAGACACATGAATTAAACGTACATTTTTGAAAAGCTGCTCCGCCAGCTCCTTAATATGCTTCATCACTTTATGAGGATCTCCTGTCTCCTGTCGAATGCGCTCCACCTGATTGGCTATGAGCTACCGTGAAAGAAAATAAGTGAGAAAAGATGAGACAACTTCAAAAACACACAAAAAAGCATCCTTCTCAATCTCCTATAAGCTGTCAGCTATATCCATCATACACCCATGACTCACATCGTCAAACAGGTCTGTGGCTCGGTATGGAGGACCACGCTCGGACACAAACCCAGCAAAGGCCATGCCGTCCAGCACCTTCATCAGGAAGTCATCCTCAGATAGTGCTCTCTGCCCTAAAAATGCAGCCTTGAGAGAAAAACAACAAGCTTAATAGGCCTTTTCATGACTGTTTTAGCGTTTGTATCTGAAATTGAATTTTAGGGCTCTTTAGTACCTTATGGAAGCGTATAACGGGTTCAGGGTGGATGCGAATTATATGCAGACACCATCGATAGCCCTGAAAGAGCTGTGCGAACAGCCACAGGAAGACTGCGCGGATCTCCTTATCCTGCAGCGCACACAAAACAAAGACACTCTCATAAAACAATCACTTCCTGCAATGTCACATCCGTCACGTCCACAACAGTTTCAGGGTCATTAAAAAAAACATTTGCATTTGTAGATGTGATGTCAGATGCTGACAATTAATCAAGGAAGGAGGAAAAGAATATTTACAGATTCACAAAGAATTTTACCTGAATTTTAAGTGTAGATGGTTGAACGGAAGATGGAGGAAAAGCATGATCAGCCACTTCCAGGTCTGGATCGAGAACCTTTATGACACAAAACATACATATATATCAAGATTACAGTACAGTACACTACTTGATTGCCCGCTATAGACATCTAGTCACTGATAAGAAGCGACACTGATGCCGACAAATTTTCTTTTCTAGGAAAATAACCCAAGTAAACAATACATATAATGACAGATGCAAATATTTGTTCTCACATCGATTCTTTGCTAAATGATTCAACACATGAAATGAACTTTGGTCATAATTAGATTCCGATAAGAATATTTTGTTGGAAGTCATAATTATTTTCAAAAACATGCTGAAGGAACAAAGCTAAATGTTTCATTTGAGTTTTAAGTAGATTAGTGATCAGAATACAGTGCTATTTTAGTATTATTTATGCAGTACAATAGTGTTTATTAATATTTTAAATTATCCTGTATTTTCAGTTTTCATTTTAACTTTTATTTTTTAGCAATTTTGTTGTGCTTTGACATGTTTATTAGTTTTTTTTATTATTGTTTTTTATAGTTGTATTTTTAATTTTTTATATTATAAAAATAATATTTTTATTTTATATTTTGATTTAGCTTTAATTTATTTTTATTTCAGTTTTAGCAACTATGGCAGTCAAGACAACATTTCAAAGTTTTTTTTTTATCTAATATTTATATTTTATTTCAACTTTATTTAGATTAACAAAAACAAAAATGTTTTAATAGCTATAGTTTTACTTATTTTAAAAATAACAACACTGTCTGGATGTGGTGGATTTTCATACTTTGAATACAATATGAAAACAATTCATTTTTATACTATTATTTTAAAACAACTGAAAATTATTTTTATAGTCCATTATTTAATTCTGCAATGAATGCACTGAATTTTCATTGGTGCATCACATATTTTTACACCCCAACTAACAATGCCACCATTTTAAGCCTCAAGTCATAAATCAGTTTAATGTAAGCCACAACAGTTTAAAACACAATGTTCATTGTGTCCATGACAAGACAATAAATCACATATGTTCCTTGTTAATCTGAGTTTCTGTTAAGCCACAAAACCATTGTTATTTCGTCAGTGGTTTGGTTTCGCTACATTTGTATCCCAAAGTAAAATCTCACTGGCCCAAAATCCTACTCCACATAACTGTATTTAAACATCAAATATGTTCTGATTGACTGCGCTTTTCACTCTGTGGAATAAACGACAGAAAAATACTTGTAAAAGATACATATGTCTTTCTTACTGCGACTGTATCCAAATCTGGCTCATCTATGCACATGAGCGCTTCTGTAATTACAGAAAGCTGCCGTCCGGAGATGAAGCTAATAACAAAACTCACTTAGCTAATTGAAAAGGTACAGGATTAGGCACAGGACATAAACTAAAACAGCAGTTGCCTACACAACTATCGGAAACATCTTTAACCTTTGCATAAAGAGCACAGAGGATCAGGAAAGAGAAAACGAAGAAACCCCGCGTTTTCCAGGCAATTAAACAGATGAAATGGGTTTATTACTGAGGCATGGTCATCTCTTTTGTCAGCCATGATTATCTCTCTCCCTGAGGGGACGCGGTTATGTGAGCCCTGCTCGCTCAAACATGCATATGCAACCTCAGCCTCTGCCACTTCTGGTCTGTCTGCCTTGGCGCCACAGACGTTCATTTCAGAGAGACAGCAGTGACTGTGGGACTCTGCGCTTGTTTCCAGAGGGGCAAAATGTGAATGCCACACACATGGACTTTTCTGTGCCAATTTAGATCTAATCTAAACAAACAGACAGACAACCGGACACTTTTAGGTATGAGCACAGAACGGAAAACCCTATTCATTGTCATTTTCCTGAAAAGAAAAACAACTTCCTTTCAGAAAAGGTCTAGGCATGAAAGTGACTCATACATCATACTGTAAAATTTAAAAGGAAGTTTTCTAATTGTTAACATTAAGCAGGAATTAAATGTGATAATCCTGCTTGGAAATGTTTATTTGTCAGAACATGAATAAAAAGTGGGGAAAATGAAGAGAAAAATTGAACAATTAAATTGTATATCAGCTGATACATATTGAATAAAAACAACAAAAAAGGTACCAATTCTCAATAACTAACAACCAATAATCAACATTGTATAAATGAAGAATGCACAATATAGCTGCAACATATCAGTTATTAGTCAATATTGATTTTTTTTTTAATTGAGCAGAATCAGTAAACTACAAAATAATACATTTTTTTAATGTATGATTTAATAAATAATAAACATAAAAATCTGGTACTAATTAGGAATGCACAAAATATTAGTACCATATTAGATTCCAGCTGATATTAAAGGATTTTTATTTATTTTTTTGCTTGTTGCTCTAGTGATATTATTTAGAGAATTTTAGGGGAAAATATATCAGCATTTATATATTTTTTAAAAAATAATAATTAATTATTAGAATTTAAAACATTTTTTAAAAATAATAAAATATTCACTGATATTAGTGGATAACCAGTGTGCATCATCTATGCAAAGACTTCATCACATTAAGTTTAGGACAATGTGTAAGAATTCACAAGTTTCTAAACTGAGATCTCACGTGTAAAATGTGTTTAAATATTACTTTGATTAAGAAATTAGTAGTCAAATGTTTTATGGATTCTGAACAAGAACTTCTCTTTTTATAGAATATTGCTCTATAATTGCAACTACTTAAAACCACTATAAAGCAGCCTGTAAAATCACTATCAGCACTATAATCTTACTCACAGTACAGTGAGTGTAACTTAAACAAGGAAGTACGTGTGGTTGAGTAATGTATGCCGAGAATCATTTAACTACCGCTGGCACAAAACCTCATTATGATAAATATTTATTTCATGTGTTTTTATAGCCCCAATCCATCCATTAAACCTACAACACTTCCCCAGTCTGTGCTCCGGTTTGTTAAATTAACTTAATGTCAATTATAACATTTTCAACTCTTGCAGTGATTACTCAACCCAAGACTGGCATACATCCACCTAACGGGTAAAACAAGTCGGTTACCATTGAGATGACAGTCTGTGTGTAATGAAGAAGTGGCTCAGGCAGCAGGGATATGTGGACACACTCAGGAATGGTGACCGTCCCTCCGTCCAGGTCTGCAATGATTACGTCGAGCTGTGAAGAAAACACAGGAACATGGATGTAAATATGGACCCTTATTGCTCTATATGGGGAGATGCAGAAATATGCATAACATCAACTCATATTTCAAAAACAGGAAACTGAGTGACGCTTTTAGACAAGACCAAACACATCAGACCCGATTCAACCTTTTCTGACAAAAAAAAAAAAAGTTAGTGAATGAGACCTTCTTCGCAAGTGTCTTGTTTAAAATTCTGACTAAAGGAGCATTTGGGTCCAAACGAAGTGACCTCAGGTCAAGTATCATTCCCTGGTATCAAGCATCACATCATCTCTAATCTGAACTCAAGTAATTGGATGTAAATGTTCAAATGTTCCTTGTAAATTAAGCTAACCAAGGTAATAACAGTCTAGTAGGTGTAAGTTTTAGAGTAAATGCCTATTATTACTGCATTTGGCCGTGCAAAAAACAGCAGGTGATATTTGTTCAACAAGATAAACATCAGAAAAATAGGTCAGGAATTCGCCATTGAAAGGACTTTATTACTATAAGGCAGAAACTGAAAGAAAATCTAGTAAAATGTAACCCAATCACATGACCTTTGATACAAATCTGTGATTATTAAGTGTTTATGTTGCTGTATATAAAACTCAAAACAAATGGGTTGGAGGTCTAATGCTAAATCCAGACAATATAATTCAACTAAACATATATTCAGGAAGAAGAGCAAAATTAATAGACTTATACACTTTTAAAAACGACAAAAACTAGTTGAGATGCACCAAGATAAAGCAAATCTGATCCCATGTTGTGTATTGCATGGAACTCTGTATTTTGTTACACTTGTTTCATCTTGCACCATATGCCAGATATCTGATCAAACCTTATCTCAAAAGTCTAAATGTCCCTAAGTGTGTTGCATTATGTTCTCCGGTTCATGGCATGAATAAAAAAAGACATCTCACCAGCTCCTGGGTCTCTGAGCGGAAGTGTGAGTTGACTCCTATGATGAAGGGCGTCGGAGTGCTGAGCACCTCCAGCAGCTTTCCCGGTAAGATGGGAATATATGTAAAACTGGAGAGAGGGGAAATAAAAGCACGGAGGTTGATATGATGATAAAATTAGAAGGAATGGGAACAATAAAAGGAAAAACAAAAGTTTTTGAACAAGAAATAATAAAGGGGATGTAATAAGTCTTGTTGGTGTTTTTAATTAGTATAATTTTTTCCATTCTAATGAATTTGAATTTTGTATTTTAATTTAAAAAGTACACAACACAACAACATTATTATTATTGTTGTTGTTGTTGTTATTACAGTAACAATGGCAAATAAAATAATTATTTTATTATAATAAATAATAATAATACATTATAATAGTTAGTAGTAGTAGTAGCAACTAGGGGTGGGAATCGCAGGGTACCTCACGATACGATATAATCACGATACATGGCTCACGATAACGATAATATCACGATACTGCGATTCTGCGATATTCAATATATTTCTAGAAAATCCTATTATAATACATCACGATATCTGTCTAAACAAAATGCCTGTGAAAAGGTTAAGTGCAAGTTTTCTTTCTTTATTCAAGTTCAAACTGTTAGAAAACAACAAAAAAAAGTTCTGTAAATCAATTTTAACATGTTGAGTAGGCTAAATTAATCATTTTATTCTTGGACTTATTAAAAGCTTACACTTTTCTTTTTCTCTGTGTGTAAACAAACACATTTAACTGCTTATTAAACAGAAAAAAATTAGATAGATAGATAGATAGATAGATAGATAGAAAGAAAGAAAGAAACCTGGTACATTTCAAAATTTACCTGGCGTGCTTTCTCAACCTTTCTACTCCTCTCATCATAAAAACGGAGCCCCACACGAAGAAATAGCCGTTCACAATCACATCGCGTCTTTTGCACGCTCAGGTTCGTTATTTCAAATATAGACGCGCAGCAAGCACACACACTGCACACTTCTGCGCTGCATTACGTCTCTGACAAGGTTTTGTTTCATCCTCCATGCCAGAAGTGCAGATTTATGTTTCTGCCGGTCGGTGCCCACTGTTCACACTGTATAGCGCGCACTTGTAATATCTGAGAGAGAGGGAGAGCATCCAGTGTTGTTCACATAAAACTGGACTCACTGGCGGCGCTCTCTCTCACTCATATATAGTGAGGGAAATAATCCACCTGCTTTCCAAGCGGAGAGGTTAGGCTACTCACGGACTGAATATGCGCTCTGCAATAATAATGTGATCGCTGCCTATGGTCCACGCTGATAGCTGTTCTGGGGCAGCTAGTTTTCATCCCCATAAACATATATATAGCAGTAAAGCTAATACAGTGGCTGGAAATCGGTTTATCCTCCGGTTCCTTGTGCTTCCCCATCTTCATAGAGAACGTGGCTCATGATTGCTCAGAGTCAGAGCGCTTTTGGATAGAAGCTGGAAATGCCACGGCCGCGATTTCCACGCATTTTTAGATGCTGTGAGCAGGGAAATCTATTTAGAGCACCTTATTATATTAATTAAAATATCGATATTTGGTGCCAGATATCGATCGATTATAGTGTCGCACTGAGAAGAATCGCGATATATCGCCATATCGATTTATTGTCCCACCCCTAGTAGCAACAACAATGAAAAATAATAATAAAAAAATAATAACTCATTTTATAATAATAAATGATACTACTACTAATAATCATTATAATAGTTAATAATATTAACAATGAAAAATAATAATAACAATAATCATTTTTTTAATTGTTGTTGTTGTTGTTATTAATAATAATAGTAATAGTAAAAATAAACGATTATCTTCATAATAAGAAACAATAACAATAATATTAAGTTGCTGTTATGATTAATTATTTTATATTATTATTATTATTACAGTAACAATGACAAATAACAATAACAATAACAAATAACAAAAAGCATTTTTTATAATAATAAATAATATATTATAATAGTTATTAGCAGCAGTAGTAGTAGTAACAATAAAATAATAATCAATATCATTAATAATAATAATAATAATATTAATAGTAATAAACTCACTTTATAATAATACATGACACTCCTAATAATTGTTATAATGGTTAATAATATTAATAACGATGAAAAATAATAATAACAATAAAACAATGATAATAATTTTTCATTGTTGTTGTTGTTGTTATTAATAATAGTAATAATAATTATTATTATTTTTATATTAAGAAACAACAATAATATTAAGTTGCTATTATTATTTTTATTTTTATTATTAATAATAATAATAATAACAAGAAATTCTAAAATCAACCAGAAATGTACATTTCACCTTTTATTAAATTTATTCAAAACTTTTTCAAAACCAACTATGGCATTAAAAACAAGCAATCAGTATGAAGCAATCAAATTCAGCTCCAACATATGATCCCTCTTCACCTGTACTTGAGTGGGAACATGATGGCCAGCAGAGCTCTGCAGGCGTCTGTCAGACGCTGGTAACTGCAGGAGAGGAACAGGATCTTGTGCTCCGTCAGAGCAGCGCAAAACAGACAGAGAACATTCACGATTCCTGCAAACAGAGAAGAGAGAGAGAGGTCAGCTGAGCCTAAAAATATCAGCCCCACTTCCTGTTATTTATTTAACAACACAAGGTGGAGATTACACCGACCACATCTGACACTTGACACCAACTGTTGCTGTTTTAATGAAGCTGATTTGCTGTTTAGCACCTAAGCCTGCTGCTGATTGGCTTACCAAGCTGTCTGAAAAGCTGGGCCACGCTGCAGCCGCTCACAGGCAGGGAGTCGTTTATGGGCATCTGGATAACCTGCCTGTCGCCCGCGCCAAGCGTTATGGTCCTCTGTAGAGATGGAAAGAAGTGCAAGAAAAGAAAGATACAGATAAAGAGGTGGGGAAGAGAGATTGGGAGATGATGAGAGAAATTAAAATGAGTTTTAACACCCTCTAACACCCTTCTAACACCTCCACCATGGCATTATGGGAAAGATTAATGCGTGTACGCAGCAGGCTGGTCGTGGGGTGAGCTAAAGACAGGAGGTTATTTAATAGAAAAAAGAAATCAAAGCCATTCACCATTTATAAAAATCACCGAAGAGAAAGCTGTTTTTTTTTTGGCATTTTCACATCTATTTCCTGTTATAAACAAGTCACTTTTACATTCACTGCTTTTTTGTGATAGTTACAGATGAAAAAATTGAAAATATTCAGGTTGAGGATGGAAATTTGCTGTTAGGAACATCAGAAAGATCTCAGAATCACAAAATATTAATATTACAAATATTAACAAACATCTTCAAACATTAGCTGGAAATTATAAGAGGGTAAAAATCAGCAAAGAAAAATCATTCATGTTATGCAACCCAACACATACTGTTGATTATGCCCATTTTAGGACAGTTAATTCAGGCGGAGGTGAGGTCTGTAAGTGTTAAGAAACCAGTCCTTTTAGAGTAAAAGTCAGGACAGGAAGTAAAGACGTGGCTGTAAAATGACAGCGGGGTGTGATGTCATCACTTCAAACAGCCACAGCACACAAGCGTTTAATAGCCTTGCATTAGAGCGCGTGCACGTTATACACCCTCATAAAATGCTTGCTGTAATGAAACCTCATGACAGGCCCAATCCAAAGCGATAACATATGGAACTGCACAGAAGCTTAATTTACAATGCATTCATAATGATTAAGATAACTGCAATCATTGTGCACATGAAATCCCTTCCAAATATAGGAATTTTAAGTGAATACAGAAACGCCATGCAATGCCCATTTTATCCCTCTTTATGCTGTCAGTGAGTCAGAATGAAGAACAAAATTGAAAAACAAAAAATAAATTACTAACTTAAATTCTTTTTTGCAATAATAATATAATATAATAAAATATTTACATTTTCAGATTTTTTTAAATATATTTTTAAACATTTAAATGTTTAAAATGAAAGTTAAAATCTATAATATATAGGAACTTAGGAAGTGTGTGTGCGTGTGTGTATACATACACACGTTATAGATTTTTAACTGTAATTTTTAAATTTAAAACAAAAATGTATTTAAAAAATAATAAAAAAATCAACTTAAAAACTAAAATACAATAAAATATTATTTTTACATATTTCAAATATTTTTGAATTATATTTTAGATATTTTAATACTTAGTTTTATCTTTAAAATGTATCAAATGTACAAAAAAAAAATACAAAGCATTATTCCTATTTTATATATTTATATACGTTTTTAAAACTAAAAATAAATATTTAAAAAAATTACTTATTTATTTCAAATCAAAGGACTCATTTTCCTTAATGTACAGCTGTTAAAACAACACAAAAAATCTAAAAGGGACAAAAAAATCCATTAAATTAATCAGCCTCATCAGTTTACCATCCTGGGCTGCTTTTCCCAAAAGCAAAATAAGTCTAAATTAATTGTAGAAGCTTAAAATCCATTAGCATCAATAGTCTTTACGATCAACTTTAAGCTTACAATGCTTTTGGGAAACACAGCCCTGATGCTTTACTAATAACTGTACATGTTAGTATTGTTTTTCCAGGTCTCAACAGCCTTGAGCTTGAGCTAGTGCAGGAAACTAGCGCATGCCTTCAACAACCACAGCAACAGGAGAGGAGTGAGGCTGGAAAACATTGTCATACTAAGTTTTGACCCAATCATTGATTAAACAACAAGTTAGTCACATTCTGGATCAGTTTTAATCATAATTTCTGTGATCTAATTGATTCCCCTGATGTTGAGTGTGTGGAGCAAAACAAAGGGGATAGCAGGATTGACAGTGAGAGAAAGAGCTGAACGAAATTAAACAGGGCGTACCGAGCTCTCCTCTCTGTCGTCCTGGCCCGGCTAGATTAGCACACACAGCAACACAAAACACAAACCATTAGACACACCAAGATTTACAGACATTATAATATAAAAAAAGAGAAACAGCAAAAAGCAAACAAGGAAATACATGACAAGATGCAAAACACATGTGATGATAAAAGACAGCTGTGAGGGCAAAGGTCAGATAATTATGAAAATACGGCTGCCGTATTAACAGGTAAAACCCTTCTTGAAACAGAAAGTGAGGCCCGGGAAACTCTGACTTGCATAACAGATTAGATATTACATTGATGACTTCTGGTATGCCCGTATTGATATGGATTATCTTACAATTGGGAAAATAAACAGACGTGTTTTAGTTGGCATTGCAGTCAAGGGTCAGGGAGGGTAAAACATGCCCTTCAGGAAGACTCTATGGATTCTCAGCACTACTCCAGGAGAAAAAAAAAAAAAAAAAAAAAAAAAACTCCCCTTTATGTACACGCAGACTTTTGACCAAGTAACACCTGACTCACCAATTCCACTGGCTTCCCAACATACAGATACGTGCCAAATGCCTTGTTTCTATCACAATGCTTTCATTTAACTGGCTGAGACTTTTATTAAATCCAGGCACGTTTGATATTTTACAGATTGTATTTTAGCACTCTGTCAGGGAATTTGGATATTTAAGGGAAAGAAAGACCTTTAAATATAAATTCAAAAAAATTAAGACCTACTATGCAAAATCAATACATTAATAATTACATATTAAGTGTTTTAAAACCAATTTTAAAGACCTAATTATTGTAAGTAATGAATGGTGATTAGGGCTCATAAAATTTAAATATAAATATTGTAAATAAAAGTTCCCTTTTTTTCCAAGTCTTGCAATAATGTTTGATATTATTATATGGCTAAAAAGGTAATATTTTCTACTAAACAATAATATGGCTTAAATTATTGCAAGTACAGCAAAATATTTTTATACATTCAATTATTTTTACATATATTAAATCTTTTTACATACTTTATTTTTTATCTTTAAAATGTACAAATTAAAGAAAGGGAATATAAATCAGGAAGATTAATTAGAATATTTGAAAAGTAGTATTTATGATTTTTAGAAACATCACGTTTTTCTATAACCAGATGGTGATTAGGGCTAATAAAAATTAAATATAAATATTATAAACATAAAACTCACTTTCTTCCCCAAGTCTTGCAATGATGTTTGATATTATTATATGACTAAAAAGGTAATGTTTTTCTAACGTACCATAATATGGCCAAAACTATTGCAAGATCATGAGATAAATCTTTAATAACTAAAATACAGCTAAATATTTATTAATTATCCAATAATTTTTATATATATTAAATCTTTTTATATATTTAAAATATTTATTTTTAATATTTTATTTTTATCTTTAAAATGTACAAATTAAAGAAAGGGAATATAAAATAGGAAAATTATTTAGAATATTTGAAAAGTGTTTTATGTATTATTATTTATGATTACTAGAAACATCACATCTTTCTATATACAAATTTAATATAAAAATTTTTTTTTTTTTAATACTTGAATATTCTTTTAAACAGTCTTAAATTCTGAACAATGACTTTAGGACAACACAACTTTAATGACCTCGCAACATAAAGAAACAAATTTATATAGTTCTATTTATTAATTTATAAATAAACATAGTTCCATTCATTATTAATGACCATAAATTAACATCTGCATTTCATAACAGCCTAAAACAGCTAATTCAATCAGAAACTGATTCAGAACTATCCATCACCATCTGAAATGTCACAATCGACCTAATTCTCAAATTATTAACATGTTACGTTATACAAAACACTCCCTTTCCATTGCACACAAGACAAGCAAAACAATGAAGAGACGGCACTGAAGCTGTAGTATGTTGTTTTGCGCGTTTCTAAGGCTGTCATTCATACACGCTGCAGTGTGCTTAGACGCCATCTGCCACCGTCCCAGCCCATATGTTCAGTCCACGCCAATCAGGCCCAGGACACAAACACTGGCCCCATAAGCCTCTGTGTGTAAGCGTGTGTGTGTGTGTGTGAGGAGGCGCTTAAGTGTTTATCTGTGCACTGTCCCATAAAATAATCAATAAGCAGATGAAAGAAACTGCCACCAAAAAAAAAAAAATGATTGATGCATTTCAGGTGCAACTGACCGCAGCCAAAGAATCAGAAAGAAATAAGGCACACTGTTGATTCTCATGAGCAGCAGTGATTTCAAATGACTGAGAAATGCAAAGCGTAGACTGATTGATTGATTGATTGATTGATTGATTGATTGATTGATTGACTGATTGATTGTCAGGAAGAATCACAAATGGGTTGATTGGTTAAAGCTGCTCGGAGGTAAATGTTACCTGGAAACAACCCAGTAGCCAGTCAGTTAAACTACAAAGAGGGGGGTCATTTATCTGGAACACAAGGGAGTCAGGTTTACACTTCAGGGGAAGGAATCATTTGGTTGTAACACAAAAACTGCACGTCAGCTTGAGAATATGAGAATGTGAGCATGTTAAACGGAAACCAATCATACTTAAAGCGCTGGATCACTCAAAAATGAAACTGTCATTTCATTATCATGCACGGCTTGATTTCGTGGAAAACAAAAAGAGAAACTGGCCACTCTTTTTTAATATATAATGAAAGTGCATGGGGATTTTTACTGTCAAGCTCCAAAAACAAATGATTTTCAGAAAATGAATACTTGTACTTATTAAAACTCACTAAATTTAGATCCATCTTTGCATAAAGTGAACATATAACTTCAGAGCAATCAGAATATAGTGCATGCGTCATATACACCACTTTTATGATACTTTTAAAGTGTTTACACTTGTATACACATTTTTTTTCAGTAAGTTGCCATAGCAACAGTTCTCAATTTTCATTTAGTTTAACTTGATAACTAAAATTGAAATAATGAATAACAACAATATATATTTACTAAATATTTAAATATTTAAAAACATATAAAACATTTTAAAAAATGACATAGAAAAACTAATAAAAATGACAAAAACATACAGTTTAAGTAAACTAAACTAAAATAATATGGAAAATATAAAAATGAAAATTAATTAAAAATGTTAAAATAAACTATAATATTATGTCAATGAACACTGCTCAAAGCCCCATTCATCTTCATTATAAGGAAAAGCAGTAGCCTGGATATTCTTCAAATCATCTTTTCGTGTTTTACAAAAAAAATAATAATTATATATATATTATCTTTATATATTTTTATATATATATATATTTTTATATATATATATATATATATTTTTATATATATATATATATATATATATATATATATATATATATATATATATATATATATATTTTTTAAGTTTAGTACATGATACATAATATTCAGGGTCATCAAGGGTCATAATTTTGAGACAGATGAGGGAACATATGAAGGTTAAGATTAGAGCATCTGTCTTCAGATAATAGTGCAGATCTTCCACACTACCCATGATGCAGTGTGTTTAATCTCTGAGATCTTCAGAGATAAACACTCATTTGTCCATAGATAATGAAGGTCTGCGTTGAAGAGAAGTCAAAAAAAACAATACAGACACGTTTTCTGATTAAAACATGGTAGACTGTGCAAAATTCTCACCTGAGAGCCTCCAGCTATAGGAATGATGCAGGTGAGAAGGTTTCCAATCACCGTTTCCATAGGAACGGTGAGGCCATCCACATGAACGGTGTAGATGAGACTCAAGCAGTTCTGCAAAATAAAGAGATTGAGTTTAAATATAGGGAAATGATTAGAAGTGAGAAATCGTATCAAGACAAATCACAGGCTGGATGCATTTCCTGGCTCAACATGACATGACAAAATTTAGTTTTCTGTTTAACATCACAAAATCTGTGGATTTTAATGTCACCAAGGTAACTGGCTAACATAGGTGAGATAGTGACAAAATTATAAGAATTACTCAGTTGAATGGGTGGGTGTTGAAAAAAAAATTGGGTCACACTTTATTTTAAGGTCCAATTCTCGATATTAACAAACCATTAACTATGACTTTTGCCTCAATAAACTCCTAATTTGCTGCTTATTAATAGATAGTAAGGTAGTTGTTAAAGTCCCCCTGTGGTGAAAAACAACTTTTTATGTAGTTTATTTGTCTGTGTGGTGTTTTTAATTTGCTTTTAAACAAACCATGTGCCAAGCCATTTATCAACACCATTGCTGAGTATTTTCTCTTTAAAACTGTAGTCTCTCAGTGACAGTCAAAGAAATGCGGTTTGAAACAGCTCTCGGTTTGCTACGTCACAAAATTCAATAACCAATCGCGTCAAGGGATCCTATCCTCAGCATATCATTAACTGTGCTGCAAAGCAGAGGCTCTAGTGAGAAGACAGCGAGGTTAATCCAGTAACAGTTATATTTTTTTCTGTAGATATTTCGCTAACTGTTAATATTTCCCCCTATTTTCACAATGTCGTGTGCTGTTAGCGCTTATTTATTTGTATTTAGAACCGCTGACTTGAATAATACCCCGCGGCAGCAGTGTAAAAGTATCCCGGAGTCAGACGCACCGATATCCGCTCTTCACACACATATGATCGCAGGCGCGAACTGGAATCACAAACTTGGCTGCATTTGAGTCTTTAAGGCATTTTGAGGACACAACATCGTCAAGCAGGTAAATTTAACGAATGTTATTGTATCCACTGTAGCTGTCCGCTAGTAAAAACATAGCTTTATCAGTCATTACCCGTGAACGAACCAACGCAAACAGAAAATGTCACCTCACGAAGTTAATCATCAGTCTCCTTGCTTACGTTGAGCATACCAGCTTATTTCTGGTTCAAACATATATGGCTTAATTAAAGAAATATTTCCACTTGCCATTGCGTTGCGTTTACTACGGTTCAGTTAGTGGATCAGCAGGCCCTGGCTGATGTGACTGAGTGGAGGCGGGGCTAATTTGCATATTCATAGATCCGCGTATAGTAAATGAGGCGAGGGTGTAGAGTTACATTCAAGCTATTTTAAGGCATGAGAGATTTATTTTCACAAGACAAAAACATTTAAATATGTCATTTTGATGATCAAAGGTGAGTTTTAAAGGATCAAATTTTTGACTACAGGGGGACTTTAAGTTCAGGGATGTAGAATATGGTCATGCAGAATATGTGCTTTATAAGTACTAATAAACAGACAATAAGTTAATAATAGGCCTGCTAATAAGCAACTAGTTAATAGTGAGAATTGTTCCCTATACTAAAGTGTTACCAGAAATGGATGGATGGATGGATGGATGTTTTGAAAGTTTTCCAGCAAAATTATGTTTCAAATAGCTGCTATGGAGTTACAATACAAATGCATAATTTCCAGCTTTTTAAAAAAAAAAAATTAATATTTTTTTTTCCATTAAGATTTAGTATTTTTGTTTATTTATTATGTTTGTTTATTATTATTTATTATTTAATAACAACAAATTATTTAATAACTTTTTCAAAACTTGTATTATTTCTTTATATAGTACAGTTTTTTAACATAAAACACGTTGCTTTTTTTGTGATCAGGGTCAGATAAGTAAGATAACTGTTTTATTATTTTTGTAAAGGATACATGATGACAATAATAATACTAATAATAAAAATAATAATAAAATTAAAAGTTTTAGATTTTTATTTAGATATAGAAAAAAAAAATACTAACAAAAAAAAAGATTTTTTTCTTATACATAAAATAAGTTGCTTTATTGTGAAAACAGTAGCCTAAAATAATAAAAACCTTACTGTTGAGCCCTAAATTGTTTAAGACTGCATCACGTGCAACTTTGTGTGTGTCTCTCTTACCCTAAAAACCTCTGTGTGGTCCAAACGGGACACGACGACCAGGCTTTTAGGAGCGTATAGTTGAGCGGGCTGGAGCACGTCTGGACTGTCATCTTCATCGGCCTCACTGGGCTCTCCTTTCTGTAGCTGAACACACAAACAATGAATAAAACACCCTCAAGCTGCACCTAGAATTACTACACTTCAAATCCCTCAAACATTAGAGGCCCAATCAAGAAGCAATATCTCAACTACCATAATCCATTTTAATACAGCAGTAAATCACCCCACCCATCAGCACCGTTGTATCCTGTTATATAATTGCTGCACGTGCTCGGCACAAACCTGCGGGTTCTCCACGGACTCCCAGAAGGTGAAGCAGGCGCAGTAATGCCGCTCGGAGTTGATGTCTGTGAGAACCGCCACAAAGAAAGACGGAGGCTTTCTCTCTGGAACCAGCTGCCATCCGCTGGGCTGACAGAACTGAAAGAGACGCCATGAAATTAAAAAGATGGCTTCATCAGATGCTATAAAAACACTGCTAGAATTATTTAATTTTGTTAGATAAATCTGTGAATTCTGGGATATCCTCTGTGTTTGTTTGTGATGGGCTTACCAGCTCAATGCCTTGAGGAAAGGGGTTATCTTCCCAGTCCTTCTCTGGGAAACGCTGGAGAATCTGGCCTTGACCCTCACTACCTCCTACACAAAAAGAAAGAGAAACAAAGGATAAGTGGATGGATAACAGTTAAAAGCAGCTAATGTAAAGCTTTGCAAATTTGTCTTGACAGAAAATGCCTTTAGTTTGGTGCACAACATGGAAACCACATAAAACTATTTTTTTTCCTCTCGGGGGAAATAAAAACAATAAAAAGTCATAATACGCTGATAATGAGTACTTCCTGACTTATAAACAAGTAGTGCAAACTTTGTTTATGTCTTTGTATTTTAGGTTTTATTTTAGGCATTGTTAATTAGTGATTTCAAACAAACATAATCATATTTAATTCCTTAATGTCTCTGGTTGTGTTATGCATGATTCATCCATGCACATTATTCTGGAGGAAAAAAGTTCTGCTTTCATAACCTTGTATCAAAATGCCTTTGAAATGACTTCAAAAATAAAAGAAAAAGCAGAAAATATGATATATAATAACATAAATCTACAAATACTATTAAACAAAACCAAAATCTAAAAAGAAACCAAACAAACATAAAAAACAAAAATGAAAAAAATGAAACAGAAAATAAAAAACAAAATAAAACAAACAACAAAACACAAAAGCTGTTTGAAGTAGGCTGAAAATAAAACAAAAAATAAAATAAGCCAAAGCACACAATTATATAAAATAAAATAAATATACAAATGATTAAGCAAACATAAAAACTAAACATAAAACAAAAAAACTAATAAAATAGAAAATACAAAACAAAATAAAACAAACAAAACACAAGAGCTGCATGAAGTATGCTGAAATAAAACAAAAAAATAAAAAAGACAACGCACAAAATTATATAAAATAAAATACAAATATTATGAAGAAAACAAAAAATAAAAATAAAACAAAATATGAAACAACACATCTCAGTGTTTGAATCAGTATGAAGCAGGCTGAAAAAAAAATAATGTAAAATGAAAATAAGAAAAAACAATATATTACAGAAAACAGTAACTGAAAAACAAAAAAAATCTACAAATATGACAAAATAACAAAAACTAATCAAAACATTTCAGAGTTTTGAAGTATGAAGCAGGCTGACACAGTGAGAGTTGAAAATGTCACGAGAGGAGAGGAGAGGAGAGGAGAGGAGAGGAGAGGAGAGAAGAGAAGAGAAGCACCTGCCTGAGCTTTCATCAGCTAAACAAAACCATACAGACCCACCATAAAACAAACAACAACTGGGACGTCTTCCAAGACCTGACGCACACAAATTAAATCATCTTGCAGGTCTGGATGATCCAATGTACAGCGCTGACAGCACTCCAAAAGACTATCACTCAGGAATTCATCTGCCTCTTTGAACATCTTATCAGATATGTGCACAACCGCACACACACACACACACAACACTGACTGAGCTACAGTAGATCTGTTGAACAGCAAGCGTTGTGAGATTGAACACAGGGACGGTTTGTGTCAGTTCGAGAATGCTCTTATTGCACAGAGGAATCATGAGATTTTGAGCCTGAGTTCATTTAGACAGCTGTCCCTCTTCACCCAGAATAAATGAGTTAGTGACCCAGTCCCTGTGCTGACGGCGCGATGACCAGCAGGACAAGACTTTAAGTGTCAAACCCAAGCCTTATCCAAGAAAAGCCCTCCTTTTGAGTAAAGGACAAAGGTTAAAGGTTAAGAATGCACACTTTCTTTGAGCCTAGAACAACATTCAGAAAATCCTGAGCTAAACATGGAATTTCCCATTCTTTAAACCAAATTTAAAATTTTCATTAATTTAAAAATTCTATTAAAATTGTATTCCATTACTTTTTCATGAAAGTGTGGAAAATATGATTATAAAATAATACTTAAAAAATAAAATAATATACTAATAATTATTTATTATTTTAATAATTTTTTATTTATTATTTATAATAATAATATTAATACTGTAATAACAGTTATTAAACTAATATTTTTCTTGTGTTTATTTGATTTTATAAGACCTCTGCAACTGGAATAAACAAAAAATGGATAAAATAAAATAAAATAAAATAAAATAAAATAAAATAAAATAAAATAAAAAGTTGAATTTTAAAGCTCATACAAACAAAATCAGGGACCAAAATACCTTTTCAGAGCTTGGATTTCCCCCAACCCCTCATGTGTGTGCAAGTTTGCACGTATAAAAAGGCGGCTCACTGTAAGTGAGTGAGTGATGTGGTGCACATGGCTGATGGGGTTAAAATAAACGGAGGTGTGAATGGCCACACCTTGCTCCTTACATCAGCTCAGGCTCAAGAAGAGTGTCATGTTTACTCGAGAGCGATCCAGGTGAGCCATAAACAATGATGCATTGTGGGAAATGAACCAAAGGTTGGTACGTGCAGCCTGTGTGTCATCAAACAAGTCTGGAGTTGGAATAAGATTTTAAACCCTCCCTAAACAAGGAAGCTAAGCTACTAGCCATCGAAAGGTAGAAAACAAACATCAACAGAAACTTAAACACTGATGCAGATGACTTCAGTCAATATTAGTAATTTTAGTAATATTATTCAAAAAATTCCTACACATTCCGACCAAAGAATTCCTTGCATTTTTCAATGAATTATCATTTTAAAGGTCATTTCTAGCTAAAGAAACACTAAAACCGAATGCTTAATACAGAACTTTTTATTTAAATTTTTTAATTACTTTGTATTAATTTCAACAAACTTTCCATGAAATTATGGGAAAATAACAAAGAAATATGAATAAAATATTAAATACATTATTTTGAAAATTAATAATAGAAAAAAAAACACTACTAATTAAAAATTAAAATAATTAAGAAATTAAAAAATTAATTAAATAAAAAAAAAAAATACCAGATACTTTCATTTCTTTCCTCACAATCTAGAAATACTGGGTGGTGAAACCCCTTTTTGGTACAGTTTAAAAAAGGAAAGACTCCAGATGCAGTTCTAGTGGATAACGGGCAAAATAATACCTGGAGGCAATCTGGAGCGTGTCCAAAATACAGGCACCACAATAGAGCCTATTCACAACACTGTACTGCCAAAATTAGCCTGTTGTGAAAACGATCTTTGGATGGCAGTGGCCTCGAAGATTAAGAGGAAATGCACCAACTTCAGGTGATATTCATATACAGTTCTGGCCCACTGCCAGGGCCCTCAGGCGGTCACTCTACACTCGACCCCCATTTAGTGGAACTGACATGTTATCGCCGCAGGGTAAGAGTGTAGAGTCAGGATTAGTTTCTTTTTCCCTTGCAAAAAAGGAAAAAAAAAAAAAATCAAGACAAGCGGCCAAGGAACGAATCTGAGCCAGAATCAGCGTGCCAAAATCAAACCGATTTTTGAGGCTTCCAACGTGTTGGGAAATCTAAAACTCGCTTTCGCTCCCACCCCTCCTACTTTTTCACTATCTTAGAACGAGAACGAAAGCGACTAGATGAGTGAAAGAGAAAAAGAGACGTCCAAGCACAAACAGGCACTGTTCTCTCAACACTAATTCACTCATTCCGATTCCAGCATTCCGTGACATTCCGATTCCAGAACTCTGGTGCTCCCAGATAACAGCTGAGTCGGCAAACGAGGCAAGAATTCTCCCGAGGGGAACGTTGTGAAAGGCCTAAACCGAAGTTATCAACACATTCACACGCATTTAGCACATTTAAACCCAAAATGCACAAGTGGGAATGCTGCATGCAAGGCTTTGGACAAATTAGAGGAGAATTCTGACCTCATTTTTGGACTCTAGGGACAAAACAAAAAGCTTGGAATCAGTACAAGCGAGTTGAGGACAAACCCACAGCCAGTTGGAGTCAATGCGAGTCTGAGAACCTTCTGAAATCCGACAAAGAAAAATGGGGTCAGTGGGATTTTATGGAGGCCACATAAGCTGTGAAGGTTTCTCAATGATCTACCAATCCACCTTGAGGGACTAGACTACCAGAAACCTTGCACCTGAGAGTTTGGCTCTTGAATGGGGTCGTATGGTACATGAACATGGGGAATGTGCTTGGATAATCCCACAAGACGGATCTGGACATATGAGACTTCAATAAATCTTTTACAGACAAGGCCTGCTTGTTTAGATGGAAGGCAATGCTCAGATGTATGTGATCCAAAAGCTAAATCTACTTTGTTTTTTTTGTTGTTGTTTTTAATCGCTACAGAAGAGCATTGTGAACTTATTATAGAGACAATCCCCTAGAGCAACCTGTGGTTAAGTGTCTTGCATATGGGCTCTTGTTTGCAGGAATCAAACCAGCCCTGACCTTTTACCACTACACCACACCACTCAGTCATTTAATGAGGCCTCTAATGAACTTAAATAACCCGCTTAAAATCTGTTTATAGGGGAGAGTTCAAACAAATGAATGGATCTGAATTATGTAAACTATGACCCTGGCACACAACTACAAAGCTCTGGCATCACATTTATGCAATTTGAATTTGTACACATTCAAATTTTGCAAGTCGACATCGGTTACGAGACATGTTATTTGTCAAATGCCATAATTACCATCACACTAGACATGCCTTTCCATATTTGAATTAATGCTGTCATTAAGAAAAACAGAAAACCAACTACATGAAAATATTCGTTAACAGAAATAAAAATGGAAAAACACTTTTAAAATGTTGATAAACAATTTTATATCATACCATTTACTTCAACAGTTCTAAAATAATAAAATTAATAAAAAATAAATAAACTGAAACTGGAAAACTAAACTTACTGACGAACTACAGGGAAAGTAAATGGAAAAGATCAACTGAGAATAAAATAGAAATAAAAAATAAGAAATTAAAAATGATATTTTTATATCTATTTAATATATTTCTTTTTTTTTAATAGATATAAAAATATCATTGTCGTATATACATGTATACGCTGCCGTTCAAAAGTTTGGGATCAGTAAGATTTTTCATGTTTTTTTAATGGAGTCTCTTATCCTCATCAAGGCTGTATTTATTTGATCAAAAATACAGAAAAAAAAACTGTAATATTGTGAAATATTATTGCAATTTCGCATATTGGTTTCCTATTTTAATATACTTTAAAATATAATTTGCATCTTTTTTTGCAAATCTATCACAATATTTTTATTGAAGGAAGAGTGGAACAGAGTGACGTATTACATATAAAAAGAGCTGACAATGCCCCTCTTAATTTTCAGTGTCACATGATCCTTCAGAAATCATTCTAATATGCTGATTTATTATCAATGTTGGAAACAGTTGTTCTGCTTAATAATTTCTTTGGAACCTGTGATACTTTGATTCTTTGATGAATAAAAAAGTTAAAAAGAACAGCATTTATTCAAAATAGAAATCTTTTCTAACAATATAAGTCTTTCCTATCACTTTTTATCCATTTAACACATTCTTGCTGAATAAAAGTATTAATTTCTTTAAAAAAAAAATTACTGACCCCAGACTTTAGAATAATAGTGTATATTGTACAACAAAATGTATATTTTGAATAAACACTGTTCTTTTTAACTTTTATTGATCAAAGAATCCTGAAAAAATATCACAGGTCCCAAAAAATATTAAGCAGCACAGTTGTTTCCAACACTGATTATAAATCAGCATATTAGAATGATTTCTGAAGGATCATGTGACACTGAAGACTGGAGTAATGATGCTGAAAATTTAGCTTTGCTTCACAGAAATAAATTATATGTTTAAGTATATTAAAATAGAAAACTGTTATTTTAAATTTCAATAATATTTCTGTATTTTTTTCTGTATTTTTGATCAAACAGATACAGCCTTGATGAGCATAAGAAACTTTAAAACCTTACGGATCCCAAACTTTTGAACAGCAGTACATACATCGCAGTGTAAAAAGCCCTATTCTGTGGTCAAGGGAAGAATGAAAATCATACGAGTTTGATGTAACAAATAATGACAGGATTTTCATTTTTGGGCTAACCATTCCTTTAATGCAAACCACAGACTCAACCGCAGCTTAATTCATAGTCATTACCCATCAGTTCCGTTAAAGTGCATAAAGGTGTCATTTTTTTTGGAGTAGGTTTGACACGGCTTCCCTACAACCTAAATGATCATATTTCAAGGCACTTCTGCTTTATTCAGCTCTACTATGACTCACTAGTGCGTCTGGTTATTAATAGGGAAATTTCACTCTCTCCTTCATGCAGGATCTGAGAGAGACGCCATAAGACAGTTACACCGCCCTGCTGGTCAGCCTGAAGCAGGTGAAGTGAAACCGAAGGCAGGTGACCGACTACAACAGTCACTGCGAGAGAGAAATCACAAGATTCTATCAGAAAAATCTCAATGAGGAAACTAATGCATGCATGCATGCATGCCAACAATGTGGCATTCATGTATCAATCACAGAGATGACGAGTGAACTACGTGGTCAGGCCATGAGTAATATGCAGAAAAACGCATTCTGAAGCAACTGCGCCTGTGCACCACTGGAATTCACTATCAAGCTTGTGTAAGACATGAGACAGACATGAGTGTTACCGCATGTGGGTGGGGTGGCAAAAAACAAGTATGTTGGCTTGCAAAGAGAAAAGACTGGGTCGTTTTATAAAATGCAAAGAATGTGTTGCCGTAACCTGCCAATTTTTGACGAATTAACTATGGTATAATCTTTAAAACAGGAGCTCAACGTTGATTCTAGAGAAAAGCCTGGCGGCGTGTCAAAACCAGAAAACCACAGCCTGCTCCTATGGCCCGCGCCCCACGTTGTCAAAACAGTTTGTCGCTATGGCTGCCAGGACCTGAGAGGCCGTACTTAAGTGTGTCAGGGAGTACAGCACAGGCTAGGTCGGCAGACACAGGAAGTTGTCAACCACCATCTATAGCAGTGGCTTTCAACTGTTGGGTCGTGACCCAAAAATGAATCATGGGTCTGTTCAAAAAATGGAGAGAAAGGTGCATGCAAATAATAAAAGGAGACTGAATTTATGATTAAAAATACTAATTAATAAAAAAAAAAATTAAGCGCCTGAAGTATGTGTTGTGTATCAATATATACTGTTACATGACTGTATTAAACCAGCCCTAAAAGCTTCAATGAAGGATAAGCAGTCTAACCTGTCAAACAGGACATTTGAATTGCAATTTATGTACATTTAATTATATGCATCATTCACTACTGTTCAAAAGTTTGGGGTTGGTCAGATGTTTTCATGCTTTTGAAAGAAGTCTCTTACGCTCACCAAAGCTGTTGTATTTGATTAAAATACAGGAAATATTGTGAAATATTATTACGATTTAAAATAACTGTTGTCTACTTTATTAGATTTTAGAATATAATTTATTCCTGTGATGCAAAGCTTAATTTTTGTAGCATCATTACTCCAATCTTCAGTGTCACATGATCCTTCATTATAATATGCTGATTTGCTGCTGAAGAAACTTCTTATACTAAGAAATTTCTTATTATTGTCAATGTCGAAAATGGTTGCACCGTTTAATATTTTTGTGAAAACCGTGACGCATTTTTTCAGGATTCTTTGATGAATATAAAATTGAAAAATTTATTTGAAATAGAAGTCTCTTGTAACATTATGAATGTGTTTACTGTCACATTTGATCAAACAAATGCTTATTTGCTGAATGAAAATTTTAAAGAATTAGTTCACCTATAAATGAAAATTCTATCAATTACTCACCCTCATGTTGTTCCAAACCCATAAGACCTTCGTTCATCTTCAGAACACAAATTAAGATATTTTTGATGAAATCCGAGAGCTTTCTGACCCTGCATAGACAGCAACACAACTGACATGTTCAAGGCCCAGAAAGGTAGTTTTTCTCGAATCCTTTAATTTCTTTCAAAAAAAAAAAAAAAAATCAAAAATAGTAAAGAACAAAATAGTACAGAACTTTAATTCTAGTTATCAGCCAAAACACAATACTAAAATAATTATCAGATCGTTGATATCAGCCAGATTTATAATATTTTTTCATCCTAATAACAATGTAAGATTATCGGCTAGAGAGTAAATGGCTCAATGCATCTTGTACTAATTCAGCCCCAAACTCTTGGCGTTGGTCATTCTGGGTGGACTTGCTCTAAGAGAATTGCATCTGCCAAAATCTGCTGTTGCTTGGGGATACCATGAGTGCAGTTTTCTTTTCTTTCTGTGCAGAAAAGCTCTTCAGCAAACTCACATCCTTCCTGCACGCCACCCGTCCCACAACCGCATTCAGCCCTGGCTGCTTTTTCAATAGAGGAAATACTCAATTTATGCACTTTTTTTAGAGAGAGCGCTAGTTTTTAACAACAAAACAACACCTCATTACTTCTAGAAATACAATGTGGATTTTGGTGTCGTTCAAAATAAAAAATAAAAAATTACCAGCAGTTTTACAAACCCTAACATTTTAGATTTGTTTTCTGAGCCACAATGACGTCAGCGATGTGTGAAACTGTGGTGCTCTTGTGTCTGCGTCCTATGCAAAAGACCTGCGGTTTTGATATTTTAAGTCGGGCACTTTGGTTTTCAGTGGACAAGTACCAGTCTTTCCAAAAACTCTTAAAGAGGTTTTGGGCATAGTATGAGACATAAATCGAGATTACAGACATCTCACACACACTGACACAGAGGCATTAACTGCTGCATTAACAAGGATTAGGGCTGGGCGAGAAACATTGTAATGATTTTAATAAGCTTTTTTATTTGGCCATTAAGTTTCCAAAAGGCCACATCAGTAGACTAGCTTCCGCCCTGACACCCTCACTGTCATGTGACAATGAATTATGAGTGTTGAATCAGTTCATAACATCCTTTTCTGTGAGTTACTTGTCAACATAAGTGTGGATATTTTATGTATTAAGTAAATGTTTTAGTAAATGTAGGAAAATACTGGTGATTTGTTTTTAGATATAAATTGAACATGAAATTTTATATTATTAGTATTCTTATTATTATTATTATTATTATTATTACTCTTGTGTTTATTAATGAAAAATTCTATAGGAAAAGAAATCTTTATTTTTAACATGGTTTTTAAAGTATTTTATCTTATTTAACTGCATAAATATTTAATTTGCAATAATGGCTGCTTGGTAAAAATGATGGATAATTGAAAAATTTAAATTAATGAAAATGTATTTTAAATTTTGTCAAAATGCTAAGTTCATACAAGGATACACACACGTTTTACAACTATTATTATATTATATATTATTGTTAAATATTCTTTTTTGTGTTTATTAGTGAAAAATAGTATGGGAAGACAAATCTTTATTTTTAACAAGGTTTTTACTGTATTTTACCTTACTTAAGTGCATTAAATTTTCTAAATTTCCTTTGCAACAATGGATGATTGGTCAAAATAATGAATATAAAAAGGATATAAATTTTAAATAAAAATATATTTTAAATACTGTCAAAATGCTAACAAATATTGCATATGTTTTTTTAGCCAAGCCCTAACAATACATATAATACTATAATATAACAATAATATATTAAATTAAATATATATAGTTAAATAATAACAATTATTATTATTATTATTAAACATTATTTTTGTGTTTGCTAGTGAAAAATAGTGTGAAAACAAACCTACAATTATTTTAACTGTTTTTACTGTATTTTATTTTATATTTTATTTCAAATTCATTTTGCAACAATGGCTGATTGGTCAAACGAATGGGTAAATAATGAAAGAAACAAAATATAAATAAAAAAATATATATTTTAAACACTCAAAATGCTAACAAATATTGCATACGTTTTTTAGCCAAGCCCTAACAAGGATACAGACACGTTTTCTCCACTTATCTCTTCATGACACTAAATAAACACAGACACCCCTTCTCTCTTACACACTTAATATATTTAACTAACCTCTGCCGAACATCTACTAAGAGATAAGCAGGTACGCTTTAGGTACCTTGTACACCTAGTTATATCAATAACTAAACACTGCAAAGGACTAAAGCTCAGCCTGTGACAGATATCCTGCATGAAATGTGAAAAGCAAACTAAAAGAGCACACTTGGACTCCTTTTGCTTACATAATGTTGGCGTCATTGGTTAGGCATTCCACCTCAGCAGAAATTCCAAGCTTTCCAACAAGGTTTGGAAATCATATGGAAAGTAGAAGTGAAATTAGCATCAGGGTTAGTCAGTTCCAGCCAGGAGAGAGGCAGCCAACAGACGTGAGGCTGTGACCGGTGTTTAGATCGAGTAAACTGATTACGAGCACTGGGAATTCAGGGAAAATACACACAGAAGATGAACTTGGACAAAAAGCATCAACAGTATGGCGTAGATGTTTGACGTCTGTCTGACAATCACACAAAAAATCATTAGCTCACTTTACTCCCGCAGCAAACGTTCTGTGAGAAAGCATCTGTGGCATGCTGTCGATTAGCACAGGAAATTATTTTAACTTGCCAATCAGTCAGAAAAATTGCACTTGCAATAGAAGTCAAGGTATTGCCTAATACACAGGGTTTCAAAAGTACAGCCACAAAACATTATACATGCTAACTTAAGACTAGTTATGCAAAGTTAAAATGAATTTTTCTACAATTCTGACCACACAGCTTGAAACCTGTTTTCACAAACTACACTGAAATTATTTTCTGTGGTATCTGACAGCAGGTCACAGATGAAATTGATAAAAGCATCACAGATTAAACACTATCAAAGTCTATTTTATTTTTTGCTTGAGATTGGATTTGCGATGTTATTTTGTCATTGCCTCTATATGTGAGGCTTTGAGCTTCTCATGCCTTTAACCCAACACTCAGGAGAACTGCTTCTACTGCTGTATAAATGATTCATGTCTATGTTAGATGACTCAGAAAATGTGTAATAATGGCAAAATAATAACAAATGACTCAAACTCTGAGTATAAAATTAGCACTCACCAAGCGCAAAATGACAGCTTTGGAGTAACTGACTTTGACAGGCCAAAAAAAATAAATAAAATTTAAAAAAGAATCGCAAAAATGATAGCCTAACCTTCACTGATGTAAGTAAGCAATTAAAATCAAACATAAAAAGGAAAAAAGATTTAATTAAATACAAAACTAAAATTAATAATTTTGCATTATTATTGTTATTATTTGTTTGTTTGGTTATATTTAATAATATAAAAAAATGATTAAATATAACCAAACAATATTTTAAATAATATTAGTAGTAGTAGTTATAATATAATAATAATTATTATCCATTTCATAAATATATATAATTTTTATTAAATATATATTTATTATATATATTTTGTTTTATACATATATATATATACACACATATACACACACAGATGTGTGTGTGTGTGTGTGTGTGTATACAGTGCCCTCCACTAATATTGGCACACTTGGTAAATCTGAGCAAAGGTGGCTGTGAAAATAAATCTGCATTGTTTATCCTTTTGATCTATCAGTCAAAAAATTAATTGAAGTAAAACAATTGAATGTGGGGGGAAAATCTCATTGTGAAATAAATGCTTTCTCTACTTCATATTGGTCACAATTATTGGCACCCAATTATTGCAACGTCCTTTTCCCAAGATAGCAGCCCTGAGTTTTCTCCTGTAATGCCTGAAGAGTTTGGAGACCACCTGATAAGAGATCAGAGAACATTCCTTCATGCAGTATCTCTCCAGATCCTTCAGATTCCCAGCTCCATGTTGGTGCTTCTCCTCTTTAGTTCACCTCACTCATTTTCTATTGGGTTCAGGTCAGAGGACTGGGACAGCCATGGCAAAAGCTTCATTTTGTGCTCAGTGACCCATTTTTGTGTTGATTTTGATGTTTGTTTTGGATTATTGTCCTGATGAAAGATCCAATCACAGCCCATTACAAGATTTCTAACAGAGGCAGTCAGCTTTAGATTTTTTATCTGTTGGTATTTGATGATGCCATGCATCTGAACAAGATGTCCAGGACCTCCGGCAGAAAAACAGGCCCATAACATTAAAGATCCAGCAGTATATTTAACCGTGGGCATGGGGTACTTTTTATCCCTGTTTGTACTAAACCCATCTTGAGTGTTTGCTGCTAAAAAGCTAATTTTTTAGTTTCATCTGATCATAGAAGCCAGTGTCATTTGAAGTTCCAGTCGTGTCTGACAACTGAATATGCTGGATTTTGTTTTTGGATGAGCGAGGAGAATTTTTCTTGAAACCCTCCTGAACAATATGCGGTGATGTAGGGGCTGTTTGATTATTTTTTTAAGGATTTCTGACCCCAAGACTCAACTAATTTCTGCAGTTCTCCAGCTGTGATCCTTGGAGAGTCTTTGGCCACTCAAACTCTCCTCCTCAGCGTGCATTAGGACGATACAGACACACGTCCTCTTCCAGGCAGATTTGTAACATCTTTAGTTGATCGGAAACTCTTAATTATTACCCTGATGGTGGAAATGTGGATTTTCAATGCTTTAGCTTTTGTCTTACAGCAACTTTCTATTTTGTGAAGCTCAACAATCTTGTTCTGCACATCAGAACTTTATTGTTTGGTTTTACTCCTTGTGATGGATGATTAAAGGAATTTGCCCTTTGTTTTCTTTATATTTATAATCCTTTGGAACAGAAAGTCATAGCTGGACAATTTCATGCTCCTAGTCTCCCTGGTATGCTAAAAAAAAATGTAAATATGAATGGGAATATACTTCAGAGATATTTTACTCATAAGAATTTCCAGGGGTGCCAATAATTGTGGCCAACATGCATTGGAGAAAAACATTTATTTTATCATGAGATTTTCTCCTCACTTTCAATTGTTTTACTTCAATGATAGGTTAGAATTTTTTGACAAAGATCAAAAGGATAAACAATGCAGATTTATTTTCACAGCCACCTTTGCTCAGATTTACCAAGGGTGCCAATATTAGTGGAGGGCACTATACATGTATATATATATTATATATATATGTATATAAACACACACACACACACATTTGTATATAAAGCCTGTAAATTGATGGACCAAAATAAACTTTGTCAAAGGGAAACCCCCTAAAAGAAACCCTGAAAATCCTACTAACCACATGAGAGCAATAATCTTCACTTGCACCAAGCCATCCAATCAGATCAGTTTTTCTGCAGATGGACTTTTTTTTGTTTTTGTTTTTTTTTTTCACCTGTGGACCAATCAGCTTCACTGCACTTTCTACCGATCAGGTCATGGTGGGCTGCAGCTGAAACCGAGATTAGGACAGAAAGAGTGGGACACCAGACTGTAATTCGTGTCTGAATCCCAATAGCCACAATGCCAAACACCCCTAAATATAATCTGGTGGGTCAGCAATGAATAGAGGATTTAGAAGAATTACTTCCCGCAAACCCCATAGGCATGTGGAGAACAAGATCTTCAGTCTCCACCCGAGGGGTTTGGGAGGGGGAGAGGGCCGCATTCCCAAAATACCAGGGAAGACCATGAAAGCTTTGCAGCCATTTGGCACTTTTCCACCGCGTGGTACGACTCGGCTTGGTTCGGCTCGGTTTGCGTTTCCACTGCAGTTTAGTACCGCTTTAGAGTGGGTGGGATTATACACATGTCGTTTTGGTTGCGCCACCTCTACTGCCGTGACATCACCGTAAACGCGACACAAACAAACACACAACAAAAACTTTTTCATTCCGCATCTCCCCATTAAGCTCTCGCTGGATCTACTCCTCGGCTATCAACGAGAGGAACGTCTGTACTTCCTCAACAGACACGGTTTGATTATTTTAAAAAAGTTGCGTTCGTTCAAACAAAAGTTGCATTTGATCCTTCGCTGGCTGTGCTGATTTAAATCTACCGGGTCTGGTGTCTTGTGTCGCAAGTTCAATAGTGACGATTCTCTCCAGCCCATCAGTGATCAGCAGAGTTTACGCGTCACGTTTTGGTAACGGTACGGTTCGCTTGGAACCTCAGCCGAGGTGGTACTAAAAAAAAGTACCAGGTACTATACCCCGTGGAAAACCCCCCAAAAGTGAGCCGTACCGAACCGTACCGTGCCGTACCATGCAATGGAAAAGCGCCAATAGAGAGTTCGCTCCCCCTTCCCGCCCTGACCTCCACGTCCCTCCAGAAGAGACTGTTCACTGACCCACAAGACCTCTGGATATGAAGCACACAAACAGCTATTAACCAGTCACTGCTTACCACGTTCCATTACCAGATCTAAGTACTTTGTGTGCGCGCATGTAAGAAGTAAAAGCCAGAGCTGAAAAGTAAAGGATTTTCCTAACGTCGGGTCCATAGTTCAGATTTTCACTTGCCCTTCTATGAAAAATAATACATTTCATTTTTAGCAATGTATTATTACACAAGCTAGAAATAAAATTTATATTTCTAATATAAATAAATAATAATATGTATTATAGTTTAACATTCAAAAGTTGGAGGGTCTGTAAGAGTTTTTAATGTTTTTGTAAAATAAAAAAAAATAAAAAAAGTCACCAAGGCTGCATTTATTTGTTCAAAAACCAGTTAAATTTGTAATATTGTGAATATTATTATATTTTAAAATAACAGTTTTCTATTCAAATATATTTTAAAACTTAATTTATTCCTGTGATGGCAAAGCTGAATTTTCAGCATTATTACTCCAGTCTTTAGTGTCACATGATCCTTCAGAAATCACTGATTTAGTGCTCAAGAAATTTTCTTATTATTATCAATGTTGAAAACAGTTGTGCTGCTTAATATTTTTGTGGAAATCAGATCCATTTTCAGGTACAATTTCTTTGATGAATAAAAAGCTCAAAAGAAAAGCATTTATTTGGGGAAAAAAGTATCATCTTTCAGTATGCATCTTTGTTGAATAAAAGTATTAATTCTTTAAAAATTCTTTAATTAAAAAAAACATTGTTACTGATCCCAAATTAATTAATACTTAAGTTTTAAAGAATTAATACTTTTCTTTAAAAAATCTTTAATTAAAAAAATAAAAAATAACAATGTTACTGACCCCAAACTTTTAAACAGCAAGTTTATATTTTTACATTTAAATAAAATTATTTTTTTTCAATCAATATAGTTTTCAAATTTGCAATAACAGGAAATAAGAAATTATTTACTCAACTATTCTATTGCACTTTTTTTTTTTTTTTTACATCTTAGATATTCATTATTACTAAATACATATTATAATACATCACTAAAAGTACCAAAAAATAAATAAATAAATAAATTATAGACATATAAATGTAACTAGAAATAGGCTCAAATTCAAGCACATTCTGCTGGCAAACCAATGCCATAAGATGCACTACATTAAAAAAGCACTTTCAACCTATTCGTAATCATACTTCCAAGACGATCACAAGTCACTCTCACAGTTTCGACAAAACTTGATCTACATAAGCCACATAACATACGTAACTTTGGTGACAGCTTTAATTTGCAACACCATTCAATATAATCACACCAAACCAAATATTTGGGTTTGCAAGCACATGTAGAAGATTAACAATGCAGTACCGGCCCAATGAGGCACGTGACAGTTCCACCAGCTGACCCGAAACTCTCTCACACCGGCCCTGGGACAGCAGCCCAACAGTATCATGTGAGTTCACCACAATCATAATGAAACTTAACGACAAGGAGTTTCAAATGTATATCCTTGATTTTGTCTATACAGTGTGTGACTGTGCATATGCATACAATCCAATGCATACAAACTCTTTCAAAGACAAAAAGAGATTGAAAGTGTGTGTGTGTGTGTGTGTGTGTGTGTGTACTGAGCCCCCATGTCTCCCAGAATGAGGGCAATCTCCATTGCCCTCTAGCCCCTCGGCTGCCACATGAATGAGAAGTATTCATCTACCAGCTGGCCGTCAGAGCTTTGCGGCCATACGCTGCAGGCATGGGGACCGGGCTTCTGAATCCACGGCCCCAGCCACCCTTTCCTCGGCACAGAGCGGTTTATAGTACAGCCAGATGACCAGAAATGGGGAGTCATGGTAACACAGAGCGGCCGGCGTATCACGCCATGGCCCCCTTCAGCCTTATTCTTCCTCATGAATAAGAATCTGTACTCGACTGGTGAATATTTCGAGACATCTGACTGGGTCAGTGCGTTTATCTAAGGCAGACAGAGAGCTGATCTGTTAAAGGCGGGCCGCTGTGGGCAAGCCACACTTTTATTTTATTTTTTTTAAAAAGGTTACTACTCCTGCACTTTTTGTACTTTTGTGACTAATGATTTCAGATGGGAATCAAAGAATTTAATGATTCCAGTTCTGATTCGATTCCTCTTAATGATTCAGGTTCCATTAATGATTCTTTTGGTACTTTTGAGAAATAAATCCTTCAGAAATCATTCTAATTTGCTGATTAATTAGCAATGTTGGAAACATTTGTGCTGCTTAGTATTTTTTTGGAACCTGTGATACTTTTTTCAGGACTGTTTGATGAATAAAAAGCTAAAAAGAACAGCATTTATTTGAAATAGAAATATTATATAACAATATAAGTCTTTACTATCACATTTTCATCAATTTAACACAACCTTACTGAATAAAAGTATTAAATTCTTTCAAAAGAAAAGAAAGAAAAAAATTACTGACCTCAAACTTTTGAACGGTAGTGTATATCCTTACAATAGATTTCTATGTTAAATAAATGCTGTTCTTTTAAAGATTTAGCCTATTCAAAGAATCCTGAAAAAAGTAACACAGGTTACAAAAAATATTAACCAGCACAACTGTTTCCAACATCAATAATAAATCAGCATGATCTCTGAAGGATCATGTGACACTGAAGACTGAAGTAATTGCTGCTGAAAATTCAGCTTTTCATCACAGGAATAAATTAGCTTTTAACGTATATTAAAATAGAAAACTGTTATTTTAAATTGCAATAATATTTCACAATATTACGCTTTTTTCTGTATTTGTGATCAAATAAATGCAGCCTTGATGAGCACAAGAAACCTCTTTTAAAAACATTAATAATATATATATAATTCAAATCTCACAGTTAGATGTAAGCTGCATGTGTTAATTTTTCTAAAAAAAAAAAAAATAAATAAATATACTCATTGGTTGCACTGTATGCTTTAGATTCACTGAACACCATTTAGTTGCCATGCTGACAATAAAACAAACATTTTAATATATATTCCCAACAGCACGCAGGGGTTAACCAAGAAAACAGACTGGCAGAGACAACTCTCACAAAGAGTGTGCAACAGAACAAACGCTCTCCTCTTTTGTTTAGGGCCTCTCTGTTTTCAGCCGGGCTCCTCCCAAGAAAAAGCGTCAAGAGAGAGCGGGAGAAAGAGAAGCACAAAAGGGAGAGAAGCCGGGGTGGGGGGGTGAGCTATACAGCGAACCCCAAAAGACATTTCCATGGATGTCCGCTTGTAGCGGGACCCACCCCAAATTCAGGACCTCCATTTTCTCACTCTGCAATGCCGAGGACAATCTGGATTCTCACTCAATCATGTCTTCTCCCTAGAGCCTCAACTCCCATTTCCTGTTTTTAAACAGAAAGCCCCTCGGCCAGAGAATCCTATCCAAAGCCGCTCTCCTCGCAGGGCCTGGAAATCGAGCGGACAAGTGGCATTGCGCAGTTTCACAACAGACGCTGGGCGAATCCACCCTGACAACTCACTGCCCTCCAGTGATGCAGCCATTCTGGCACATACTGTGGGCTATATTAATGATGGAGACTAAGACAAAGGGTCTAAGATGGGGACATGCCCCCTGCGTCAGTTGGCCACTGGTAAACAAAACAGTGAGTGAGGTTATCTCACTTAAAGAGCTCCGGCCCTCTGGGTGTTAAGTAGGCACCACTTCAAGAGCACTTTATAAAAATCCTTTGAAACATGTCCAGGTTCAAATTCACGACGTGGTTTCAGAGATATGACACCTCTCAGATACGTGCATCAGATAGACACAAAAATAACAGGACTTAAAGAGACCGTTCACCCAAAAATTACTTTCTTAAAAGGTGTCTTTTTTTGTCCATACAATGAAAGTCAATGTGGTCATTTCTAACCTAAATGACTTTTTTGTCTGTGGAACCCAAATGAGATATTTTTTTAAAAGTGCTTTTATCAATAATACAAGTTCTGTCGTCATTTACAACCTCATGTTGTTTCAAAACAATCTGAATATTATGAAAGTCAATGGGGTTGCTTTGGACCCCACTGACTTTAATAGATTTTAGTTAGGTTAGAAGCCATATTGAATTTAACATGGATGAAAGCGAGACTTACAGTCTTTACACACTGTATATAGGTCCTAGATCATGTAATTTTCACAACTCATATTTCAAAACTGTTTTATGAATTTTTTGTCTATTGAAGGCTTTTTCAATAGATTGGTATGTTGTTACATTATATGTTGTAATAGACCCTAACTTAGGTCTACTGCATGGACTAACATACATTTTTTTAAATATCATCTTTTGGTTCCACAGAATAAAGAAAGACAGAGGTTTGGTCTGATTTTTGGGTGAACTATCCCTTTAAGTTTAATTTTTGACACTTTTTATGCGGGTACAACAAATATCAAACAGCAAATTGTGAGAAAAAGAAGAAGAAACAATTAGGAGATGTAGCAAGCCAGATTCAAACTCAAATTTCTCTTACAAGCACCAAGGCTCAACATGTCAGAGCATGTCTGCTAACTGCTAGACATTGTTTTACATTAAAAAAAAAAAAACCTTAACTTTTGAGATGTACAGATGTCAAGTGTCAAGGGAGCAATGTGTAGCAACACTTACACTTGCCAAGTCTTCAGAGATTTGACTTACTATGAATGTGATGTCAACCACTTCCACAACATCACAAGATCATGATGTCACAGGTCTGCCCATGAAACAGCTCAAAGAAGTCTATTCAGATTGATTTAGTTGCTATGTTGCATTGCATGCTACAACATGAATGGTCGCTGTTGTATTTTAATGTTATTCTTTTATTCAATAGTCTTCAGGAGAGCTTTTTTTTTCCTCTCACACACCTTCACTGTACTTGAAGGTCTGCTTACCAGATGCTGAAATGCAGCAGCAGGCTAGAAACAGGAAAAGAAGACATTCAGCAGTGCAGCCTTTCAACATCCTGCCAGACTATACACGTACGGCCACATATGAATAGCTGTCTCTCATAAGTAACAAAAAGCAAAGACCTTTCTGCACACCAAACAACTCTTAAACCGGACCACTGCACAAAACATGCAATTTAACATGCATATCCATCTCATGAGTCCCCCATACTGTAAAAAGGGACTCACCATGTTTTTTGTGTGCCTTATAAATAAGGAATAAGACATGCATGGAGGCAGCTCTCTAAATAAAGGTTTCAAAGGTTTAATGCGAGTTTCCAGCAACTTGCTTTCTTTCAGATGAGGGTTGGTAAATTATGCATGCTCACCGGGACTATTATATGGCACGAATCTAGGCCACTCACCAAAACACTCAACCTCCTGATAACAAAACACACTAAGAACAGGATTTTACAGATACTCAAAGCTCACTAAATTCACTCAAATTAAAATAAATATGCTTTATTTTAGTGATAGTTCATCACTGTTTTTCTCACAATTTCCTGTTTGTTGTACTTTAAAAAAAAAATTTGGAAAAAGTAATAAAAATGAAGTTTTGAATTCATCCTCATGTTGTTCCAAACCTGTATGTCTTTATTATTTTTTTTCTGCAAAAACCCAAAGAAGATATTCTGAGAAATAAATTCTGTCATCATTTACAACATTATGTTGTTTCAAAATCATTCAACCTTCTTTCTTCAGTGGAATATAAAAGGGGAAATTTTGCAAAATATTCTGGTAGCTCTTTTTTAAGCGCTGATGATGAATTGACTGAAGATGTCATGTCAAACGAGGCACAATAGTTTATATTTAGGTCTTTTTTTCCCACAAAAAAACTTGACTTGACTTGCAATATAGGCCACAAACCACGTGGAACATTTTATGATGCTTTTATTGTGAGTTTAACTTGATATTTTCAGTCACTATTCATTGCAACTGCATAGTCCAACCACAACATTGTCTCTTTTTGTGTTTTGCGAAACAATTAAGTTCATACAAGTCCCGAACAACAAAACCCTGACCGAATTTCCACTTTATGGAAAACTGTCCCTTCAATATTGCAGCATCCTACACTACACTTAATAAACAACAACAAAAACAAAAGCTGTTTCTCAAAACCTAGTGTGTGGCCTAGCAAGACAGCATTTTGTGTCTCACAGGTACTGTCTAGGTAGGCAACTTGTTAGGTTTAGACACAACCAAAAGCGTCTGCGCCATGCTGCATGTTATTGATGTTTGTTGACATGTCTTAGAGATGAGCTTTTACTTTTCTATTCAATTCTAGAGACTTATATGGGACAATATAACAGGCGGTTACATGACAATCACTGGTGGCAAAGGTTACACTGATAAATCCCTATAGGAACAGTCACACCCTGACAAAACAACAAAACAGTACCCGCTGGCAAACTTCTTATCAGCCTTAAAGCAATCGTGTAAAAGAGCATATCGACAGTCCAGTCGAACGCAGGCGCTTCGTGCAACTTCGTTCGGGTTCGGCTTTCGAGTTCGGGACTAGAGGTCCAGAGGCCTCCAAAACATCCGCGGGTCATAGTAGCTCGCCCATCCCGGGCCGGAATCATCTGCATCGGCTGCGTCCCTCTCCCTCCGCCTTCTGCGGTGTTTACCGTGAATAAACCTCGACTAATAGCTCTAACAGCTCAGGAAAGAGGAGGAGGAAGAATCGCTCACGGTGTCTCTCTCTTACCTCTCTTATCGAGATCGTAGCCGACTACCACGAAATAATCGGCGAGCCTGGCCATCTTATCGAGCTCACGGCGACAGGCCTCAGGGCTGACTGTACTCTTTCCGCAGGAAGACGATATTCCGATCACATCGTAAAGGCAGCGGCGACAGCAGCATCCCTCCAGCAGCAGCCCGCCGCCATACTGTCGCTGTGAGTGAGCCTTGCCCTGACAGCGCTCTGCGCATGCGCACTGAGCTCAGCGGCGGCAGGGAGGGGCGCACAGGAAGAATGTTGCGTGGTCATTCATTAGAGCGCGTAGATACGCTATAAAAAATAATAAAAACTCATTTAAAATTGTAAAAATGCAACAATAAAAATGGATCATTTGGTTACCTTACTACATAACGTTACTGTACAATAATTATTTAAAGGACTGCACATGTACATTATATTTTAACAAGATAATAGGCTATATATACTTTGACAAAAATGTTGTTAAATAAAGCAATAGCGCTTAGATATCACTATAAAAAATAAAAAATTATTTAAAAATTTAAAAATGCTACAATAAAAATGTATTAGTTGATTACCTTACCACATACTGTACTATATTTTTTAACGGACTGTACATGTACATGTATATTATATATTTATTTTGACAAAAAGTGTTAATATTTTTTTTAATAAGTTATAAGTATTAATGGCCTTACAATAATGGTGAACGGGGTATTCCCATATTTATTTATTTTTTTTAAATTAATAGTGCAAACAGAAAACATATATTATCATGATACTGTAACATGAAAAGTTCTTTAAGGACATCTGTAATAAATGGAGAGATTAATAAGTAAGATGATGTTTGGGTTTAAATGCATGCAGGTGCAAAATGGACGTTATTTGGTGACATGCAAAAATAACCAAATCTAAAGCTCTTCTTTATCTTGGCCAAAACACTCTCAGGTTTTCCCTAAGACTAAGCAGAAAAAAATAAAATAAAAATAAATAAAATTTATATATATATATATATATATATATATATATATATATATATATATATATATATATATATACAAAATACAGTAAGCTGGTCATTTGTGCTAATAACCAGCTGACTGCATTGTATAAATAAATTGACATCAAATATTGACAGTATTTCAGAGAGCTACATAAATACATGCTACATAAATACATATATGCTACATAAATACATATAATTTGACCAATATTTTGCTGCTATGGTCTTTATTTTGATCACACTCAGACTATAAATGTTCTTTATATAGTAAAATCAATATTTTGAAGAAAACATATAACATGTTGTAGGCCTATATATAACCTGTATATATAACCCGGCATTTGACCAAGTTCATTGAGAAATTTGCATAAATAAAGAGGCAATGCATAAATAATTTGAATAAAAAAATATTATTATTACTATTTAACTAGTATTATTTAACTAGTATTATTATTATTATTTGTCTTGTTCTGTTGCATGCAAATTATTGGGAGGCATGCAAAAAATACACAAATGCTTTCTGGATGTATTTGAATTGATCTAAAGAACTTTTTCGTTTGCCAAAACCCAAGACTAAGCAGAAAAAAAAGAACTTTTTTGTTATTTTATTTTATTTTATTTTATTTTATTTTATTTTATTTTATTTTATTTTTTATTTTATTTTATTTTATTTTATTTTATTTTATTATTATTTTATTTTTGCATAAAATCATATGCAATGTTTTATGGACTTCACTCAAGCACTATCATGTGAACTGCTTTCAGAAGTCTTTATCTAAATGAAAGGTAATCTCGACCCTCATTATTGTCAAAAAAAGAAAGAAAAAGAAAAATCCTGCACAAGTTTCTTAGCTGTACAAACCATATGTAATTCTTGACCCTTCAGTCCCCTACCTTTTATCTCAGCCCCCCTCCCCAAACATGTGCGATTAGCTCAGCTGTCATTGCAACAGAATTGCACTGATTCCATGAGCACGTGGATTTTGCTATAAAGAGTCAATGTTTGGACAGTTGTTGCATAAAAGTTACAGTTCCGAGTCTCATCACAGAGGAAAAAGCTGAAAAGGCCTACCGGATAACCCCCCTATCCCACAATCTGAGGCCTGCGTCCTTGCCTGTCAGCATCGACACGCCTCCAAAAGAATTCCAACACTTCCTGTGTAAAGTCCTTTGACCCAGAGTACTTATCACACCAGAATTAAAAACATTCACAGCCATGTTATACTGTCAGCCTGCCATCAACTCTCAATTTAGCTGAACGTTCACAGGAATAACAAACTATTTGTCCAAATTAACTGTAATATTCCATAAGCGAATATCTGAAGCAAGTGTCCCAGAGAGTCGGCTTTGTTTATTTATTTATTTAAATTATATTTAGAGCATATTATTTTTTTGGATTTGTATATATTTTTATTTTTTAAATATGCAGTTTTTCTAGTCACTACGGATGTTGAGTTCAGGATCACCAGTCAAACGAGTCGTGTAATTTCATCGGGTCAAGTGGATCACGTGACACTTTAGCCCTCCGTTTTGTGACGACCCAAAATTTTAATCAAAAGGAGCAAATTAATTAAAAAAGAAAAAGTAGAAAGACTGAGAAAGGTAGAAAGATAGAGTGGAGTCCCTCAGTGGACACAGAGATCAAGTTTCCCACAATCCCTTGAGAAAAGCAACACTAACAGTCGTGAAGTCTTCCGTGCAGCTGGGCACCTCCATATACAGTTCCCAAAAAGAGCCGATTACACTATCAAGCCAAAAGGGCAACCACTGCACCTCTGTGTCTGCAAAAAAGGTGCATTGTGGGATATTTGAGGTTATTATTTATCCAACCTGAGTAGCTTGAAATCATATTTAAATCAATATTGCAGAAGATTTCTATATGAATACAAAAAGGTGTCTTTTCTTATGAAGCAGAAAACCGACAAGTGAGAAGATGACAGGAAGAGCCGTGAGCTGTGATTTGGTCGGAGCCATGTGACATGAAGGGCAAATGTGTAGACACATGTTTCTAAAGGTAGTGCTCTGTCTGTGTGTGTAAATGTGTCTGGGCCTCCATCGCATGACATGTAGCCTATTGGGAGAATATAAAACAGAGCTGTTTGGCCGGATTTGCAAACTATGTGACATCCTGTCAACAAACCAACAGACAGGAAGAGGTCTCTTGGCTCAGTGAAAATCATAGGTCATCTCGAGCATCCTAATTCCTTATATCACAGTATCTGAGCTGCGAGGAAAACCTTATTGATAGAAAGTGTTTTGGAGGCTAAAAATGAGTGCTTTTCACTTGAGAAAAAGTAAAAATATTATTATAACATTTATTATCTTAATTAGAGTTTTTTCAGTATTGATTATTGTGTTTTTGAGTGCTTAGTGATTTGAAGTGTATAATTCTAATAATGTTTTGTATAAAAAATAAATACATAATTAATGTGAATATATATTTAACATAAAAATATATCAAATTCATATAATATATATGCAATTATATAAGTACACATTATATTAGAATATTATCCATTCTGAGAAAGGCATAATGTGTTAAAGTGTTAAAATAATATTCATTTAATCACTTAATATTGTGCTTGTTATGTCTTTTTTTTATGTCTTTATAGGTGAATCATGAGACGACACAGACACCAGGGTAAAACCACGAGGTTCAGACCTTCTTTACTCCAATCTGCTACTGATGACGTCACACAGGTACAGGTAGCACACTCATACAAAATACATGACAGTGCTAATGACCAGCTGACTGCATCGTATAAATAAATGGACATGACATATTGATTTGAGTTGACATAATTAAAAGTTAATTAATAAAATTATTAAAAGACTTAATTAAAAATATTAATGTATTTTCAAAAATAAAGTTTTTGAAAAATTAAATTCAAATTTAAATTAATATGAATATACATATAATATAGAATATACATAAAATATAAAAAAACATATAATACATAATTATATAAATACATATTAATTATATTTATATAATTATTATTAATAATAAAATAATAATTCCCAACAGGGAATTATTGAAATGTTTATTTTGTGCTAAAGACTTTTGCACTGTATGAATAAATGGACATTAACTATTAATTTGAGTTGACATTATTTTATTATGAGAGTATTTCAGTGAGCAGCATAAGTATACATGGCTATATATTAAAAATAAAAAAAAAACAACAACTAACATTTGGTTGCTGTTATATTTTTCTCTCTATCTCTCTCACACAGATTATAGTGTGTATAGTAAATTCAACTTTTTGAGTTCCTTACATTTGTGTTTTAACATCAAACATAAAACATGAAACATGTTGTTTACAGGAAACATCCTGAACAATGAATGTGAGATGGAAAAGAAGTTACATTTGACCAAATTTGCATAAAGAAACAGGCAATACCTAAATAATTTATACTAATTTAATAAATTCTTTTTTTGTCTCTTTTCTTTTCCACTATATGTATCTTCTTAAAAAATGTAAATAAATCATAAGAAAAATCAAACAATTAAATTGACAGCCCTAATAATCTCGTCAAATGCTTATTCTATACCTATTTCAAGTATAAAATAAAATTTATGCTTATTTTATGTTGATATTGACATTTGTATGACTCTTACTATATTGAATATTGGCAATATTTTATCCAAAACAATCATTCTCATAATAAAGTACTTTGATAAAATGTGGCTTATGCTGCTAATGAACTAAATGAAAATTGAAAGTCTAATAAAAAGAATGAAGAATGCAACCAGTGTCAGCCAGATTAATCCTGCTCAATGGCAGGATGGGAATATAACAATGAGTCATGTGAGGATGATGAAATGACAAAATGAAACATCTGTGGCAATCGGTGTCTGCTGATGAACCACCATTCATTCATCTTTATAACTGCCAGCTATTTGATCCACTAGCACACAGGCTTGTGTCTTCATCTTCATTCAGAGAAAGTATTTTTGGAAATATACATCCATTGTTCCACTGCAGTCACACCCGAATACAACCGCTCAAACAGACTGCCATTCCCACACACAGATCCATAGTTAAGTGTAAATATAAGTGTACAGACACACAGGCGCACTGGCTCATGGGTAATAGTAACAGAACAGAAACAGAAGCGCCGTAAAACAAACATGACCACAACTGTCCATCACAGCGGTGCAAATAAACTTGACTGTGAGCCATAACAAACCAGCTGTGTTCTCAAACTTGACGATGGGCCATCGTAAACATGCGAGGGAAACAAGCTCAGTGGGAACAAGCATGTTTTCATATTGATTTAACACAGGGATTTACCATTTCATCCTACTAGGGAGGAACGGGGGTGAAAAGACGTCACTGATATTTCAGGACCATCATTGGAGAGGTTTGTTTTTGTGTTTGAAATGTTTAAGATATATTGTTTATGTGCACTTTGCACGTGATGAGAATTTTTCCCTAGGAGATCAAATCCAGCATAAATTTGTCTTTTGAACCCCAAAAATCTTTCATTACATTGATGAGCTTTATTCAGTGTAGTTATAGTAATGTTCACTAGGGGGCAGCAAACAAGAGACAACAGGTTGCTAATGCAGTGCCATCTATCTATCTATCTATCTATCTATCTATCTATCTATCTATCTATCTATCTATCTATCTATCTATCTATCTATCTAGGTAATTATTAGACCTAATGTACTTAACAAGAGTAAATAACATAATTTCTACACCTATTTACAGTATATTGTAGTGTGTTGATTTAGTCTTTGGGAGGCCCATGCTCATATGTGACTTTAATCAGCATTTTATTCTTCTTTTGTACACATAGTATATAGTATGTCATTCTTTCCATAGAATAAGCTTATTGTTTGGGCGTTGTGTAATGCCATTCTCTATTATTACTAATTAAATTGGTTTATCCTGTAATAATCATATGGCTTCCTATATGCATATTTATTAAAACCGTGTATTTATGTGGTAAGCCTTTTTTAAGCTTTAGCTTTTATCTAATTGCAATTGAAAACGAATTGGCACACACATATGTTTTTGGAAAACCATCAGAGCTTAACAGACGGCTTGTGTTTCGGTTTGTACCAGATTCACTGGCTGTGGCGTGTAGTTACTCATGTAAACTAATTGGCACATACAGTGAATGAGAGATCAGACGGGGAGACCAGTTGCTCTCATCTGAGATTTGGCTCCAGTTCACAGTTCTGTTGTCACATGATTTTTGATGATTATGTAATTGGAAACACTTGCCAACCTGGTTAATTCCTAGACACGTACACCTCGCCGGTCTCTAAGAACACATCATTAATCAGTCACCTTGGTTCATTATACACTTCACTTGATGAATTTTCCAATAACATACCAATTCAAAGTACACACTTACACATTTAAAACTATGACTGAAAAAAAATCTTTAATAAATGTCCAACACTGACCTGAATAAGTGACATATACGTATTGTCCATCTGCGGAGCCACGAGACACTTCTAAGGAGAAAAGAAAGAGATTGTGAAGAATAGTGTAGACTATCCATTTCAATAGTTAATCTTAGATTTTAGCATGGTGATATCTAGGAAATCCCCTTAAATCTTTTGTGTATTTGTTATTGATGGCACAGTTGTTGCTTAAACATGAGCTTAAAAAATCATTTAGAGGCTAAAACTGAACTTACAAGAGTTTGTGATATTTCCTTGATTTTTCAAGGAAAAAGGGAGACACCACAAATAGTTGAAGTTCAAAGTTTGTTTGTCACATGCTCAGCTTACATTAAAATTGCACCATGACCATACATGAGAGATCCAAAAAAAAAATAAAAATTAAATAAGACGATAACTAACACTACAACCCATTCAGCCTCTTTATATAGTACAGACTATATAATATAACATGACTTTGCAGACACCACCTGTTTTGCAACAAAAGTGCAAAATGCTTGTTTTCTGCGACAATTGGAAGAGAAAGTCTATCCAATCAATTATCACTAAAATGCACATTGATTAGTAATGTGCAAGGGTGTGTCCTGCCCTCCTGAATTTCTGGGGAAGTCAACCAGTCTTTGCATGCTTATCCCCTCTGCACACTCACACCAATGCTTACAGATAAACAAGAGAAGGAGTTTCCTAAGAATGTTAGTGTGTTGGTAAAACGAGGTGAAAATGCTTGTAAATTATGATATTTTTACTATACAAAAGTTGCCTTTTGTTTTTGATGACAATGTGTAACAATGCAAAAGCTATTGCTTATCTCATAAAGATATAATCGGAAGTCATAAGAACTCCTGTTATATTCACACCATCATTTATTTTACAAGCAGCCCTAAAAATATGAAGCAGAGTTACGCGTAAAAGGAATAGGGGAATAATTATATTTGACAGCAATAAAGTTTGCCCGTGTGTGGCAGTGACTCAGAGCAGCAGTATGGTCCGGGGTGAATAAGGGATTCGACACACCTTTGAAAAATCGCACTGTAGTCCCGCCCAGTCCATATTTAAACGCGCCAATGTCAGCTGAACCTCAGACTTCACAAGAGCTTGATTTTGGCGAGCGCGTGCGCACCCGTGGGAAAATTCTCGAGACAGTTTTGCGCGTGGCACTAGATCTTCACCTGAGATAAAGGTCAGTAACGTTTATATATATATATATATATATATATATATATATATGATGCACTTGTATAAAATGTACTCAGAGTGTGTTTAAAAATGGAACTAAGAAAAAGGAGTAGGCTGTAATTAGTTGGCAACTAATTAGAGCTGATGCACTAATACAGCCTACTTTGTGCACGACTTTAACCCTCTGGTTTTGTGTGTAATATTAAATCTTATAACTATTAAATGCAGTTAAATTTTGGCATTACCACAAATATTAGATGCACAGCAACTTGCAGTAGCTTAATGTGTTATTAATTTAAGCGTGGGAAAAAAAATCTAGTAGGCATCAATTAATATTTTCCTCCCCTTCATTTCAGAAACACCACAGTACCCTGAAGTTGGACATTTGGTCTGACTTGGAAGTTTCAGTTGCTGGAAACTCAATATTATCCAGGTGCATTGGAAGCCCCCTCCTGACCAAGGGGGCGTGAAAACATTATTCGCCCAAGATGAGAGCGCTTTTCCCGGTTTTTGTGTGTTGCATCAGCCTGCTCTCCTCACAAATGCTGGCTCTACCGGTGAGAAACAGGTAGGAATCCTCATTTTAAATACCTAAAATTGGTTGGTCAGTCTATTTAACTTTTGTTTTGAATGTTTATTGTTTAATATAGCTGGTAGCCTAGGTAGGTAGGCTATATGAGCAGGTTTTTGCTGTGAAGTAATCTAAACAAGCGCTGAAGTATGAATGAACGGCTGAGCTGTACTATTAAAGGAACCGTTCTTTTGAGTCGAATCTTTGTAATGAATCCGCTGAACCAGTTTACAAAACCGGTCTGAGCGTTTTATTCACGAATCGGACTGAGCTGTTCTCGAGTCATCAAATCACTCCAAAACTGTCTGAAAATTACTTTTCGTAACATTCCGAAAAGTTACGTTACTTTCCAAAAATGTTACAAGCAAAAAGTACTGGACAAACTGAGATTGTATGTAAATGTAGGATATATAATTAGCATATTAGGCTACTAAAATGGGCAAAACCTTCTTTTTTATAATAGCTAGTATTATAAATGTAAATTACAACAAGTACGTTATGTTTTTATGAACTGAATAAGAGCACATGAAATTAAAAATAAAGCCTTTTATTAATAAAACACATTAATAAACGGCAACAAAGTATAAACCGGCTTTTTTGAAATGTTGTATGCCTTGCCGGCGAATCGGATGATTCAAAAGAACCGATTCGCTGAAAAGAGTCAAACGCGCAAATTTAATCTTTGCTCCTTCAAAAACTTAAACACACCTGTTGAAAGACAGACTTAACTGCAGTTTTCAGCAACATTTAGAAGTAGGCTGGCACTAGGGATGTACAAAAGGAGATTATTACACAAAGAGAGGATGTTATGTCGCTAGAGATAGTGGCTGAAGTGAACAAGGTCAGTGAGGATGGTAGACGTGACTGTATAAACGCGTCCACCCAACCATTCACAGCAGGCTGCCGGCTTAGCAGATGAGTCGTTCATATACATTCATACACAAAGTTTGCATTATAGTTGTAACTAATTGCATGCATATTGAATACTGGTGTAAATAATTACATGACCAGAGCCGTTTCTTTCCAGTTGCACCTCTGAAAGATGACATGTGTTAAACCTCCATCAATAGAAATATGAAAAACATATACATAAATATAATATTTAAAGGACCTACCTTTATATATGATTAAATTATGCTCACAATATAAAAAAAAAAAAAAAAAAAAATCCAGCGGTTAAATTTGTGATCAGTGGGGAACTCCCAAGCCTTATTCTGAATAAGGAACTGATTGAGGCACATTATAAAAAATAGATTTCAAAGTATTATTACATTAAATGAAAGTAAAGGACTTCGTTATTGGATTTAATTTTCATTTCCTTTTCCCCTACAATTTCCCGATAATAAGAAAAGCTTCAAAATTTCTATTGGGTCTTATTGAGGAACTTTTTTTACTGTGGTAGTTTCCCACTGATTATAAAACATACTTTCAGTAACTTTTCTGAACCTTTATTGGGAAAGGCATATAGTTTGTTTCCAACGAGTTATTAAAGATATTAAATGGGTTCAGATAATAACTAACATATGTACAATGTACTGTTTAGATAAGGTAAGCAGCGAACATCAGTGCATCATGCAATTTTTGGCTCCTAACCTCATAAAACAAGTCATTAGTCACTTCCCAAAAGACATTGGTGGTTATCATCTGATTAACAGAATACTTTATTGTGACCACGATGGCTTCTGAAGCCACACAAATTAATGTACAATGTGTTTTTTGGTTTATTTTTGTGATAAGCGCTTGCGTCACTTCTGAGTCAAGGTTAGTGGAATAAGAAACAACCTGATTCAAAAGTATAATTCTCCAACAAATCTGACAAAATGATAGATTTACAGTGGGATTTACATCAAAGTGTGTTATCAGGTAATTCAGGCATGTTTTTTATTTGATTTGCAGCAAATCTCTGAAATAGGATATTGAGTAGTTATTCTTAAAAACTGCAATTTAAACGTATTAAAGCAATGACATTCTTTGTCAAGTCATTATTGCTGGCTGACGACTGATGAAGGCACTCAAAAGGAATGAATTGCTAAGTATGAGTGTCTGTGTGTGCCCTCTTCTGGCTGACACCTGCTGTGCTCACTTGCGTTTTGCTGAGCTGTGCATTTCTCTTCATCTTGTTTCTCTCCACAATATTGACTTGAGGAACAGACAAATAAAAACTGACAAGCTTTGAAAAGTTGCACTTGAAAATTGTATTCCAGAAAGTTTAATGGATAGTTTTTTTCATAGCAGCTCAATATCTTCTGGCACTTTTCCCCACCCAATAATGCCTCAAGTGTCAAAACCAAAATGTCAAGGATGGACTGTATATGCCCTTGACCTACAGCATTTACAGTATAATTGTGGCACATGCAAGCCGCATGCTTTTCTGCTGGGCTTTGTGATATTTGGTGAAGACATATTGAGTCATAAGACATCTGATTTACAGTTGACAATAAACAACTGATAAATACTGTTGTGTCAGGTCTCTGATTACTGTAATAATGTCAAGTGGCTTTAAAGAGACAGTTCACCAAAAAATTAAACTTCTATCATCATTTACTTACCCTCAAGTTGTGAGATGTTCATGCTGCTCTTCTGCATACAAAAGTGGATCAAATCTCCAAAAAGCCGGATAAAAGCATCATGAATAGTCCCTATCTCGTCTATTTTTTTGTCTTTGACCTTTCGATATCTCTCAGTAGTGTCCTAATTCTTCATGGAGAACTTTGCGTTCCTTACATGGACTCACTTAGTGTTCGATAAGCATCCATGTACACAGAACATACAGCAACCTTTGCGATATCAGTCAGGGATTTTTATTGTTCGACATGCCGGTACATGCTGTCCCTGAATCGAACATGGCCTGTTCTGGTGGTTTAAACACATTTTTTTGAAGGAAACAGGTCTCTGAGAATAGCTAGCCTAGTTTTCTCCCTTACATAATATCTTGAGGTTTAGTTTGTGAGGGAATATGCAGAGAGAAGCCAAGCGACAAGTCAAATGTAGATTTAAAACTACAGCCGGAAACTGGATGCTTATTTGCGGTACAGTCTGCATTCCATGACTGAAATGGTCGTTGTTTGGTTCAGCGCTGTTTTAGAGAGGATATATGAGGCCCTTGGTATAATTTTTGGACTTTTTATCCTCTATATTTATTATTAAAGAGAATTTAAGGAAGTTGAGGTTACTGTCTATTATAGGGCGTCAGATTAATCAATGTTCTTCAACTCTCAGTTAAGTAAGAAATAAATCCAAAAGTTCACTTTTTCTATGTTACGCTGATTCACACTCAATGGGAATCCGGGCCGGTCGTGTTTGGACTTGAGTTATGCAGTCCTCCATTTACAACATAAACATTAGCATTTTACACCATGCTGCTTGGTCATTATTGCAAGCGGCGAGAGGAAAACTCATCCGTCAGGCAGAATTCCATTGTGGATTAGTAACTAAGACTAGAATTCCTTTCTCCTCATCCTCAAGCGGCATGTTTCCACTCTGAACCGAAACCATAAAAACCATAAAAACAAACACAAGACGAGGAACGACTCGAAATGCCCCTAGTTACCGCTATACACTAACCATTGACAGGCTCAAATTACTTTCACTTTTTTGAGTTCCACTATTGCATTCACAGTTTAACCCTTAAAGTGCTGTTTCTCCAAACATTATCCAATAATCAAGTATTTCACATTTTATATGGATGCTTGAAGCATGTTTAAGGCGGTTTAGGGGACAAGGGTCATTTTCCTTGGTTTCATAAACTAATCTAACATTGGTCATTTTAATTACTCAAATAACTAGCTGTCTCAACAGATAGCCTTTCACAATTTTATTTCTTTCTATCTCCACCCTCACCACCCATTTACTGAATGTAGATTATCAGAGTGTTATATGTAGCATATTATTATTATGGCACTAAGTTTTCAAATTACTGTTTTAAACCCCAATAAATAAATTATATATAAAAAATTATATAAAATATTTAAAATTAAATAAGCATTATTGTAGATGGATAAATAGATAGATAAAACATGTAATATATAGTTTTATATATTTTTTTTTAAAAATTATATAATAATATATTTGGGTGCAACCACTCCAGTACTAAGCATTAATTTTTCCTCCTGTTCCTGAGCATAAAATCTGCATTAGGCGCCATATGTACCAGGATATATCTCTTAGTAACTGGAGAAGGTCACTTGGTTTGACTTATGGTCACGTTACCCATTAAAGAGCACAGGTACATTAACTACTTCTTCTCTGTACAGCTAAATACAACCTGCTTATGACCAATTCACAAATAGCCATGACCAGTTTCAGAGAGGTGCAAAAATCACAGGCTTACGGCAAGAACAAACAATAATACTGGATTGATCTGACCTGCCTCTCTCGGTGGAGGATCACAGAATAAACTGCAATCAAATATCAAATCTCCTTGTTTTCCCAGAAAATAAATTGTTCCCACAAGGCATCAAAGGGTTTTGGTGGCAGTCTGCCAGTACCAACCCCGACAAGAGGTGTGCAGCCAGTGGTAGCAATGAACATGTTGCATTACAAAAGATTAGCTAAATCACTCAGACGTTACATCCACCTCCAAAGGTGATCAGGTTGATATTTGCTCATTTGATGGAGATTTGACATGTAAGACTCAACTGGTTTCTGGGAGTGCCTTGACTATTCAGTGTATTGCAAACAGAGTTTCTGCAAAACATGATTACCACGTTTATAACAAGATGGGTTGAATTTCAAGGTCCAGGTGCTAATTTTCCTGACTGAACACTATGCTCAGACTACAAATACCCCAGAATCACAGATCCCATTTCATTGTGGTCTGTTAGGTAAATGTCGCCAGGTGAGATTTTTAATTAGCACGTCTGTTCAGTTATATGTAAAGTGGCAGCCCTGCTCAAGTTTATTCACTATCAAACAAATGGATCACAATGGGATGGATAAACAGGACATTTCTAGAAACAACGTTCACTGTTTGCCAGCAAAATCGCAAAGCAGCGATTTCATCATTTGGGGTTCCTCAAAGAACCTTTCATGGACCAGTTCTAAAACATAAAATAAATAAATTCTCAATGTGAAGAACATTTTGAATAATCTGAAGAAACTTCTACAACTATAAAGAACCTTTTGTGCAATGGAAAGTTCCATGGATGTTTAAGGTTCTTCAAAGTTCTAAAGTTCTTCAAAGTTCTAAAAGTAGAGACAGGGTGGCCTAGCAGACATTTTAAAGGATTTGAGAAATATTGAGGTGTAATAATGGGGTCTCAGAAGAGGTGAAAGGCTAAACGGATGAAGTTTACGGGCAGCTTATCTCTCCTTAAGAATCTAAAAGTCGTAGCTGGAGCAAGCTCAAAGAGAAATAGGTTAGCTTTCATCATTTGAAGCTGTTGAGATTAAGTTTTCAGAGATGTGGAGACTTGCTGCTGAATACGCAAAAATTGAAATACAGCATAACATATTAGACCAGTGGCATGGCGAACATTAAAACAGAGGGAAAATTACTATTCATCCAGGCCACTTTGGGCAGATAATCATTATATTTTAAAGAGGTGGTATTTTGGTTGACCACAATGCAATGGAGAAAACTAGCCGGCCGCATATAGTTTGTGCATTGAGAAAGTAAACTTTCTGAGGAAAGAAGATATTAACAAAGTAAGAGAAGAAAATTTCTATTAAAAATATATGTAAATAATATAAAATATATTATATTATATTAAGAATATATTTATATTAGATTAAGAATAAAAATGTGCATAAAAATAAAATAAATAATGAAAGGTCTAATATTAAACATTTAGACAAAAATTGCAAGACTAACTAATATTTCTGGAAAATTGAGTTTTTTAAACTTTCAAAATGTGCAAGCAAAAAAATGTCAAAGAGATGTCTGGCGAAGTCAGCGTTACTCCGCATGCTTTTCGCTAAGTTTAGCATGACACTGTGAGATTAGATGGTGTGGTCCAACTCAGCAATACACCCTGTCATTTCTCAAATTTCAGCTTTAGAGTATTTATATAAATGGGTTGCTCTTTTATAGTTATGATTATCCCAGATTTTTAAGATCATTTGGAAATAAAAGTACAATAATGCATGTAATAAAAGTGCAAAAATCAGGAAACGTTAGGTTAAACATTGCCGCTGTCTTAGCATGCACCTGCCATGAGCTGCTGCTTGCTAATTCCAAGAGCAAGATCTGTGCAAAAACCAAGGATCTCAGTGTCCAGTGTGTGATAATCAAACAGAGAGCAGGTGGCCTTGGCCATAACAGCAAAACCAGAGTAAATCAAGTGTGTTTGCTGTACACTGTGTCAAAAGGAGTCATACCCTTTTTGAACAGTGAGTAGTCGGTGGTTGCAGTAAATGTTTGCACGGTTGACCAAACAGCACATTTAGTATCTGTAGTAAATGATGCTAAATGTTGGATCAAGCCAATTCTGTGCAATAAATAATTGTATAAACCTAATTTCACCATGACATGTGCCATTATTTTTATAGTTTTATACTTTCAGCTTTTACAACCGATATTCTTCCATAACACAATAAATATAAAGTATAAGGTACTTAGGCTTGTTTATTAATAAATTATAAATGATAAAGTAAATACATTTAAAATGTAAATAAATGATATCAATTATAAAATAATATATAAATTATACAATTTTTATTAAAAAAATGTATTAATCATAAAATTATGTATAAAATGTATATATTGTTTAAAAATGGAATTTTAAAACTTAACAGGAATTGAAACATTGATGAGTAAAATAAATGATATTAACTATATTTCTAAAATAATTTGCATTCATAAATATTAAAATGTTTATTTAGGTGTTAAAATAGTCATAGATAGATAGATAGATAGATAGATAGATAGATAGATAGATAGATAGATAGATAGATAGATAGATAGATTGATAGATTTATATAAATGCAGTATAATCTAATTATATGATAATTCTAACAATATAAAAGTATGATATTATGAGAAAGAAAATGGAGTAATACAATCAATTATAAAGGTTTATCAGCAATATTCAATGAAAATATTTGACCACAGAACAGCTCAAATATGATTCAGATTGACCAATCAGAATCAAGTATTCCAGAGTTCAATGAAACAACTTCCTGTTCAAACTTGAGCAAGTACAATATTTATAAGTCCCATCTCTGTCTCATTGCAGGTTGGACTTCATGACAAGACTCCATCAGCTGAGAGAGGAAAACACCATCTCTCCAGATGTTACTGAGCGCCCAAACACTGACCATGGCGTCTCCATCGACCGCACCATTCTATGGAGGGCCATCCTCTCTAAATCGCCACTTTCTGACCCAACAAGAAACCAACTCCACATCGGTCAGCCAAGAGAGTCCACCGAAACAGGAGAGAGCCCTAGACACAGAGGTCGTCGCAATGTGGACTCAAAAGGCCACCACAACCATCATCATGCCCAGCTGATGCGCGTCGGATGTGTCCTCGGTACCTGCCAGGTACAAAACCTCAGTCATCGCCTTTACCAACTGGTCGGACAAAGCGGACGTGAAGAGTCGCCCATTAACCCACGGAGTCCACACAGCTACGGATGAGTCTAGGGGAGCGTCCGGCTAAAACTAAGACCAAGAAAACAGCGTTACACATATCTGTCCTGGTGTTTGTCTATTTTATTGCAATAGGATACTGCTGTAGTACTCTTTCCTCCTTTTTGCCTTGGTGTATACTGTGCCTTTTTGGACAGAAAGGACCTCTTGTTACTTGATGGCGAATTTTGAATTCGGTGCCTCTGAAACACTTTGACTCTGGCCTCTCATTTTTTGGTACTCAACAGATTCTTTATTTTCATATTGTCATAAGTCTTCAGATAAGAGATTATTCCGCATTACGTCCCAACTCATCTAAGGCTGTTTACTTCTACACCGCTGATCAAACCGGCTAAGCCTTTAATATGGATTTCAGCAAGGTGTGGGATTGGATTTCTGTCAATGTGAGGCTCGTAAGTTCAAAAAAACTCGGAACCCTCTCACCTTGTGTCTCCAAAAGACTTTTAAGAAGAAAGCAGACTTCGCTGGTGGTTCAAGACCACCATCTGATACCTTCTCACTTGAATAGCTACTGCAACTTTGGGTTTAAATGTTGGGTTTTAGACAATGGATAATTTACAAACACAGTGGTCCCTCGGTTGAACCCGCATAACAATACAGTAGCAATCGCCGTCGAATCCAGATTAACACATTGTTGCTTCTCCATGTACTTGAAATATTACACTTCACCTGGTTCATAAAGTCACGAGAATGAGTTATAATCCCCAAGGTCTCAGTTTCAACTCCTGATGGGCTTTGCCACATTTTATATACAGAAGCAAGACTTTTCAGAGCATTTTTAAATGATGGTCATAACTCACCCATAAATACCCATAACCAAGGCTACAGCTCCATAACAGAGGCTAAAACTAGCTTTGAAAACCATTTTCTCCCATTTTGATTGCTGAAACACTCTTAAAGGAACATTTCATCATTCCCAAAAAGTTCCAAACCTGTATGACTTTTTCATTCTGCGGAACACAAAAACAGATATTTTGAAAATGCCCATACAATGCAAGTCAAAGGGATCTGAAGTTGATTTTGGACCCCATTCACTTGAATTGTATGGACACAAGCAGTATTTTAGTAAATTACCCAATTGTTAATATTATAAATGCCCTCAAAAATGTTCTTAACAGACATCAACTGGCTTCGTTAAGTGATTCTCAAGCTCATTCTTGTAACTCTAATTAAAGATTCTAGTTCTACCAAAATTTGAGGAGCGAGCGTTCCAAAGTCTTTCGGGAAAATAACCTTCCAAAAGTACTTTTCCAGCCGTGTCATGTATTTTAAGAATTCCCTTTTGTTATAATAATCATGTCTGAATACGTGGGTGGATACAAACACCAAAAATACCCGACAGACATAGGAAAAGTAGCTGTAAAAACCGACCGATTTAAAACTTTCCGAAACCTTCCATGCCTTTTGGGGGTCGGTGGATGTCAAGGGAATGCTGTGAGACATCAAAGTACATGTCTGAGGATTAAAATAGCAGAAGTAATCCCAAAAATCCTACTTAAACATCAAAAACTCAATTCCAGCTAGGTATCCAGACCAAACTCTCTCATTATGTGATGTATGTTATAGGACAACTTGCTTTCAAATGGCTCCAGAAAGGCAGAGAACCGACCAAAAAAACTGAATTTACTTGATACCTTTCTGTGCATTCGCATTATACTGTTCATTTATCTTTAAACAGGCTTGGATTTGATGGTGTTCGTAACTGTAAAAGTCTTTTTCCTTGTCATGGCTGATTCTAATCATGATGATCATAGGAAGTAGTAATCACTGATGCTTTAGCGCTAATCTGCTCAAAGGCTCTCTATATATCCGACACCATTCTCTCTGCTGTAATCGATCTGATTGATGTCTCGTGACTAATCATAATTAAAAGGCTTTTAAACTGCTGAGAGCCTGCTTAATCTGTACTTTTTGCACAGGGAGAGCCTCTTAACTTGCCTCATGTTGACTATATATTGATCACATTCCTTTTTTTTTTTGTTGACTATTTAACTATCTATTTATTTATTCTTGGAAGAGTTGTTGTGAACGTCTTGGTGACATGGGTTGGAACGTAACAAGTGCGTCAGTATTTGGCCCTGATCGTTCTTTGTTTGTGTGTGTTTTTGTGTGCTGCCCCTGTGTATTGCGTATTTTCATGACCTTTGTCCCCCTTTAAAGCCCTACTTGGTTCATTAAAAAAAACACAAGCGTTAGCTTTCACGCTAATGTGGATGTGTTTGTGATGAAGGAACACACAGAACGCTATGAATCTGTGTCCTAAAGACGTGCGTGCGTGTGTGTGTGTGTGTGTTTGTGTGTGTATGAACGTCATCCTGGCCTTGAGCATAACCTTGTCAGTTGTGTTGTTACTACCATGCGAAGCACTTTAAAGCAAGAGCATGTTTTGATTTTTGTCACTTCAGATTTGTGAGTTTTGTGTACTGATTTTGAGCAGGATCTGAATGAATGTATTTTTAAGGGCGTTAGCACACTGAATGAGGACGCACTCAGTATCATGTACACTATCTTTTGTGAATATTATTATTAGGTCTGATATTTAAGTTAATGTATTTATGTTTGCATTTGTGTATCTATGTCACCAAAGACGTTATTTATCACATACAGTGTTTTCTCACACCTCAGAGTTGTCCTCTGGGTACGGAAAAAAAGAGTATATTTAGGGAAGACAATAAAATTAAAAGTTTGTCACGCCCATACAATGTTCTTTTTTTTCTCTGTGAAATAAAGCACTACGTAGTAGTGAGATGAAATCTGAGGTGTTGTTCTCTTTTAAATATGAACAGCGGTTGTTTGTTACTTTGAAAAGACAGAGACATCACGGAACAAATTAAAAGGGTGATAAATACTAAATGTTTTAAGACTAAAAATACACTGAAGTTTGGGGTCTTTAAGATTTTTGTTGTTTTTGAAAGAAGTCTTTTAAGCTCACTTAAGCTGCATTTATTTGATCAAAAATACAGTAAAATCAGTAATATTGTGAAATATGTTTACAATTTAAAAGAACTGTTTTCTATTTGAATATACTTTAAGATGTCATTTCTGATACAAAGCTGAATTTTCAGCAGAAGTGTCACATGATCCTCTTATATGCTGAGATTTGATGCTCAAAAAACATTTCTTATTATTATATCAATGTTGAAAACAGTTGTGCTACTTGAAAGCAAGATTATTTTCAAAGTACTAATTTCTTTCAAAAAACCGACCTTAAACTTTTGAATGGTACTTTGACAAACATGATTAAAAATGATGTACAATCACATAGGGTTCCAGTCATACCAGAGGTATGAAATATATTTTTATCTTGGATTTTGGAGCTAATATTCAACACTTTTAGCTGCAGAATAAATGTAACATAAATGACAAATAAGCCTTGAAACAGGATATTTGACAACTCAAAATATTTTTCCCCATGATTTCACATCCAAACCAATAGTGTGGGTATAAAATCCAGCAAAATATAAACTAAAATACTTAGTGCACATTTAATTAAAGAACCATAATATTTATAATATTTTTTAAAATGATTAAAAAAGTTTAATAGTTATTTTATAATGAATGAATTAATTTAATTTATCATTAAAACATTTTTTTCCTATTCATCCTATTTTTATTTTTATTTTTATTCTACAGTAATTAAAGCAGATATCAAATCATTTTCACTTTTCACAGATTTGCTTAAAATATAACTCAGGTCCTCAAGTCACCTTGCACTGTAGTTATGTAACTCGTGACCACTGAATACTAACTATTAGCAAATACAGTAAGTCTGTGTCTGCCTGCAATATCTGTCCAGGCTTATCCGCTATCTTTATGAATCTAAAGAGCACTGAAACCACTTGAACATATACAACACCCAGATTCACAAACTTTATTACACAACGTCTCCCAATGCACAGATCTGTGTTAATGAACCAATGATACCCCTTGGCATTAGATACAACAAGTTAAACATTAGACTGCCAATAAAATGCAATAAAAAGTGGACCCTTTCTACTCATACTGGCACTGTGCTTGCTAGTCACCAACTCTATGACAAAAAATTCCACTCAGACAGGAAAAGTGCTTCTAATAGAGCCATTAATAAATGACCAGGCAACTATCACATGGGCTACACAACTAACAGCTGTGCAGACAGAAAAAGCAGGTCACTGTGAGATGGGTAAACCAATCAGCTGACCGTGTGATGGGGTGACCACAGCCTTCATGAAAAAACGGTTTTACTTACAATGACGAAATGAATCTGAAGGACGTGTAATTACAGATAATATGAGGAATAAACATTTCCAAAGTCTGTAATTACACAATTATGGGTCCAAACCAAACAAAATCCATTTTAATACAGTAAATCGTATTAGAGGCGATCTTAATAACATTTCATTATTTTGTTTAGAACAGAAGACTTTTTAAAAGTCAATGTCATTGCATGACCAAGTCCTTCAAATGCAATAGGCCCAAGTCCACAAACTGCATGGTCATCTTACACCATATCTCTCATATCTGTGGACCAAGTACATGAAGAGTGGGAATATCAGTGGTAATTTCAAGCTGGGATTGCTTCATTCTTAACACGTGACTTACATTCAGACGGTTCTATTTCTGTTTCATGTCACAGGTTCTCATAAAACATGGACAATTATGATTAAACGATGAATTACTGAGGCACTTCAAAGTAAACTAAAGTTCAAGGTTACAGAGAAAGGTGACCTCCTTTAACCTTTCAATGATTCACAACAGATCCAGAAAGACGTTAAAGAGTGTGTTCAAAATGTCCTTATGAGAAACTCTGTAATGTACATCCCCAGTATAATATCTATTATGTATAATGATATTGTCTATAAAAAAATATTTTATTTTATTAAAGTAAGAAATAGGTAAGTGTACAAAAGTCTTCAGCTATTTTTATTTTGCTACAATGTAATAAATCGGGGGCATTAGGTATTATTTTATTATTATTTATATGTTAAATCAGGTGTTATTTTATTATTATTCACATACTACTATATTTTTATCAATATTTTAAATTACTTTTTTATATTTTCCTTTTCATTTTAGTTTATGTTGTTATATGCTTTCATCATTTTATCATTTTATCAGTTTTTATTTTCATCCAATATTTATATTTAATTTGATTATATTTCAGATTTATTTCAATAAAAAAAAATTATAGTTTTAGTTTTAAAATGGAGTATTTGATTAAATGGAGGGAAAATATACAGAAGCAAATACACTAGGTAAAAATACGCTGAGGAAATTTACCGAATCTGGCCAAATATTGTTCAAATGTATTTTTATAATATGTACTTAAGTAAAGTGTCCGAGAAAAGAGTCAAATATAGACGCGCCTCATTTAACTAAAGTAATCAGAACTTAAACGCAGCATGCTGTATTTTGCAACATGCAGTTTTTAGTAATTTCTAAGGATAAAATGGGTAATTATAGCCATTCAACTTTATATTTAAAAAAAAAACATCATTGTTAACAATATGTCAACCTCAGCCAGAATGAATTTCCACGCTGTTTCAGGCTGGTTTATTATCATAAGCACACCAGCATCCAAAGCTTAACAAATGTTGCTCTTCTCAGCAAGGATCTCACAAGTTTCACTGTGAATAGAAAGGCATATATCGCTGAACATGGGAGGGTAAATGGCAAACATCTTCAGGCACAGTGTGTGGGAGAGCACTGAATGGAATTACGAGCTTGCATACATTCATTGCAAAACTATAAACTTGTCCAAACAAGCAGTCATACACACTCGCTGTAGTTTTAAATGACAAAATCTTGTTTCAACTCTGCACTTTAAGCAGTAAAGAGTAAGTTTACTAATATCTTCACTAGAAAGATTGCCGATTTCACCAGCAATGTCTTGACACATTTGCAGAGACAATGGACGTCACACTCTTGTCAGCTATTGCAAAACTGGAGATGTTCAGGCTGTAGTCTTACAAAAATGGAGGAGAATGAATAAGTTCAAGCCATGGGTTTCCCTCTAGACTTTCTAATGGACGTTAAGAATAGTTTATGAATAAAATAATGGCTGCATGTGGTTAAAATTACTTTCATGTTCTGTTCTAAAACATAAATTAAAGACAGTCAGAGCTCAACAGTGCATTCTCCAACCATTGTGCTGTTTAAAAATGTTAGTGTCCATTTAAGGACTACAAATACCAGTTTGCGTTTTTAAATACAGTATGTAGCAATTTTTTTTAGTATTTTAGTTAAAATGTGAAGCACTGCGCAAGATATCCCAAAATGTATTTCCAGCTAAACAGAGAATATTCTCAGAACTAACTTGGCTAACGTTCTGGCAAGGTTCTCGCAAAATTATAAACAAACATTCCACCAATAACGTAAACAGAATTTTAGTTCAAAACTCACTGGTCTTTAACAATGTTCTCAAAATGTTAACACCAAAATGTTATTTATATGTTATTTATACGTTATTCATTGTTCGTGGAATGTTTTTTCTGAAATGTCCGAGAACATTCAACAGTAAAATTCCCATAATGTTTGCAAAATAATAAAATGCAATGGTCCCTCAACATCTGTATAACCAAGAATTTTTTTTTTTTTAAATGAATGTTCATTGAACATCAGAAATAACGTTCTTAAAACATATTTTTGTTAGCTGGGTTGCACTTAACTTGACATTTCTGAGATGGTATCAGCCATGATTTTTACTATCTTGTCTTTCTTGATTATTTCATCATACTGAAAAGAAATGAAATGTTTTCATGAGAAGATTTGATTTAAAATGCTAATTAACCAGACTTATTTATGATATGATAAGGTTATGTTAAGGTTATGTGACAATTATGCTGCATTACACTGCAATACTGTTTCACATATTTTTTTATCATATAAAAAATATATTGTGTAAATTTATCAAGAAGATTGAGTAATTTCGAAAGATAAACACCAAAGAAGGAGATTTGCATGTCGTATATTGTGTAACAGGAGTTTGAGACGGACAGATAATTTCTCACTAACATTTCGAGGGTCAAGAGGAGCGCATGCTAAGACGCACTCATTTTGAAGGTGATGTCATAGACAGTCTAGCCAAGCAGGAGCTTCGCTGTTTGAGCAGAGCCTGACTCTAAACACACACACACACACACACACACATTCCCTCATCAGGATTTTGAGCAGAGCCGAGTGTTGGAATCATTCTGCATACCTGCAGCTTCACACGGGCAGGAATTCCCAGTCATCAGCAGCATATGAAAAAAATGACAAAAGGGAACCAAATGCCACATGATGGCTGTTAATATTATTCCTTGGATTGAATGCCCCCAAAAAATTAGGTTGGAAAAATCTGGTTGCTTTGGATAAGTTAGGATTGTTTGGTAATAACTAAACAAAGGCCAAAACTTTCTCCTGGGTTTAATTACAACACATGCGCTGAAAGAATAATGACAGGCTTATTTTATGGTTAATAAAAATTATGTGATAAATTTGAGTACTCTCCTAATATTACTTAAACTAAAATGTAAATTAAAACTTGTAAAAATGTGTGTGTGTATATATATATATATATATATATATATATATATATATATATATATATATGTATATATATATTTGTATATATATATACACACAGACACACACACACACACACACACACACACACACACACACACACACACACACACACAGACACACACACACACACACACACACACACACACACACTTTTTAAATTTTTCATTTCCATTTTAGTTGTACTCATTTTAGTACTTAGTAGTAACCAAGCCAACATTTCTATTGAGTTTTTCATATAATATCCATTTTAATTTAAGCTTTATTTCAATTAACAGAAAGTTTTTTTTTAATTGTTTTTATCGACAAAGTAACTCTGCAGTTAAATCACGAAAACTTAACTAATTAATGTTGTCATGACTTTTCCTTTTTTTTTATTACGGATAAAGATTTATTTAAATATTTTTAAATATTTAGTTTTTTTTAAATATATATTTTTACTTAAAATTTCCACTCAATTTTTAGAGCTAGAAAAAATATACTGTACTCTTTATAAAAATGCCCATAAAGTTTAAAATAAGAAATTCAAAGGAAAATTCAAAGGAAAAAAAATAAGTTCTTGAGGGGATGAAGTAAACTGTCTTGGTTTTGAATTGTTTTGTCTTATTTTAAATTGTTTTAAGTCATTTGAAGCCCCGTAGTGGGTCCTGGCCCACTGGTATAGAGTTATAAAATTCATTCAGATACTGAGTGAATGCTCAGATCTCTATAATCAAATACTCAGATCATTTGATCACGAACAAATTTGATGAGAAATGAGTTCAGGTTTTAAGATTTCTTGACTTTTGCCCTTATTGTTTTAATCATAGCTGCAGGAGACTAAACAGATTAGTTCACCTATAAAGTCATCATTTACTCACCCTCATGTCTTTCCAAACCTGAATGACTTTCTTTCTTCCATGGAACACAAAGAAGTTCTTATTCACACTTTTCCATACAATTACAACGAATGGGGACAAAAGCTCTTGAGGACCATAACAGAATCCAGACCATGACTTTTATTTAGACTCTATATTTCAAAAGTGATACAATAGCTTTGAACATGATTTTTCAAGCTTAAAAGCTTCAGTCACCATTCACTGTAACTGCACAGTCAAGAGAGACAAGACTGTGCACCACAATGCATCTTTCACAGTCACACTTTCACTCACAACAAGGCTAAACACGCCACTATCCTTATGTTCAAATGGCGAAATCAACTTTCACTACATGTCCGGACAGCAGAATCAAAGACTCAAGACTCGCCTTATCAAACAATAATTTGAACATACAACACAGAGCAAACCTGTGTTGACTTTATTTGTATTAACTTGTAGTAGCTTAATACTCTCAAAAAAAGGATTCTTGGCACAATTTTTTATTAAGTATTTGCATCTATTTGATTTTATTTAAATAATCGTTTTTTAAAAATGTATGTACTCCGATTACTTAGAATCAATGTAAATCTGTTAACTGTCAAAACTATTAGATTTAATCAGTTAAAAATTATGAATAGGGTTTAAATAAAGCTGGCTCTGAAGCAAGTTAGGTCAAATTAGTTAATTGCATGAGATTGGTTTACATACAGATGGAATCGTTTACCAAACTCCAGTCTGTAGATGGATGTACTGCACAAAGATGTGTCTAAAGCAGCTTTGGTAATGCACTTGCAAATTCAAAAAAAGCAGTGCCAGAAGATGCATTCTCCTGAATCTCTTCACCAGTTTGCATTGGAGCAGCCTGGATCATAATCTATTTGCAAGGTAAGATATATCTTATCTGTACTCGGTGTATATTATTTGACAGATTTCATTGTATATACATGTATTATTAGTGCGGTTGATATCGTATTACACTAATATCAATGCACGGACTATCTTTATTTCACTAGCTAGCTAATGGTACTGGGCTGATTGAAATCTGTTTTTCGATTTTAATCGTTTCTCATTGTATCGACAGATGCTGTTTTTCACTCGATGCCTGAACAAAACTTCATGAAACACAATGCATTTTTGTTTTGTTACTTGTGATGTGAAACAGAGTGTCAGATTTCAGATTCTGTCAATTGTATCACTAAAGTTAAACAGTAAATACAGTTTTGGTGTTAAATGTAATGTGAAAGATGATTTTAGCGCCTCAGTACAAGCAGCAGTGCAGAACTCACATGAACCGATCCTCTCTTCCTCTTTACTTCTAGTTACCACAGCAAATAAACATGAACGACCATCAGAAGGTGTTGAAAGAAACAGAATCACATCTCAAGTAATCGCTCAGAGTTTCAAGACATCAAAGAAGCGGCTTGTAAACAATGTCACAGAAATCCATTGAGTGAGTATAAACTCTAAACTTGTTACTTAACTAGAAAAAAATAAACAAAAAGGATAATTTTGCTAAATATATGCACTAGATAACATTCATTATATTTTTTACTTAACCTGTTCTTCAATATTTTATGCAATTTTGAATAAATTAGTCTTAAAAAAAAAACAAGCAATGACATCCACTGTTTAAATGTTTGTATTTCAGCAAACTGGAGAAGAAAAATAATATCATTAGAAATATTATTTAAATAATAATAATATAAAAACAGCCTTACATGCAATTTAAAAGTTTCTTTACAAATCACTGTAATATACTAATGTACCAGTTGACAGGGTTTATTGTATAGTTGCAGCATCAGTTGAGCGAGATTTTTAACTCAGCTTTAGCTTTATGTCTGAGTAAATCAATGACTAATGTCGTGTTTTTGGGATCTTGTTGTTCTGCATGTTTGAGAATGAAGACTAAAATCAACTGCCATTACATCCCGAGGAGCCCAAGTATCTACCTCAATGAAGACATGGAGACACTCATTAAAGAATACGTGGTAAGTGTATGTCAACCTGCTCGTTTTACATTATAAATGTCTTATGGATATATTTATATTGATAGTTATGTTAATTTTCTTATTGGCATCAGCCTCGCTTTGCCCATGTGTGTGTAGTATGCAGCAAATTAGCTCATTTTTGATTTGATAAAACTCACTATCTCTTAGTAGAGGTAACTAGAAGTTAGTATGAAAACTTGAGTATTGAACATGCCATCAGAATTCTCTTCTCATTAAGGTAGTATAGTTCAAAATAACTGGCTATACATTTAATTCTTATTTTATACTGCCAGGCCAAAAAAGGTCGCTGTCTGGATTTAAATGAGTAAATACTCTATATTTAAGGATTGACTCGTTGCTTGAAGTGATTAATATGTTTCTGGCATGTTGTGTGTTTGGCAACAATTCTTTTAGCCCTAACTGATGCAGTGTGTAGACTTTTATTTCTCAAACAACCAGATCGGAAGTAGTACCCATGTCTATATTCCAGGATAACAATGTCAAGATTCATCAGGCTCAAACTGTGAAAGATTGTCCATCACAGAGTCCTGATCTAATCCCTATTGAGAGTCTTTAGGATGCGCTCGAGTCGACTTTACATAGCCTGTCCAAAAAGGAATTGCACACTCTAATATTTCATTGGACCACCTATAGCTTTCATAACATTGTGCTTTGTTGTGGCATTGTTTAAACAACATTATGCAACATCACAACATTTATTTCCATCAAGAGTTGCATTTATTTTTGGCCTGGATCTTGTATTGACGATGGGAGAGTCTAGCCACTCTGTAAAGTGGACTCCATCACATCCTCAAGACATTCAGTAGAGTTAAACTCAGGTGATCAGTTCAAACATGAAAATGATTCCTCGTGCTCACTGAACCACTATTTCACAAATTGAGCCCGATGAATTTTATTATTGTCATGCTGGAATGTGTACATGGGTACGTCCTCCGACATGGTTGTTTAAGAAATGAAAAGCTACACACTGCAACAGTTTGGGTTAAAAGAATTATTGCCAAACATACAACAAGCGAGAAACATAAAAATCACTGCAATAATCATCCAGTTCTAGACTCTTCAGTATTTGCTTATTTAAATCCAAATGGTGACTTTTTTATTTTTATTTTTTTTTTGACCAGGCAGTGTACATTTGAATGAGTCTACGTATCCAAAATGTCAGAGTTTGTAAACAATGTGCCCTTAAAATTTCTGAATATGACACTGTGACTGGCATTGGAACACTAATCATTCTCTTTGTTTATCCTCCAGGACTGTGAAAGTGCAGAGGCTGAGTCTGGAATTGCACAGACAACAGTGGGCATGTGCATCTTTCGTTCAGAGCGTGCTGGTGTTGGTCCTGGAGACCAACCTACGGATGTTGGTGTAGAAGTTCTGCAGTGTCACTCTTGGCTGTTTGATGCTTTTTGGACTGATTTATGTGCTTAACTGAAGCTACGCAACGGAGCTCAAGTGTACGTTTGAAGAAAATCCTGGATACAACCAAGCTGTCACCAAAGAACTCTTTAAGTAATGACAATTACTTAAGCTTGAACTTGAGCTCAACTTGAACTTGAAGTTGAACAATTGAGATGTCATTTGAGACGTCAAATTTTTGTACTTGAGTCTATTCAAGTGTTAAAAGTTTAAAATATAGATGCAGAATGATCCATTCGTACTCATGTACTTCTAACATGTAATTGAATATGCATGGAAAGTGTGGTGGTGAGCCATTTTTTCTGACCATTATCCTATTGTTCTAAATAATTGCATGTCACAGATTTTTTTTTTTTTAAATGTTAGTGCAACGTAAGTAGTACTGTTATCATTTACCTCATGTATCTGTCTACCTCAAATTTGCACAGTTCTTGAGGAAACTGGTCTTATTTCTGCACTCTGTTAAAAATGGTTAAAATTGTTATTTCTTCTGTTAAAGTTTTTTTTTTTTTTTTGCGTGTATTTCTGCAGTATGGTTGATTGTGGCAAAAATGTTTGAAAATAGTGTTTAACCTTAACGTGCATGTAAATATGAAGGCACGTTTTGTTTCTTGTTGCACAAGTGTATGAACACTGTGTAATATGTCTTGCTAGCTCATATATAGCCAAATCCTTTGAAGCATTAATAAATTGATATAATGTAACAGGGTGGTCTTGCTGTTCTTTTTTGTGTGTGTTGTAGTTAGATTCTGTTGTAGCACAGTGTGATTGGGTGGGGTAGGATTAAATATATGAAATACGTTGGGTTTATTGATAAAAATTATGTAAATGTGATGCATTTTAAGTACATTGGGTTTATTACCTAATAATACATATGCATGTTTCTTATGCATTTAAAACTAATTGGATTTATTGGTACTATTACATAAGTCTTATTACTTGTTTCGTTTACATAAGAGTGGCAAATTTGCTTCACATAAAGTTTATTAATTTGTTTAAGTTAAAAAATATGTAATCAAAATGGATGGAAATTTTATATGCAATTGAAATACATAAATCTTAAGAATTGGGCCTAAATATTTTTTGCCTCTCTCTTCTGAAAAGAGTTGCATGCTTGCAATTTGAATCACACTTCTTGTAAAAGCTCTGGATTAGAGCATCTCTTAAAGCATCTCCATGTACACATAAGAGTCTTGGAGTCCAATCTTTAGAACGGCTTTAAGGCAGCATGAAGTTCAAGAGCAGAATGAGAGCTTTTGATTAATGTTTGGAGCAGCCCTGAGATGCAGATAGTATTGTGTGCCATTCTTGAAGAGTCAGAACCGCCCTGGAACATTAAAAGACTATGAGTGTGCACACACCTATTTATATACAATTATATAATTAATTCATGTTTTAAAATAGCTTTTATTTTTATATGTTCCTTTTTCATTTTTTGTTATGTATAGCCTACTTTGGACATTCTATTAGGTATCTATTTTTTAAAGAAATATCTATTTAGCTTAATTTTTAATTTTAATTTTAGTAATTATTTAACTTTAATTTGAACTTATTTTATAGATATTTCTAAAAGGTTTTTCATATAATATCTATATTTTATTTCAGCTTAATTGCAATTTAAAAAAGCGATTTTTAATAGTTAACATTAACAACAAATAAAAAAACACTGCCTCTCTCTCTCTCTCTCTCTTTCTCATCCATTTACTTATTAATATTATTTCACCGTTGAGATTGAAGACTCATGAGCTTCCAGACGTGTTATGGCCACCATAATTCATTCATTTTTAGTTCATTCTGTAACAGTTCTGAAGAGAAAGATAAAGAGACAATTCCCTGATACAAGAAATATAATATTTAGGAGTATATGTAGGCGAATCAGTTGCCTGAAGCGAAGCTTGTTGGTTTTCACCACCTATACGCTCAGTCAGTCAAATTCGACGACAAAAATTAACTTTTGAATAAACAAAAACATTAAACTCTGAATGCAGCGCCTGTCCAATCAGAATCGAGGATTCTAGAGCGCTAGAACTTTTATTTTGAAGTAACATCCGAACTTTTAATTTGTAGTGACGCAAGCGGAAATGGAGCTGTTGTGAAGTTGATGTGTTTGTTTAGGTGTACTGTTATCGGCGAGGGTGAAACGTCTCGTCGTTAGTAAATCATGGAATCGTCCATGAGAGGTAATATTTACGATTACATTATTTGTTTTGCACTTTTTCTCTTTGCACGTTATGTTTGTTGTGAGTAGATTGAATATATGTTTTTAAAAGGCCACAAACGTCAGTCAGTGCTGCAGCCAAAGCTCGCATTTCACTCGGATCTTGTGTGATTTAAATGGCTTATTAGCTGTCTAATGTGTCTTTTATATAGGAAGGGCCAAACGCAGGCACTTGGGGCCCTCAGAATGTGATGAACTGGTGCAACGCAACACAGGGGACCAGTCTCTCACACAGGCTTTTAATATTAACCTCAGCAACACGGATCCAAACCGAGGACTCCAGCCCAGGACACCCACCAAAAGAAGCAGACAAGGTGTTGTTTCATTTATCAGTGAGTTTTGCATCTTTCTGCAGAAAGTTGTGCTCCTTTTAACACTTTTTATTTTTGCTGTTAAGCTTCAGGTGGTGTGGGACAACAGAAAGGCATCACCGAATACTTCTCAGTCACTGGAGTCATCAGCACCAGCCCCCAAAAAGGAACCAAGACTCCAGTGAAGGAGGAGGAAAGAGAGGAACCGATCAGGCATCTTATCCCAAAAGAAGAAAATGTAGAAGAGGATAAGATGGAGGACCATATGGAAGGAATCACTGAGGATATGTTTGATGAAGACTTTGAGGTAGGAACTACGTCTGTCAAAAAAGAAGAACTGTTGGAAGTTACTGTTAAAAAAGAAGAGGATGAGGAGGACTTGGTCAAAGCCCTCCCTGATGCCCGCTATGGGCTGCTGGGAGTGCAAGGAGGCCAGGATCTGCCTGCGGAGGTCTTGAGAGAAGTGTTTGCACACCTCCCAGCAGATGACCTCTATCGAAACATCAACCTGGTGTGCCATCACTGGAGGGCCGTCGTCATGGACCCCCAAGTGTGTTGTTGATGCCTTTCAAATATTACAGTGATTTAATAACAACATTGTATTTTATCTAAACTTTTCTGTAAACTAAAAGGTGTTTATTTAGATGTCTTGGTGGGAGTATTTTGTGGCATCTCATGGTTTCTTCCCTAGTTTCTACCTTGGAAGAAGTTGTATTGCAGATACCGTAAGCGGCAAAATGAGGCGGTGAAGGAGGTGAAGTCTATCCTGGATGATAATCAAATTAACAAAAAGGATGACCTGTGTCTTCTCAATATGTTGAGGTAAGAATGCAAAATACTCATTCAGTAGAGCAACCACAGGACTTATTGAAGCACAACAGAAAGTGCTTCCTAACCCCCACTTTCACACCTATAGCTCATTTTGAAGTTGCTGATAGAGATCGAACCTGTTAGGTGACAATTGTACATCGGGGGTCAACTGTAGTTTAAAGTCAACAAAGCACATCACTAGCAAGACTGATAGTGTTTAAAATTATGGCAAAGTACTAATGGAGGCAATACACGCTATGCTAAAAATAAATAATAAATATAGATAGAAAATGATGGAGAAATAAAGAAATTATAATACAATAAGGATGGAATTAAATGCATAAAGTATATACAATATATAATCAAACTTCAGAATATAAAATGTATATCACTGTGTGGTAAAAATCTCATTGTGCATGTTTTTTCAGGTACATGTCTCAGTTCAAACACAGCAAACGGGTGAATGAGAAGGACGTGTTGGCCTGTGTGAAAAGACATCAGCTCTACGCTCAGGCTGAAGCTTGCATCAAAGACAGACTGCCAGACGTGGTGGATGATGAGGTAATGAAATCTCACAGTTAACAATTTCTGCAACTACTAGTTTAGTGCCCTTTATGTTTATGTTGCAAAAATGTGCATATCTTGTATATCTGCATTATAATGTGCATCCAGTTCCACCTTATTTTGACGTTTTGATATTTAATCAATTATCAACTTGTATTACAGGGTCCAAACCCTTGGTCTGCCATGGCCCTGATGTTGATTCTGGCTGACGGAGTGAAAGATGTCTTGGACCTGGTAGCTCTCTTGCGGAAGTCTGGGTGTCTGCTGACAGCAGGAGGAATCTCTGAGTACCTGTGGGCCATGGCGACTTTGCTCCTGGCCATGAGAAAGAACAATATTAACATAAGCAACAGGTGAAAGACCAGTTTAAAATGCTTTTTCTATAAGTGGCCACAACATCTGCAGATGTTTATTTATAGCAGCTGAGGAGTGACTAGCCAAACAAATGCAAAGACTTACTACAGAATGTTTTCTGTATTTTGCTGATTGATTTAAATTATTCTTCACTTTTTAAACCTTCATATAGGTGGCATTACAATATCTTCTATGTGCTGCACTTAATGGAGAACGCTCCTCCTCCTGCGGGCTTGCAAGACAACAGGTGGGAATCAAATTTGGATATTGTACTTGTGTGTTATCTACAGTTCAAAAGTTTTGGGTCAGTATGATTTTTTTTTTTTTTTAAAGAAATTAATACTTTTATTCAGCAAGGATGCATTAAACTGATCCAAAGTGACATTAAAAATTTATAATGTTACAAAATATTTATATTTCGGATAAATACTGTTCTGTTGAACTTTATAAACTGCTGAAAATTCAGCATTGCTATCACAGGAGTAAATTACATATTAAAATAGAAAATAGTTACTTTAAATTGTAATAATATTTCACAATAGTACTGTTTTTTGATTAAATAAATGCATCCTTGGTGAGCATAAAAACTTCAAAAGTACCCCACACTAATGAACAGAAGTGTATATATTAATTACAAATAATATATGATGTATTTAATAAAATACAAATAATTTGTAATACATGATGTAATTGTAATGATCATTTTCGTCTTCATTCTCAGACAGCTTATCACTCACGAGCAACAGCAGATACTCAACCACGACATCCAGAATCATCACGTGGTTAAAATAATGGCTTTTGCAGGTGAGGAAAAATCATTTAAATTATTTTGCAGCTGAAAGAGTTTTAGTAGCATGTAATGCCATTCTTATTTGTTGCAGGCACTGGAAAGACGACCACACTCGTGAAGTATGCTCAGCAAAGGCCACATATGCGCTTCCTCTACCTTGCCTTCAACAAATCTGTGGCGATGCAAGCTCAGCACTCATTTCCACACAACGTCGAATGCAGTACCATCCATTCAATGGCCTTCAGATCTGTGGGAGTGAGGTCAGTTTATGCTGTATTTATGGGCAAGCTGGCAGGGAAACATTCACCAAACAATCACCTATTTTGAAGAATGAATAATGTTTTCAGTGAGCTATAACCAGAATCACTTTTGTGTCTTCTATATAGGTATAAAAACATGAGGAAGCTGTCCAATAATTTGCGCGTGTTTGATGTGGCGTGGGTCTTGCCTGAAGGACACGGTGGATTTGTCAATGCTAAAGTGGTGACACAAACCCTTCACAATTTCTGGGCATCCGTAGACCAGCGCGTTGGTCCGGAACATGTTCCACACGAGTACAGGAACACACACGGAAAGACGGAATACCCAGACGACCACAAAAAAATGGTAATGTGAAGATGTGCGGTTATATCACTTTACATCTCTGAATGTAGTTTGTGCTTGTGGAAATGTTGTTTTAAGGGTTACTTAATTGTGAAACAAATATCATGACCTATTTGGGTCTTTGCAGTCCTTTTGTGACACAACACATGAATAATCTTTCTCTCCAGAAATTTGCTGGTCTTGCACAGGAGTTATGGGACAAAATGGTAGAGCTGAAGTCCAGAAAAGAGAGAGTGTACAACATGACCCATGATGGTAATCACCAAAATTTGGATTTATCAATATATTTAAATGCATGAACTCCAACTAATTTCCTTTCACGCTCAGCCAGAATAGCAAGTCCCATAAACAGACCCAAAATCTGCTTTCACATTTTTCTTAGATGTTTTATCTTTTTTCATGTTGTTTTTCCTTTGACTGTTGTAAACAGGATACCTCAAACTCTGGCAGCTGAATAGACCACAGCTGGACCGATATGATGCCCTATTTATTGATGAAGCTCAAGACTGCACACCAGGTTAAAATAAATCACTTCTCATTTCAGATTCTGTAATATGTTTTTGGCTGTAATGAGAACTTATTTTGTGTTCTGTTTGTGGTCTTTCCAGTCATCATGGGCATTATGCTCTCTCAGAACTGTGGGAAAATCCTGGTTGGAGATCCTCATCAACAGATTTACACTTTCAGAGGAGCGGTCAATGCTTTGCACGCAGTTCCACACACACACATCTACTATCTCACACAGGTACAAACAAAAACACAGGAAAAGGAAGTTACAGATAATATTTGTAGAGGTAGTGGGCCACTCATAATTCTACCACTATGATAAATGTGTTTGTGGGTAAATATGTTCTAATGTGACCCCTCATATTTTTCACAGAGCTTCAGGTTTGGATCTGAAATCGCATACATTGGTGCTGCAATATTGGACAGCTGTAAAAAAGTGAAGCAGATACTGGTTGGTGGGAATCAGGATGGTAAGTTTAAGAAATTATATTTAGGCGATTATGATTATTATATTTTTGCAAATATTATTAATATTAATAATATTTAATAAAGCTAAAAATATGAAATATATTCTATTTAAAAAAAATAAATGATTAAAAAATAAAAATAAAATATTAAATATCTTCTCAGTTATTTATTTATTTATTTATTTTGGTTTTGAAGTGTGTACCTGTAGTATGTGCCTGTTTTCAGGGAGTGTTCGAGGGGAGGACACACAAACACTGCAACATCTGAAGCTGGGTCAGAGGCTGCCAGAAGGGAGCGTGGCCATTCTGAGTCGCTGTAATGTCACTGTTTTCAGCGAGGCTGTCCGACTCACAGACGTCAACCCCACCTGCAAGATCTACATTGTGGGAGTGAGTACATTAAACATTTGTTCTAACTGGTAATGAATTATCTTAATGTGTTTTAAACCTCAGATATATTCTAAACGTCTCTGATTTTGTTGTTTTATGCAATTTTTCAGTCACGATGCGCAAAACATGGTCAGTATTTCTTTAAAAATTGCCAACTTCTAATTTCAGGGTGTTGAAAACTTTGGATTGGACAAAATTATGGATCTCTGGGTCCTGATGCAGCCAGAAGACAAACGCAAGAATGGTGAGTCACTTCTGCTTCAAAGTTTTATAATCTTATTCTCACTGTTTAACAAAATGTCCTAATTGGATTGCTCACAGTGGTTTCTTTGTTGCAGTATTTTAGTCTTTGTTGTAAGTTTCTTATCTCTTAAGCTATTTCAGATTATTCAGAATATTAATATATTGTTGGATCTTTGTAACTGATGGTTGATAAATTGTTTTTTTTTTTTAAAGTTTGCTTTGTTTGGATTTGTTTCTCTGCCTTAGAGAGCCTTGTGATCAAGGATTACTTCATCCGAAGTTTCTGCAAAGATAAGATGGGTGGATTCAGAGGTCTGAAGGGATACGCCATGGCCTCGGAGGACCGTGAGCTGGAGGCCAAGCTAGCCGTTGTGGAAAAATACAACAAACGCATTCCAGAGCTGGTTGAACGGATCTATGATCGTTCCCAGAAGAGCCCAGTGTGCGCAGGTGAGTGAGACTAAAGACTAAAAGCACTAAAGCACTGTTTTTGAGAAAAACTCAATTATGGCAAGCAGTAAAATCACTGTATGCTTACAGCCCCCATAAACAAGCTGAATACCTTTATGTCTGTGATTGTGACAGATTTTATCCTTGGTACGGTGCATAAGGCAAAAGGCCTGGAGTTTGACACAGTGGTTGTAACAGATGACTTCATGAAAGTACCCTGTGCTCGACACAACCTTCAGATAGTGGGTGGTTTCAATGCAGGTTTGTGGCATTTCTTTAAGAATGTATGTTTTCTTGAATACTCTCTGTGTGTGAATCTATAATGTAATAATAAATGTGTCTGCACATAATGAAATAAAGCCCAGCTCTTACCATTATTATAATCTCTGTATCTGAGCCTCAGAGTCTGTCTGGGCTTTAGCCAAGTGATCGTCTGCACATCTTGTAGATCAAAGTGTCCATAAAGACTGTATGTTTGTGATGATCTGAAATCTTTGGGTACTTTCTGTGGGTTCAACTGCATGTGCCATCGGTTTTAACCCGTCAATAAGTTATTTTAAAAATATGCATTAAATATAGAAATATTGTGAATCACATTCACTTATTATGAATTCTGAGATGGATCTTACTGTATATAAGTAGTATACTAGAGATCATGTACACTCTCAGGAAAAAAGGTACAAAAGCAGTCACTGCAGAGGTACTCCTTCAAAAGGCACTTTTTTTTTTTTTATACCTTATTCTTAAGGGGTGCATATTAGTACCTAAATGGTTCATATTAGTACCATATGAATGGTTATTGCCCCAGTGACAGTCTCTTAGTTACAAAAAAATTTGCATAATGTTGCATCTGACCAATCAGAATCAATACATGTAAATCCAGATGTGCATATGGCTAATCTTTTCTCTCTGGCTGCAGCAAACGTCCCAGATGACGAGTGGAACCTGTTATACGTGGCGATTACACGAGCCAAAAGAGCACTGTACATCACCAAGACCATCAGCAACATCCTCACATTCACTGGGGTGGGTTATTGCTCTCTGTCTATGCATTTCATTTTTGTTCTGATCGTTATAGTCCAAAGAATATCTAGAAATCTTGACATTGAAGCCTTCTTATTATTCTTGTCTCTTTGTCTTTCACAGGAGTACTTCCTGAGGTCAGAGCTGACCAGCACTCTGCTGAATAAAGACCCATCTCTCGTCTGCTCCATTGAAGGCTGTGAGAACCACACCACCGCAGACTCCGTCCTCAGCATGAGCAAACTCCCCATCAACTATGTCAGTGGCTTTTTGCACCTTCATTTTATCTGCCTTTTAAAGGGATAGTTCACCCAAAAATGAAAATTTGCTGAAATGTACTCATCCTCAGACCATCCAAGATATAGATGAGTTTTCTTCATCAGCACAAATATGTAGAAATTTAGGATTAAATCACCTGTTCACCAATGGATCCTCTACAGTGAATGGGTGCCGTCAGAATGAGAGTCCAAACATCTGATAAAAACATTACAATACACTTAATACATTACACCACAATTAATGTAAATGACTCCAGCCCATCAGTTAGTGTCTTGTGAAGTGAAAAGCTGCGTGTTTGTAAGAAACAAATCTATTGTTGTCATTTTAACTTTAAAATCGTCACTTTTGGCTAAAATAGAAGTTCATAATCCATAATAATGCTTCCTCCAGTGAAAAAGTCCATCCCCTGTTGTCCTCTCACATCAAAATCCAACATATTTGTTTAGAACTGCTTTAGACTGTTTTCACTTGTAAATAGTGCTTGATATGTGCATATTTCTCTCCTGATTCAGGCTTTTTTTCTGGAGAATGCAATATTATATATAGAGGACTCTTATTTTAGCTAGAAGCAATGGTTTGAAGTTAAAAAAAACATCTTGAAGAATTTATTACAAACACACAGCTTTTCACTTCGCAAGACATTAATTGACCAGAGTCATGTGGAATACTTGTGGATTATTGTAATGTTTTTATCAGCTGTTTGGACTCTTCATTCTGACGACACCCATTTACTGCAGAGGATCTATTTGTGAGGAAGTGATGTTATGCTAAATTTCTCCAATTCTGTTCTGATAAAGAAGCAAACTCATGTACGCCTCAGATGGCCTGAGGGCGAGTAAATTTTCAGCAGGCTTTAATTTTTGGGTGAATAATTCTTATTGGTTCAAAAACTCACTTCCTGTATTGATTACATGTATGTGTTTCAGATGGACAGCGCAGACACAGGCGGCGTTCTGTGTTTGACTTGTGTGGAGCAGCGTGTGGGACCTGCAGCCTTCCTGCTCTCTCCACCTGAACGGGTCAGATCCATGACCTATACCAATGAAAGAATAGAGCTGCCCATCAATGTCGCCATGCTGTTATCTTTACTTTAAACACCACATTTAAGTTGCCTTTTGCCTTTTGGAGTGATTTTGCAAAGTTCACATTTGTGGATTACTCAAATCTGCATTGGATTTTTATTTATTTTTTGGTTTTATTTTAGATGCATTTATTTTTAAGTATGTTCCATAACTATTTTAATACTTCTAAACCTTTATTTTCCGCCTTGCCAAACAGTTTTTCCCCCTGTTGCTTCATTTTACTGGTTCTCCCACATTGTGACTTGCTTTATTTGGAAAACACTAAACATTGACGTCAGTGTTTTTAGGTGGAGAATAAGCAGTGTGTCTTTTTTCTGGGTTTTTCTGGCAGCTTTGGAAGGGCCTTTTCAAGCCCTCGATAACTACAGTATTACAGCTGTTGTGAATAACACAATAGTTGAGGAACACTTATGTATAAGATTGTGTGTATGTCCACAGTTGTAACATGCGTGATGTAGGAAGAATGCTAACCATTCCTATATATAGTTTTATATAAAGACAAAGTGTGTGACTAGACTAACTTATGTTTTGCACTGTATTTTGTATATTCATTGTCTAATCTTATTTTTTCCAAAGGTTTTTTGATGTTTAATACTTTGAACAAGTACCATTTACCATTTGAAAAAAAAAAAAGTGAAAACCGAATAAATGAAATTATTGATTAGGTACATTATATGCTTAAACATTAAGATTTGTGCTCATGGAAATTACTAAAGTAGTCAAACCTGTTGATTAGAAGGGGGTGACCCAATACTTTTGGCAATATAATGTATATGAAGGGCCTCTCCCATGTATGAACTCACTTTAACTTTTCAAAAAACGTTAGTTATTTGTAATTTTTCTGTTATTCAAAGTGTCATTTTTTTGTATGTAAACGCCTTTGAAATTACCCTAAATTTTAATCAGATTAATTTTCTGCACTATTTGGCATGATTTCCAAAGTGTTTTGTAATACTGTATAAAATTGCAAAGCATTTGTGTTTATATTTCCGTCATAATATACAAACAAACTTTGTCCAATGATTTTCATTTTATGAAATATCATGTGGTGCGACCATCAAGAAACTACCATTTTGGGACTTTATTGTTGAAATCCATTTAAAAATAAGACTTTGCATCATATACCAATTTGCCAAGGACCCATGGAAGCATCAGGCAGGTTTGTAAGTCTCTTTCAAATTTGGAAAAAAATAATCTTTTTAACGGCTGGTATGTAGTTACCACATTTGGATATCATGTAGTATGACCTCAAAAAAACAATGAATAAGTTATTTCTGCAATTATTTATTTTCATTATAAATTTCATAGTGACCTTTTTGTGGGAAGCTAGCTTGTTTTGTTTAGGTGACCAATTCTGTGCTTGTAAATTTTGACAGAATTTGAAAATATCATGTGGTGCGACCACTGCAGAGTGATTTCCATTGTAGATATATGTCCCAGATTGGCAGTTTTTTTGCTTTTATATTCAATTGATGGTTTATATACATAAAATATTTTATTTTAATATAATTTGGAATATATTTTTATGCAATTTGGTTTGTGTTTAATCTTTGTACAAAATGAGAAAAAAAATAAAATAAATAAAAATAATAATTCAGAGCATGTCATTTTAGTTTGGTAATTATGCATTTATTAGTAATTTATTATTTATTAATAACTATTTTAATCTATTCTAACAGATTATACTGCCAAGCAAAGTAAAATAAACGCCCAGCATAGGCAGCAGGTTAATTCTGACCCTGCAGTCTAGCACAAACTCCAGATGTCATTTCCTACTATAAGAAAGATGTTCATATTATCATCTCAGAACCTGAGCCAGCAACCTCCCCCTACTCTAAACTGACCCTTCGCAAAGACCCGCCCTCCTTAGTTACTGTTGCTACGTCCGAAAAAACGCATCATGTTCTCACGCATTGAAAAATACATCACGGAGCAAAGAGGACACTGACAGACAAGACAGAGCTGGTTACCTTTAGTATGAAACAAAGTCTCAGTGTTCAAATTTTGTCATTTTTTAAAAAGAAATTCAAACAACAAATACTGTTTAATTTTAATATAAATCATGGTCGCACCACATGACATTTTTTAAGATGAAAAAACACTCAAATCACTTAATTTTAAATTTTAATATGAATTTATGTGTACACAACACTCTTAATGTTTGAACAATTACAGTAGATATTATTATTTTATGTATTTTAAAATTGGCCTGTCGAAAATCCTTATACGTCAATGACCCATATATATATATATATATATATATATATATATATATATATATATATATATATATATATATATACCGTAATGACTATGTAATAATAATGTTAGATAATATATAGTAAAACAATAAAATAGTATTATATTGTCATATATTACCGTGTTGGCCACACCCACTTCTGGAATATGAGAAGTTCAGGACGTCCCTTGTAAGACACAAAAAGACTTGACACAGTGGCGTGTGTGGATTTCAGAGATTTTAAGAAGACATCTGGACAAAAAATAAAAAAAATAAAAGCATAGCTGTGTCTCATGAGGATAAATAAGGGAAACGCAGCGGTGAGATGTGTGAGTTTCGCCGGATGGGTCATGCCACGCCCACTCGACCGCGCCGCACAGATTAAATGAACGCTATCGCGCGACTGCTGGGAATTAAACTGGAAACTCTGGTAAGTGGCCAATATAAACAACTCAATGTAAATCAGTAACAAGCCTTTTTTTTCTTCTTATTTTACCCCTTGCGCACCGCTGAGCTTTACATACAGACTCGCATTTTTATGATAACTCATCTTTGTTGTGTGTCAGTTAATGTTAAGACTTTTGAAAACCTATTTGCGACATTGTTTAGTTTATTTTGCGGTGCTCAAGAAATGAAGAAACTCCACCATCTCTTGTTTCTACAAAGTTAGTGTTGTTTTGGGTAACGTTGACAAAAGAAAGAAAGGCATTCATTATATTAAGGTTAAATGTAATACATGACATATACAGGTATTATATAATAGGCCTAGCTCACGAATATGGACGAACGTATAGCTATAAATCAAAATATAGGATATATCAGTATACCGTGCATTAAATACAAATCTGTTTCTGATGTAATAGTGTGTTAATGTGATTAATGAAAATCTAAAGTGTTGTCTTTAATAGTAATACGTTAACATAGAATAGTCACATCTAAAATCATCTGTATATTTTTGTTCATGTATCATTTTTTAAAATATCTTCTGCTTTTAAAACCCAAAAGCCACACCAGTTGTTCACAGTAAATGGTATTTCTTCTATTATAGCATTTTTTGGTAAGAAAGAGGACAAGAAATTATTTAAGTGGCATGTGAGAGCTTTTTAAATAGAGTGTATAAGCCCCTAAATAAATGAAAAGAATCAGATAAGAGCCCGATATGAAGTTTTTGTGCCAGTCACTGTTTGGTTTTACTTGGTTTCTGGTTGCTTTCAGCAAAGCTAGAGTAAGTTTACTCCATTCGGAGAGGCCTAAGAAGATATGATATGAAGAGAGGACAGAAAGAGTGAGTTTAAAGCTTAGTGAAGAATGCCATCAGGAAGGAAAGGCCAGGAGACTCCCGATAAACAGTCCCACATGTGTGCAAAAGTCTCAAGAGACCCAAAATCCTTTTAAAAATGTGTGTTAGATGTGACCAAAAGACTGGGTTGCCATTAACCATTAAAAAACTCATTAGTAAGGAAGTAAAGTGATCTTCATCAACACAAAACCAAGAAGTTCAGTTCTTAAAACTTGCTCACGTTATTTTATTTCATTCTTTAAATTAGTTGTTTTAATCTATTAGATGTTTTATAATGAAAGTCCTAATATTTTAAAGTAGTTATTTTCGTTTTCTAGATTTAGCAAAGCAAAATCTGACTAAATATTAAGTTTAATACCTCTGTGCGCTATCTTATTCTTTCTCTACCCTTACAGATGCTGATGGAGAAACATGGCTTTGTTAAGGAAAAGTAAGTAACAAATACAACTTTTGCAGATTGTGTTTCCGTGAATCCCCCTTGCATTTTTTTTACTGCATAATTCTTTCTTAATACATGGAAAAACATCCAAGGCTGGTGATCATGTCCAGTGCATGAGTCACACTCTGAATCAGACTCTTGATAATGAAATGAAAAGTCTTACGTACATGATTTTAGATCATTGTCGTTGTGAAATCTCATGGATAACTGATGTCAGTGATCTGAGAGCACACAGGGATGTTTTAGTGCCTCATTTTGCTCTGCTGTCCTGCAAAACAGGAACGTGTCCAGTGTGTGTTTGTGCTGGAGGTAATGAGGTAACCAGGCAGATTAAAACCATAAAAGTGATGAATAGTGGGTCTCTGTAAATCCCACTCTTCTCATCAGAACACATTTACTGAAGTCTTAAGCCTCAACTTAAGTTTATTTTTTTATTTTATGTCCTAATCTTTTTCTGTTTTACTAAGGCCTTGACAAGAGGAATAAAGACATGTTTTGCATTAGTCAAGGAATGGAAAACAACAAAATGCACTGATGTTTACTTTATCTTCTTCAGCTGATCTCAGCCTAGACATTTGTAGCACTAACCATGACCAAAGAAAGTTATTTGCTGTATTATTTGCTGTATTGTTTATATACTATTATAGTAGTTATTCATATGTTAAATGCAATTTTATGTTGTTGTTATCATTTTGTTCTTTTAAAATATTTACATATACATTTACTTTTATTTCAGTTTTAGTTTTAATAATTGTTGTACTTAAACTTAATTCAGATAGCTGCCAACACTAAAAAAAAAATAAATAAAAAATTGCTACTTAATTTCACACTTAATTACAAAGAAACTGCAAGAATCATATTGAATTAAATGTGAAATTTTGAAGTAGAAACACTGAAATAGTGTTTATGTGTAAAATGTACTCCAATAAGCTGTTTTATTTTCAACTTTGAAAAATAATTTTTACAGTGAAGGCAAGATTCAGCTTTATTTAAATTACCAAAAATATTTTTAATAGTTTTATCTTTAGTTTTTGTAAACAATAACAATAGAGCAGAAAAAAATGGTGATAAAACAATTTTTGCTCAGAAATTGCTAATAAATTTCACAAATATTTACAAAGAAACATCAAGTAACACATTGATTTAAACTTGAAACTTTGAAGTAGAAAGACTGAAATAGTATTTTCAGTCTTCTACTATCTTCTACTAAAAAATTATTTATAATAATCTTCTGTTTACAACTTGTTATAACTATTCCATTGTGACTACCAATGCTTGTGTTTTTTTTGTGTGTGTGTGTGTGTTACTAGTAACAATTAGAACAATATTAAAAGAAGGATAAGGTAAAAAGTAAACTTTTATTTCATCCCTCATACATAGACATACAGTGACCTCTAGTGGTCATAAACTATATGCAACACACTGTGCAGAATTTTATATAGTCTAGTGATTAGTCAGTATCTCTCTCTCTCTCTCTCTCTCTCTCTCTCTCTCTCTCTCTCTTTGCCAGTCAACCGTGGACTCCTCATTCTGCTCATCCTGGTGGCTTTTGCTCTGCTTTACAAAAAGACCAGCCTACAGACACTGCCCAAATATTCAGGTACACATGCAGGCAACTGATATGCAAGTATATGCATGCACTGTTATACTGATCTTATTGTGGTTTATGCAGTGCTCAAGAAAGATGGGGCCAAAACGGGTGTGGAGGACGAGAAAGCGATGGTCACTGATATCCCTGTGGTGATCTGTGCTTCAGAGGAGCGTATTGGTGCTGCCATCGCAACCATCAACAGCGTCTACAGCAACAGCCCTGCGAGCGTTTTCTTCTACATAGTTACCCTGCGAGATGCCATCAAGAAGATAAGGTCTAACGCAAATGTAACACCTGCTGATGGCCGTGAGCACTCACTTGGTTGCACCCAACACATTAAGTAGTTTATTGTACAAGAAGTCAATAAAAATATTCTTAAAATCAAACACTGAAAGTAGTATTGCCATATGTGTTAAAATACTGGAGTGGACTCTTAACCTTTGACATCAACAACAAAATCTATGGGAAGCATTTTCTTCTCCCTTTTGAAAGCAGATAAACCTATTTATTTGCATTTATTATGGTTAGTTGAATTTTATTTGCATTTAACTTTGTTTTTTTTTCTGCTTCCTGCAACCTTTTGCAGTCAATAACCACTGCAGTTATATAAAATGCTCACTACATTTTGTTACAGTAGAAATTAACAATATTCATAATTTCTTCTGTAACAATGAAAATGTAGTGAGCATTTTAAATATAGTAAATTTATATATTATATATAGCATAACGTAATAATATGAAATTTAATTACATTTAAAATTCTTTTTATTAAATATTAATACAAAGAAATATTAATAAAATGTTATTATTGTCAATTAACAAAATCCACATCTTGTGAAACCTAGTTTCATTGGCTTTTATTTTTATTTAATTTTAAATTAATTTGTGTACTTTTGTAATTTATTAGTTTTTTAGTAGTAATATTACTATTTAGGTTTAATTTATTTTTATTTACGTTTTAGTTTTAGTTATTTTTTATACTTTTCCAGTTAGTAACTTACTTAAGTTAATTGCCAAGGCAACATTTCATAATATTCAAACTGTCAAAATTTTAGGTTTTTCGTCTAATATTTATTTTATTTCAGCTATATTTCAACTAACAAAAAATGTTTTTAATAATGTAGCTTTAGTTAACAAATGTACATAATCAGACCTATCAATCCACCCATTACATGTCTGAAAGAGAAATGAGAAACATGCTCAGTCAATAAATATCCTCCCCATATGCCTCAATAATCATTTTTTCTGGACTCAAACAGGGAATACATAGAGAAGACCAAGCTGAGAAAAATCGAATACAAGATCCTGGAGTTCAATCCGATGGTATTGAAGGGAAAAGTCAATCCGGATTCATCCAGACCAGAGCTGCTGCACCCTGTGAGTTCTGCTGGGTTCTGTTGTGTTTCTCTAAACTCGCCATTATTTCTAAAAGGTGTGTTCACTTAGTATACTATATGACCAAATGTATTTGAACACCCCCTTCTTAAGACTCTTCTTTTAAACGTTGCAGGCTTTTACACACTAAATGTTTCCTGATCCTGGTTTCTTTTGTGTTGCAGCTGAACTTTGTGAGGTTCTACTTGCCGCTTCTTGCCATTGAAAATCACGAGCGGATCATTTACCTGGATGATGATGTCATAGTGCAAGGTAAAATCCATTATTATGTGTGTAAGCATCTGAAATTGATACTAACCTTAAACTTGTACTCGTGTTGCACTGATACAAAAGCGTTCATCATCAAGTTGATCATGCAAGCATGATCTCATATGTCAAATGCATGAAATGAAACCACTTCACTGCATTATTCACTGTGATAATGAATGATTTTTGTTACATCTGACTTACAGGAGATATACAGGAACTCTATAACATAAAGCTGAAAGTGGGACACGCTGCTGCGTTCGCCTCAGACTGTGATCTGCCCCCCACACATGAGATGGTGCGCAGTGTGGGAATGCAGGTGGGTATTTATGGATATATGTGTTACTAGTGACTGTTACATGGATTGATTTCTCTTTCATGTCATCAAAACACAATTGCTTTTCACAGACAACCTATATGGGCTTTCTGGACTACCGCAAAGAGAAAGTCAGAGAGTTGGGCATCAACCCCAGCGACTGCTCCTTTAATCCAGGTGTTTTTGTGGCAGACCTTGGTGAATGGAAAAAGCAAAAAATAACTAAACAGCTGGAGAAATGGATGGCTAAGAATGTCAGGTGATATATTGGTTCATTTTGAGTTTTTAGGAGATCAGATTAGTTCAGATTTAACAGACTTCTTTTTTCTATGTCAATGTAGGGAGAATCTGTACAGCAGTGCCATGGCAGGTGGTGTGGCCACCCCTCCAATGCTGATCGTCTTTCATGATAAATACACAACCATTGATCCAATGTGGCACGTCAGACACCTGGGTAAATTATGGTCTTCTAACTATTTTCTGCCAAATCTCACTGACTAATTACTTATTTGAGATTTCTTCAGTCTTTCTAGTTGGAAATATTTGATCTCAAATTATATGTATTCATGTAATTATTCTCTATTGATTATTGTCCATTATGCTGCATTGAAAATGACAAATGAAGCCATATTGTGTGTATATTTATGTTGATAAAATCTGTACTATATATATATATATATATACACATACTCTGTACAATAGTATATATATATATATATATATATATATATATATATATAGATACACTACCATTCAAAAAGGAATTCCTCAAGGATGCATTAAATTGATAAAAATGACAGTAGAGATATTTACAATGTTACAAAAGACTTCTAAGTATGCTGTTGTTTTAAACTTCCTGAAAAAAAAAACAAAAAAAACAGGTTTTCATAAAGACCATTCAGCACAACCGTTTTGCACATTTATAAAAGAAAAAGAAAGTGTTTCTTGAGCAGCAAATCAGCATATTAGAGTGATTTCTGAAGGATCATGTGACACTGAAGACTGGAGTGATGATGCTGAAAATTCAGCTTTGCATTATAGGAATAAATTACATTTTAAAATATATTTGAATATCATGTATCAAAAGCATTCACTATATTTTTAAGAGTCAATTTAATGTTTCATAAACCTACATATATATAATTAAATCTGAGATGTTTGGTTTGTATTTAACAAGATTGAATCCTTAGACCCTATGAGTCATAGGTCAGCTCTTCTATGATGAAATGAGAAAATATGAAGATTTGGGAATTTAAATTTACAGGGAAGCAAATCAACACAAACTAAAAGCTCTCGTGTTCTTTGAAGGATGGAGTCCTGATACCCGTTATCCCAGATCCTTTCTCAAAGATGCACGCTTACTGCACTGGAACGGCCGCTTCAAGCCCTGGAACTACCCCTGTGTTCATCTGGACCTCTGGGAGAAATGGTTTATCCCAGACCCCACAGGAAGATTTACCCTGGTACGACCATGAACAATATTTAAATTTAAACTTTGTCACTGTGACCTGATACAAATCAATCCAAGTACTGAGGCTACTACAATAAATAAATTTTAAAAACAACTAAAACACCCAAACTAGAATCCTGTTATTTTAAAGAGAGTTTTTAGATTGAGTAAAACAAGGAGACACATGGTAAAAGACACACAGATTACAATTACAAACAAAGTCCTTTTCCGGAAACATTTAATGGTTCAGTGGACAGGAGTCAGCACTCCACAACTGGGTCAGTTAAATATTAACAAATTTACAATCATGGAGGAATGTAAAAAAAGAAATTTCAAAACACAAACGCAGCGCCTTAAAAAAAAAAAAAAAACAAACAAAAAAAACAGCTCCTATCCCCCTAACCCACCCGCACAGAGAAAAGATAACCAGCTGAGATCGCCATCTTCACTCTGCATCACAGTCCGACACCCAGTCCCTCCCAGATTTACACTTTACAACTCGTCTTTGCCTGTGGTATCCTGAAACACAGAGAAATCCATGTGTTAACACACATTAAGACTCAAGGAACTGTTAAAATCATTTCTCACTCTCATGTTGTTTCAAACCTCTTAAATTCTTCATTTCATGAATTAAATATGGATTTGGAACAACATGAGGGTGAGTAAGTGAACATTTCCACACTCACTGATTCTTCTTCTGCCTCCTCATCTGCCTGGACCTCCTCCTCTGCTTCTTCTGTCTGTTCTTCTGGTTCTTCCTCTGGCTCCTCCTCTACCTGTGGACACAGCGATAGGATATTGAGTCACACTTCCAATTGAACAACTCTATTTCTTATTAGCGGTGCTCGACTGTACGTGTACCTGTTCGTCGAGATCTATGTTCATGCTGAGCCGCAACATGCGCTCTATTCTGTCTCCATAAGCTTTGGTGTCTGTGAGTTGGTAGCCGGACCGCAGTGTGGCGGTTTCAAAGAGCACCACAGCTAAATCCGCAGCTGTCTGATCCTCGGCATCTTCCTACAACATAAAATCACAATTTATCAGACAATCTAAACTCTTTTAACAGCAAAATGATTAACTTAATCAGAGTTATTCTTGACTTACTTTAACTCTCTTCAACATCTCCTTGATGAGAGGATGTTTGGGGTTGATTTCTAATGTCTTCTTTTGACTTGCGTAATAACTAAAATTAGGAAAAAAAAAGCAAAAAAAAAAAAAAGCAAAGCGCTTAACTTAGTTTTTATGACCATTTTTCCTTTTCACATAGCAGGAAGTGGTGGGTTGCACAGTCACCACAATTCTAAAGGTGCCAATCAAGACATCGGTGTTTTTATAGCACTTTAAACAACGCAGATTGTGTCAAATGTAACAGTGATAAACAGGAAACTAGCAGACTCAATTATAGAAACTTAACTACTGAGACAATTCGGATTCTGCTGTAAAGCAGTCAGTAGTGCCATTATTTGGCTCGGCTCAAGTGTTCAGTGTTGGTTCAGTTCAGATCAATAACAGTGTTAAGTTCGATTTTGAATTGATGGTGCAACCACATTTATCATAGTTTGCAAAATTTTGCAAGGAAAATCCAGTCATTTCAATGGGAATCCACACAACTGGATTTCATGCAAGACAAAGATTTCCACATGCAAATTTTGCCGGGGGTTCAAGTTGGTATAATCACAATAGACAATTGGCCTTTTTTTGCTAGCAATATTTTGCAAAAATTTTGCTAAGGTGACCAAACACTAAAGGTGTTGTTAGATGTTGCCAGGTCTTCTATGCATTTGCTAAGGTGATTGCAACTAGATTATGCATATGCACAAACATATTTAAGACTTGTTTAGAGAACATACTTTGTGGAAATGTCTTTTCCTGTCTGGTAAGCCTGGGCTTTCATGATTCGTTCCATGTTGCCAGACCATCCGTACTGACTGGCAACCAGAGCGCAGGGAGATTTGGTCAGCCTCTGAGACAAAATGGCCTTCTCGATCTGAAACACGACACAGGGACAAACTTGTTTCAATTTAACTGCCACTTCTAAAAGGTCACTCAGTGTATAATATGCAATATAGCATAAAATCACAGAAAATAATCATACGTTGTCCTTCAGGGACTTCTCTTTCATCCAGGTGGTAAGGGGTTCAAACTCTTTCTCCAAAGCTTCCCTCTTCTCCTTGGCGTTGTCACTTTCGTCGAATTTCACACCTTCCTTTGCTACATTCTGGAAGCGTTTGCCATCAAACTCAGGCAGAGCCTGGATGCAGTACTCGTCCACTGGCTCCGTCAGGTAGATGACCTCATATCCTTTCTTAAGAAGCCTCTCCACAAATGGAGAAGACTCAGCCTAAAGCCAGAAAGATTACATGTTAATATGGAAAATAGAGAAATTAGTCTCTTCGTAAGCAGTTCAGAGTAAAAACACTTAAGCACCTCCTTCCTGCTGGTTCCAGCCATGAAGTAGATCTTGTCTTGCTTTTCCTTCATCCTCTCCACGTACTGCTCCAGACTAGACAGTGTGGTTTCGTGGTGGGAGGTCTGGAAGCGGAGCAGCTTGGCCAGGCGGGTTCTGTTGGAGTGATCCTCAATCACGCCCAGCTTGATGTTGGTGCCGAACTCCTTCCAGAACTTGTCAGTGTACTGCTCCTCGGCAATCTTCTTGATCATGTCCAGGGTCTTGCGCACCAGCTTCTTACGAATGACCTGATGAACGAAGGCACCAATGTAAGTGTCAAAAGTAATTTAATTACTTGTACAGTAAGTTCATTGCATCATATAATTGTACATAAACCGTCAAGTCAATGTTACTTTGATCTGTAACACAATGAGCTTACCTTGAGCAGTTTGTGTTGCTGCAGAGTCTCTCTGGACACATTCAGAGGCAGATCATCAGAGTCCACCTGAAAAATGAGTCGCCAAACATTCATTATAGTGATGAAGCAAAATACATTATTGGCCAAAACTGATAAACCATCCAATTTTATTCTATTCAAATCAATAAGCCATTAAATGACATCTTTAAAAAAAAAAAAAAAAAAAAAAAGTTTTAAAACGTAAAAAAATAAAATAATAATAAATAATAATAATAATAATAATAATAATAATAATAATAATAATAATAATAATAATAATAATAATAACAACAACAACACTTAAAGCTTCACAATTTAGTATTTACATAAAATTTTTGTATTAATATTTTGAACTGGCTTTTAGTTTTATATTTTCAGTCTTCAATTTTTAAATAATTATGCTTTCATCATTTATTATATTGTTTTATGTATTCTTTTTATATAACAAATACATATAGTATTTCAATTTAGCCTTCATTTATTTCAGTTTTAGTCATTTTTGTACTTCAGCTTTTTATTTCAGCCAGTTGCCAGGGCAACATTTTTAATTTCCATCTAACATTTATATTTTTTCCAGTTTTTCCATCCAACATTTATATTTTATTTTAGATGAATTTCAATTAACAAAACCAACTTTTAATAGGTTTATAATATTATTGCCTAGGTTAAAGTATTAAATAATGACTTTAGAATTAGTTTATTCCCAACACTATTTTTATGCAGAAAACAAAAATGTAACAAACCTGTTTTTGGCAAATAAAATTACAGTCGCACCCTATTACATTAGTGCTTGCATGCAATCTGCTCAAGAATGGAAACACTCTTTACTAATGAGCCAATACACAGGAGGGCTATCAATTCTAGGGAACTGCAATGCAAATTATACTTCCAAGAATTTTAAATATGACACGCACTGTATGTGCAAAACTAGGATTGTGAGTTTAATCACAAATTTTAGTGCATCCTGAATATCTTACTGGCTGCACTTAAAAAGAGACAGGCCGAATCACTTACAACGCCTCTGATGAAGTTGAGGTACTTGGGCATCATGTCATGGAAGTCATCGGTGATGAAGACTCTACGCACAAATAGCTAAAAGAACCAAATTGGGTACAATTAATAACTCAAATACAACATAAGGTAATGTGTTCTTTTACCACTTAAAGATTATCAAAATTACCTTGATGAAGTCATTCTTCTTGGTGCCATACTCATCGAAAAGGCCTCTGGGTGCAGATGCAGGGACAAAGAGGATGGACTTGAAGGTGACCTCTCCTTCAGCGGTGAAGTGAATGTGAGACATGGGCTCATCAGAGTCCTGAAAATTAAAAATGACTCCACTTGAACTGATCCAAGAAGCCACAGAGGATCATACGAGTTGATTCTTTGTGTGTAAAGCACAGGTTGACTCACCCTGGAGAATGTCTTGTAGAAAGCTTTGTATTCGTCCTCCTCTACTTCCTTTGCAGGCCTCTGCCAGATGGGTTTAATGTCATTCATCAGCTCCCAGTCCCATACGGTCTTCTCCACCTGAAAGGAGTGAGGAATCGTTCATCAATCGTTCATCATAAAATAGCTCTGACTGATGTTTATTTGCATATATGCAGCTACATACCTTCTTAGTCTTTGGTTTGTCCTTGTCCTCATCTTCTTCCTCAACCTCAGCTTCATCTTCAGCGGCTTCTTCCTTCTCTGCCTCAGCCTCCTCAATGGGCTCCTCTACAGTCTCGGTCTGAAAATGTCAAATCGATGAGTTCATGACGTCCTCCAGCTATTGGTGAACTTTAAACTAGAAGGTCTCGGTGGACACACTAACCTTGCTGCTCCATACATAAATAGGGAAGTTGATGAACTGAGAGTACTTCTTCACCAGGTTCTTAATGGTCTCCAGCTCAAGGTAGTCTGAAGCCTCCTCTTTCATCACCAGCCTGAAGAAACAAGACTTCTTTAGTTACAACATGTCACAATCTACACATTCTTTGTGACTTTTTAAGTTTAACTGCTTACGTAATGGTGGTGCCTCTGCCTAGAGTGTCTCCACGAGGGTCATCACTGACAGTAAACTCATTGGAATCTGATTCCCAGATGTGCTGGGTGTCGTTGTTGTGCTTGGAGGTGACGATGACCTTATCAGCCACAAGGAAGGCAGAGTAGAAGCCCACACCAAACTGACCAATCAGCTCAGAGGTGGACTGACCCTCATCCTGCATCTCAGTCATCTTATTGAGGAACTCGCTGGTACCGGATTTGGCGATGGTACCGAGGTTCTTCACCAGTTCTTCTTTGGTCATGCCAATACCCGTATCAGTGATGTGAAGCATGTTCTTTTCTTTGTCGGACTGGTGAGGACAGATAAAAGATATATGACTAAATATTGCACTTTAAGTGTTTGCATAGCTAAACAAGGAGTTGAGTATCAAAATTAAGATATGAAAATGAAGAAAAAAAAAAAACTCCTCAATTTGCTTCACACATGTTTGAATTTCATTTGCAATGCAAATGTAAAATCCATGTTATATTTCTCTGTCCTGTGGAAAGTTTCAGTAAACACTAACAGGGTCGATCAGTAAGGGTGGGTTTCAGGACTTATTTTTAACACACCTTGATTTTAATAGTAAGCTCTTCGTTTCCAGCAAGAGCATCTTCGTTGGTCAGGGACAACAGCCGGATTTTATCCAAGGCATCGGAAGCATTAGAGATCAGCTCTCTAAGGAAGATCTTTAGGATGAAAAATGAAGAATTAGAAAGTGTCGATTTTGTGTACAACTGCAAAAATGATAAACGCTGTAATAACCTATAACATGTTCTAATTACTCACCTCCTTGTTCTTATACAAGGAATTGATGATCAGTTTCATCATCCTGTTCACTTCTGCCTGGAATACATGCTTTTCTGCTTTTTCACGAATTTCTTTTATTTGTGAGGCGTTCAAACCATCTAGCTGAATGGCTTCTTCCTCCCTATTGGAGAAAAGATGGAATCATGGAAAAGCCCAAAGGATGCTTGTGACATGTTCACTCCTCTAGGCGCTTATTACTATTTACCCTTGGGTATTGTGGAACAAGACAAATGCATCAAGCAGATGTCCAACCCCCATTGGGGATCATTTGTGAGGAGCTAAAAGTGAATATATCTAAATGTAACCTCTTAAGAGATAAACAAATGCCTTTTAATCAGCTAAAAATAGCAACCAAGATAAGTTGCAAGGTTTTATTTACCCCACTTCAAGTTTTAAGTCTAAAAGCGAGAGGAACGTTGCTCTAAAGTTAATGTTCAAATCAGTCTAATGCAAGTTCAAGTCCATACAGACCTCTGAACAACCTCGTCATCTGTGCGGGATCCGTCTCTGCTCTTCCCAAGGTCCTCTTCTACTGTGCCGTCAACGTCAACCTCATCATCAGCTTTCACAGATGCTGCAATTATGCAAAACATTAAAGATTAAGAAACAAAAACACAAATGATCTGAATGTGACATTGATAAAAAGCACTTCAAAGCCAGATGGGATCTATGGTGTTACTCAGTAACTTAATATAATAACACACAGCAGCACCAAAATACAAATTTTATTTGGATCACAAGTGCTTTATAACTTAATTCCCAAGTAGATTTGCTCAGCAAAGACCCTATTGTGCCCAGCAAGGCTGTTTGTTTGTTTGTTGTACATGAATATGCACTGCATGTGAAAGTAAATGATTAAAACTGCCCAGGTAAGGATATCAACATCTGAAATGTGCAAATATTCTTAATTTGTGTGCAAAAACACTTATTTTTTGATCTAGAAGCTCTCAGCTACATTTAAAGGCCTAGATGTGACAATTCAACATGGTTCAAGATCCTGGGTTAAATTCTTCTCTAAATATGCAATTACTATGCATTATTTTATTTTGCATTACTCTCTTTCATGACTATTTCCCATAAATTAAAAAAGATACATTACTAGTACGATTACATCATAATTTCAATGCAATTTATCGTTTTAAGGCACAATATAACTGTGTAGTTAAAGGATATAATTATATGAAGGCCATTTCAATCTTAAGGAAACTTCCAGAAACACATGCGAGTCAAATCCACTCTCCATGTTTTATTTCCCTTTCTGAATCATTCATCCATTTAGGAAGCGTTAACAGTTATCTACACATAAAGCATTATTTTAAAATGAAAATATAATACGAAAGCTTACATGGCAGAAAGAGGAAGCACACAAAGATAGCAGCATTACTGCAAACACTCACAAGCTTTGTCAAGTTCAAAGGCATCAAACTGCATAACGCGGTGCATTTCAGGGCCATTTGATAAAGCGTACTCACCGAATGCCAAAAGAGCACAGAGGAGACCGATAATCCACAGTCGCCTCATTATTTTTGAAAGAAAAACGGTTTATTAATGAGACTCAATAGCAGATTAACGCCTTGAGCAGTTGCAGCACCCTCCTCGTCTCGATGAACTCTTGCAGTGCGTGGAGATAGAGCAAGAAGTCGGCTTTATAAACTCCTGCGCTCTAGGGCTGAGCTCAGCTGGTATGAGCCAATCACAGCGCCCCACGCACAACACCGCACCAATCAGAGAGCGATCCGCAGCCGCTGTCATCCAATCAGCGCCTTACATGTCCGATTTTACACGTTCCAATCGTGGCTCGCGCTGATTGGCTAAACGGGATGCCAGTTCATCGAGTGATTTCGTCTGTGACAGCTGATCTGGGAACGGTATGAGTGTTTTTCACTGCTTTGAACGGGTTTGGGGAAGCGGAGCTAACGTTAGGTGATTCAGAATCAGATTTAATTTAGAGTTACGGTTACCTTAACAACAACCAGTTGTTGACATGATGTAAGACCACAAGAAAGTCATGATAGAATTGAGTTTTTCTGTTTTATTTATTTTACGTTGACTAAACCTTCTGGAGAGATTGAATAATTAAAATTAGCCCACCTTTTGCATTTATTTTTATTTTTCTCTGTTGAATGTAACTATTTCCGAAACTGTCACACACTAAAAATGCAAGGAATAAATATCCAAGAAAAAATGATTGGAGAAACCTCTGACAGCTTGTACCTGGGGTTTCCTTTTTGGCCTTATCTGTGTTTTGTTCCAGGTGATCTTCAAGAAGAGTTGATTTACCTGAAAACAGAAGTGTTCCCTCACCTAGACACACTTTGCCAGGCAAAAGAAACCTGTTTCTGACCTGTGGACCTGCAGCGAAGCAAACAAGAGAGAAGAGATGATGAAAATAATCATAAGCCTGATCTTGAAAATCAGTTTGGATCTCATTGACCGCTCATCTTTTTTCATCTGTCTTCTTGGACACAGTTATGGACAGTGTCTGCTGGCAGAAAATGGATCTGATATCGGACCATGTTCTTTGTCTGAGGTGGCGAGGAACTTGTACCCTTGGGTTATGGAGGATGAGTATCGCACCTGTGGCCTTACAGAGCTGGAGATCACCAAGGCAGCCTTCACTGACAACAACAGAAGTTGCTTCTTCTATTTTAAAGACTGCACCCCGCAGGACACAGAGGACGACAGCAGTGATGAAATGCGCAATTTTTTGAACATGCTGTCCACTCAAAGCCAAAGTGAGAAACAAGAGACCATAAATCACTGTCTTCCTGTCAGGTTTGAGTATACAAGCCACAGTGTCTTGAAACACAAATGCAGATTTATTTGAAATACTAAAGCCCACTTGTGTATTGGGTGTTGGATAGCCTATTTTAAATACATCCTCCTTTTTTCTTTCCACTGTTTGACAGATTCTTCAAAAACCTTCATGAACTTGAGGAGATGATAAAGGCAGACTGGGAAGGAGTCATTTGTGCATTTCATGAGGATCCAAAACATCCTATCTCAGGTAAGACTACACTTCTTTACACCAGTTATCAAAGTTTTTTTGTTACCTTATAAAAGGCCACATTTTGACCAATTTTAATCAAATTCTGAATTAATTCTATATTCTATATTTTATTTTATTATTTTAATCCAATGTGTATTACTATATTTCTTTATTATTTTACATATTTATATTCAGTTGATTATATATAAAAGAATATATACAATACATAGAAAATAAAATAGTGGAAAATTTATATTATTACTTATACTTACTTATTACCCCATATATATATATATATATATATATATATATATATATATATATATATATATATATATATATATATATATATATATATATATACTGTATATATACTGTATATATATATATATATATATATATATATATATACTGTATATATATACTGTATGTATGTGTGTGTGTGTGTGTGTGTGTGTGTATATATGTGTATATATATATATATATATATATATATATAAAATAAAAAACATGATTATAATAGTGCTGGGCAACGATTAATCGCGATTTATCACATCCAAAATAAAAGTTTTTGTTTATATAATACATGTGTGTACTGTGTATATTTATTATGTATATATAAAGATACACATACAGTATATATTTTGAAAATATTTACATGTATTTACAGTATCTCACAAAAGTGAGTACACCCCTCACATTTCAGAAAAAAGTTTAGTATATCTTCTCAAGGGACAATACTACACAAATTAAACTTGGATATGTTTTAGAGTAGTCAATGTGCAGCTTGTATAGAAGTACAAATTTACTGTCCTCTAAAAATAACTCAACATATAGCCATTATTGTCTAAATAACTGGCAACAAAAATGAGTACACCCTAAGTGAACATGTCAAAACTATGTCCAAAGTGTCAATATTTTGTAGGGGCACCATTGTTATCTAGCACTGTCTGAATCCTCCTGGGCATGGAATTGACCAGAGCTGCACAGGTTATTGCTGGGATCCTTTTCAACTCCTCCTTAATGACATCACGGAGCTGCTGGATGTTAGACACATGGCGCTTCTCCACCTTCAGCTTGAGGATGCCCCACATGTGCTCAATAGGGTTCAGGTCTGGAGACATACTTGGCCACTCCATCACCTTCACCTTCAGCTTCATCAGCAAGGCAGTTGTCATCTTGGCCGTGTGTTTGGGGTCATTATGATGTTGGAAAACCCAGTTTCTGAAGGGAGGGCTTCATGTTCTGCTTCAGAATGTCACAGTACATGTTGGCATCCATGTTTCCCTCAATGAACCTCAGCTCCCCAGTACCAGCAGCACTCATGCAGCCCCAGACCATGATGCTACCACCACCATGCTTGACTGTAGGCAAGACACAATTTTCTTGGTACTCCTCACCAGGCCGTCACCACACATGCTGGACACCATCTGAGCCAAACAAGTTTATCTTAGTCTCATCAGACCACAGGACATGGTTCCAGTAATTCATGCTCTTGGACAGGTTGTCTTCAGCAAACTGTTTGCAGGCTTTCTCGTGAGCCAGCTTCAGAAGAGGCTTCCTTCTGGGACGACGGTCATGCAAACCGACTTGTTGCAGTGTGTGGCGTATGATCTGAGCACTGACAAGCTGACCTTACACTTCTGCAACCTTTAAAAGAAGTGCTGGCAGCACTCATGCGTCTGTTTTTTGAAGCCAGCTTCTGCACCTGACGCACAGTGTGAGAACCTAACTTCTTTGATCGACCCTTGCGAGGCCTGTTCCGAGTGAAACCAGTCTTGGAAAACCTCTGTGTGACACTGGCCACTGTACTGTAACTCAGTTTCAGGGTGTTACTGATCTTCTTATAGCCTCGGCCATCTTTGTGGAGAGCAACAATTCTAATTCTCAAATCCTCAGAGAGTTCTTTGCCATGAGGTGCCATGTTGAACATCCAGTGGTCAGTATGAGAGAATTGAACTCAAAGCACCAAATTTTAACTGCTCTAAAACAAGATGCACAAATTTGTACGGTCCTGTCAAGCAGACAAAAACATGAACATGATGAATAGGACATGTGGCTTTGCATGGTTAAACAACGTATAGCTGTTATCACTTAGGGTGTACTCACTTTTGTTGCCAGCTATTTTGACAATAATGGCTGCATGTTGAGTTATTTTCAGAGGACAGTAAATCTATACTGCTATACAAGTTGCACATGGACTACTCTAAAATATATCCAAGTTTCATTTCTATAGAATTGTCCCTTGAAAAGATATACTAAAATGATTGCCGAAATGTGAGGGGTGTACTCACTTTTGTGAGATTCTGTACATGTATATATTTGTGTTCATATAATTTATTTATTTCTCCTTCAAATTCTTTCTCTGGCCTAATCAAAACCCAGGGAAAAGTCATGAATTATCAACCTGATACTTCAGTATTAATTTATTATGGAATATGATGTTTCAAGTAAGAGACATTTATGATTTTTGACTTGATTTGTTGTAGGATGGCAGGATTTGTTTGATCGACATTACCATGAGAGGCATGCTTGTGTACTGTGTGACTGGTTTGTGCCCTTAGCACCCGCCATAGAAATACTGAACGCACTAAACAAATTTCTGCATCCTGTAACCCATAATGCAAAATCATTCTGCAGACAGAATCCTGATGTTCCAGTCATCCCTCACTTCTGTGGGACCAGCACATCCAGCACTGATGTCAGGTCTATGCTTAGACAGTGTACTACTCAACTTCGAAGAGTACATTACGGTAAATGGCCTCATTTTCCAGCAGAAATGTGTTTATGATTCTTGGAGACTGAATAATTGTGAAATTATGTGTGAAAAATGTATAATAATTATTATTAATTTGAAATAATGTAAAGTAAAGGTTAAATAATAAATGTAAAGATTATATTTAAAATCTGAACATTTATTGTACATGTAAATATTATAATTTAAATATAAATGTATTACATTTTGGTGGGGTGGGTGGGGTGTCAGTAAAAATCAAATACTACTGCTTTGACCAGACAAGAAGAAAAAATTAGATATAAAATAAATAATAAATTTAAAGATTTTGAATTTAAAATAGGACATTTTATTGTACATGTAAGTATTATAATTTAAATGTAAATGTATTACATTACTAAACATTTTAATAAAAATTATTATTAATTATTATTATTATTATTATAAATATATTTAAATAAGTGTTAAATAATAAATTTAAAGATTATGCATTTAAAATTTTATTGTACATGTAAATATTATAATTTGAAGGTAAATGTATTAAATATTTGGGGAGTGGGTGGTAGGGAAGTAAAAATCAGTGAATCAATCAAATAAATAAATATTTAATACAAAAAATAATATTTTTTTATAAAAAATATTACACATATATTTTAAATAATATTTTAGTGTATTATAAATAAAGTCCAAATATTCAAATATTTTTCATCTAATTTGTTTCTGCAGATGATTTTCCAGATTGGGATGATAGTTTGGAGGACGTGATTGAGTTTTTGCACCTCCATCGGGCAGTCCAGGCATTTACTGCAGCAGTCAGTCTTGGGCCTTGTATTCTTCTTGTAGATGGTATTGAACTTCTGACAGAAACACTTGGACTCTCAAAGCAAGAGGTGTTCTTTCAGTCTCCTGTTTGATTGAGCAAATTGTCTTTAACCTTTTTATTTCAATAAAATAAACACCTTATTTCTCTATTTTGTTTTCCAGGTGAAGGCGCTACAATGGCTGCCAGATGCTCTGCCTCCCTATTGTAAAATGATCATCACAACAACCTTCACTGACCTCACTTACAAAAGTCTCACCGGCAGGATCGACGTCCAGATTCTCAGCTGTCCCCATCTCTCCAATCCTAGTGTTCTGGGCAGCATTTTGCACAAACATTTGTCTTTGCCTTACAAGGAGCATATCAGCCAGTGTTTTGCAAAGGGTTGCACGTAAGAAGCAGTGCCACATTCCGGCCTTTTTAGCGCTCATTGGCACAGAGTTACGGACATGTGGAGTGCTGAGGGAAAAAGAGGAAGAGATGGAGATGTTGAAGGAGTATATAGAAGCTGATTCAATTCCAGAGCTCTGGGTGAAGGTCATTCATCGCTGGGTACAAGATTATAGCAGAAGTGCTCCAGCAGAAGATATTACTGCTTGTAAAGTCGCTGAGGTTCAAACAAGCACTGCGTCACTCAGGAATGGTAAATCCTTTTTATTTTATTATATAAAACCATGCTTGCCATGACTTTATTAGTTAAATCTAATAAGCATTTTCTCTTCTTCTCTACAGATCTCTCTGGCTGGGTGTGGGACACGCTCTGTCTTATTCATGTGTCTCGTGCTGGGCTGACTGAGCCTCAGGTTTTGGCTTTGTTGGAAGAGAGTCCAGGTTTTGGAATGGGCCCGACTGCGCTCTGTTTTTTGGCCTTGGGTTCAGGAGAAAACCAATAGTCTTCTGACCATCACGCATCAATCACTCAGCCAGGCTATTAACCTGTTGTTGCATGGTAAGGATGGTTTTGAAAGGAATAGTTCACCCCAAAATGAAAACTCACTCTCATGTCGTTCCAAACCTGTATAAGTTTCTTTCTTTTGCTGAACACAAAAGAAGATATTTTGAAGAACCAAACAGTTGTTGGTCCCCACTGACTTCCATAGTAGAGAAATGAATACTATGGAAATAAATGGGGACCATCAACTGTTTGATTACCAGCATTCTTCAAAATATCTTCTTTTATGTTCATCATAAGAAAGAAACTCATACAGGTTTGGAACGACATGAGGGTGAGTAAATGATGACAAAATTTTCATTTTGGGGTGAACTATTCCTTGCCACAAAATAGTTTCTTTAAATAGCCAAATCTAAATTAAATTAAATTAAATTAAATTAAATTAAATTAAATTAAATTAAATTAAATTAAATTAAATTAAATTAAATTAAATTAAATTAAATTAAATTAAATTAAATTAAATTAAATTAAATTAAATTAAATTAAATTAAATTGTAAATATTTTATAAATAACATAATTATTTAAAAAAAATAAAAATAATTAAATAGCATTTTTTTTAAATTGAATACATTTTTAATTTTTTTATAAAAAAAAAAATTCAGTAGCAACGTCTTCTTCTTGAAATAGAATAATATCGTCTTCAAGCAATAAAACAGAACGGGCATTTCCAGGGCGTTCTTGCTCTTGTGCTTCTGTCTCTTTCACTTTTAGGTACAGAGGGTCAGAACTCCTACCATCTGATCCTCGCTAAGTTTTTTTAAAAGTCCAGTTTAGAGCTTTGTAGCTGGGCAAGAAAGATGGAAGAGATTCCTTGGCATCTCAAGCAAGCTGGTTCATTTAAGGAGCTGCATGATTTCCTCAGCGATCCGGTGTATGTTCACTCTAGTATGTCTTTGGATACAAATATTTTGCCAATGCAGCCACTGAGTTTTCAGTCAATGATGAAATAAATCCTCCGTATTTTTCATAGTACTGTGGAGTTTTTGTCAAGCAGCCTGAAACGATACCCACAGATGACAATTGATGTTATACATTATTGGACACTAGTAAGGGAGAGTGGATTTGACCCTGTGACTTCATTCCAGAATCTGATGGCTCAGACTTGGGAGCGTTTTAATGATAAAACAGACAATAATTATTGTCATGAATATCTGTCATTAAGTGTGTGTAACATGTATCATGGTATTCGTGTACTCCCGGGCACTTCGAAGAATATATAGAAGTTTTTTTTTGTTTGTTTTTTTTTGTAAGTGATAATAATTTGTAAATTGTGTAAATACTAAACTGTTTTAGAAATGGTAATGTATTCCAAGGTATTGCCTTCTACAGATCCTCTTGGAAACAGTAATTCTGACACGAAGACACAAAAAAGCAGAAATTATAACACAATGATCACTTGGTAAATGATAACTAAATTCACCTGGTCTTTCTTAGACGTTGACCCTCCAGATCACAGCAGTTTGTGGAGAGATGCAACAAGCTGAGAAGCTGCTTCTACAAGCAGATGAAATTTTTCAAAAGGTAATTTTGATATATGATTAGCTCTAATCATTGTCAGACATTGTAAGCATTCAAAACATGATCATATGCAAGGTTTCATTCACTTATAATCTGTTTTGATGGTTTCCTCCACAGGGTGTAGAGCTGGATAGTGACAGTATGAGGTTACTGCTCAAAGTGCAAAATATGCTGGCAGAGCTTTACATCCAAATGCATCTGCCAAAAGACACAGAGACGTATTGCCACAAGGGACTTGAGATGGCCCTGTCTCTTATAGTAGGCCACCTTGACAGCACAGAGGTCAAACTGATAGTTGGTAAGATATATTTCAGATTTCATCCTGCATCCACATAACTTTTATAAACAGACAAGCAAGTTATTTCTTGGCAAGGGTAAATTTGAACACATGTAGCACTAATCTGCTTTCACAGGACAGCTGCTTTGTCGTCTGTGTGTGGCATTGCTGGAGGACGGACAGCTGCATGAAGTGCCAGGGATCTTCAAAGAGATCAGTTCTGCTAGATACATCTCTGGCTATCCTTGTGCTGAAGGCACAGCTATGCTACTGAAGGCCATTCACAAGTAAGATAAAGTTTGTTTTTCACTAAACTTAAATTAAATTAAATTAAATTAAATTAAATTAAATTAAGAATGATATCAAATAACATTTACATTTTTTTATATTAAATTATAAATGATGCTACATCCACGTCAATAGGTGTCAGTATAGTCTAAGAGTCTATGACCACTGTTTTATTAGCCAGTAAAATATACAAAAATTACTTGAAGTTCTTTTTAATGCATATTCACATTTGTCAAGGTTGAGTCTTTGTGAGCCAAATACAGCTTGCAGATCTCTGGGCCAGAGCTCAAACCAACACAGAGTGAGATGCTAATATTTAGTTACATCAGTCTGTCGTCAAACCTCAAAGTCCTATTGTTTGATTTCAAGGTCACTGACTTGATTTGCACTTTTAGATGGACACAGAGGAAGATGGTTGAATTGTACCGGTATGTTATAAGCACTAAAGAGGCTGAGGCTCAGATGTTGCAACTTCCCACCATGCATTACGACCTTGCTGTCATATGAAGCTTGGGGAGTGACTAAATGGCCTTAGCGACCGGTTGTGCTACTGCGTGCTTGAACACAACAGTAAACAAAGTGGCCTTCGTTTCAATGGCATATTTTTCATTAAAAGCTTTGAACCAAACTATCCAGCTCCAAAATGAATCACAACTTTAGAAACTGATTTGAAAGTAAAATGTATTTGATTTTTTTTTTTTTTTTAATGGAGAAAAAAGAAGAGTGCTGTGTGTATATATTTATACACTACCAGCCCAAGGTTAGGAATAATTAAGATTTTTCAAATGTTTTTGAAATAATTCTCTTATGTTCACAAGGCTGCCTTATTTGAGCAAATATACAGTAAAATAGTACTGGTAATACTATAAAATACTATTACAATTTAAAATAACTGTTTTTGAGTATATTTTAAAAAGTAATTTATTCATGTGATGGCAAAACTGAATTTTCATCAGCCATTACTCCAGTCTTCAGTGTCACATGATCCTTTTTTTGTACTCCACTTTAGACATTCTACTAACTATAAGTAACATTGCAACTACATATTAACAAACTTTAATTAGTGTATTAGTAGACTGTTAGGTAATGGGTTAGGAGAATAAGTTGACGTACTTGCAAAATTACTAAAGATACTGAGTCATGGCTTCTTAAAAAATCAGCTAGGCTATCACAGAAATAAATTACATTTTAATATATATTCAAATAGAAAAGTTATTTTAAATTGTAAAAATATTTCAAAATATAAATGCCATTTTGGTGAGCAAAAGAGACTTCTTTCCAATGAAGCGTTGCAAATCAGCAATTGAAGTAATTCACAAATTTAAAATACCATATAGTATATTAAAATATTCAAATAGATAAGTTCTACTGCTGTTATCTGTTGTCATTTCATCATTCTCTGTTCTGTCACAAATGTTTTGTGTATTTTTTGCTGTCTGGCAGGTAAAGTGTTGCTGCGTAGCTGCAGTAGAGTGGACAGGAGAGAGGGGCTGGATCTGCTCCAGAGAGCTGCAGACATAAGGATTCACCTCCTGGGCCCTGAGCACCCACTGACCCAAGACCTGCAGCCGTGAGCTCAGTTTCATTACAATATTGCATTGCAATCACACAGATGCTCTCTAAATTAATTCTAATCTTATTTGTTCTGCAGTATTTCAAACCCTGATATTGCAGGACCGAGGAAGCATGTTCTAGAGGTCATCAGGTCCACCTCAAACAATAAACTGTCACTAGGCAGGTCTACAACTGCTTTCAAGGAATCACACAGTGGGCTTCAACTATCATTCTCAAAGTCATGTATAACACAACCAACTACCAAACTTCTCTACACAAACAGCATCATGTTGTAACCAGGATGAAACCTTAGAAAGACCATGGACGGCTTTCCAGGTCTCGGTTTTTGGGCCACAGAGTGATATTAGGACTCTACTTCAAACAGGAAACGCTGGTTGCTCCTTGACCAGATCAACCAAGGGTTTTTCCCAGGCAGATGCATCATGCTGGAGGAAACTCTGAAAGCACTGAATAGATAAGAAGAAGATAAGAAGACACTCTGTCACATGGTCAGAGTAGCCATGTCTATTCTATTCTATTCTATTCTATTCTATTCTTTATTTTTGTACTTTTTACCATTGCGTAGCTCAGTGAACTTCTGTACTATAAAGCTAATTCCTATAAAGCTGCTTTGAAACATAGTTTGTCAGGCACTATATAAAATTATAACATATATCCATTTTATCATTTGTTTGCATAAGTAAATGTTTATTACAGAATTATTACGGTATACATACATAAGATGTAAAACAAAAATAAAATATAGCAGAAAAAACTGCAATGCTGAAATACTGTAAATGTATATACTATCTATCTATCTATCTATCTATCTATCTATCTATCTATCTATCTATCTATTCATACATTCTCGGATCCTGAGTGTGAACGACTTTTATTTTGAAAAAGAAGTGGCACTGTGAACTTGGCATTGACTCATAGGGTAATAATAACGCCGGACAGCAGCCCAGCAGTGGCCTCAGATCTGCGCAGACATGTCGGGCTGCTCTCGGATCATACATTATGCGACCAGCATATTATGCAGCAGTAAAGGTTCTATGGAAATATCTCCGCTGCATCAAAAGGGCCTCCAGCGCTTTGAGATCTCTGAAGAGGATTTCTGGTGTATGGTTATGAGATGCGCCCGCTTCACAGTGGTCCAGAGCAAACCCAGAACTGAGGATGGAGAGACTGACTGCATCGTCGTCGCGAAAACATCTCTGAGACTTTGCAAGAAATATTCCAAGAACGAATGTTACGAGTGCCAGGATTTACATTTGTGTAAATATTATGTTTACGGGAACTGCAGATATGGAAAAGGAAGGTAAGGTTGGAAGAAGATCTGGATATCTAGTGGAAGATGTTTATATTATAATAATTAATACTAGACTAAATAGATATACTTATAAAGAACAACAGCTGTTAGCTGTCATCATAGTTATATCAGTTTAGTGGCATGAAAAAGAATAAATTCATAACGATTGTAATTTCTCTGAGACCCATTGATATTTTGCATGTGTTTTAATTTATTGAAAATTATTTTGTGAATATTTTATTGCTTTTGTGAATATTTTATTGCTGCTTTGAACATATGCGGTACTATAAAAAATATGCACACACCCACTCGTTATTTATTATGGCTATTTTACACATTATCACAATTTCATAATTCAGTACTATTATTCTGTATACAGAACAGAGATTGGCCAGTATTTAGTTTATTTAATGTTGTTGTTTTTTTTCAACCTATATTAAAATTTTCTACGCAATTAATTGTGTATAAAAGATTCATTAATATCAATAATAGCATCTATTAATAAGAATTAAGTTTCATTAATATTGATAATAACACCCAGAAAAGGTATTCAATGGTATAATAAATTAATAATAATAATAAAATATTAATATGTTTTAATTGTGGTATAATGATCATTTAGATGTTATTGTGTCAAAAATCAGAAATGAAATGATTAAAATAATTTCTAAATATTGGTTGTTACACATTTATACATAAAAACAAAAGCATTGTCAGTCAATCTCTTACACAAATGAATGTATGGAAATTTTGTAGAGCCCTAAAATCATTGTATTATGTATTTGTGTTTGTCAGGAAAGAGTGTAAATTCTCCCATGATATCCAGTCAGCATAATTATCCCCTGCTGCGGGAATGTACACTTCATGAACTGAACGAGGATGATCTCTTCCTGCCCTACTGCCAGAGGTGAGGAAATACAAACAGGAAGGCTAAAATAGCCACCTAAATGTTTTTTGGACTCCATTCTCATGAGAGAATTCCTCCCCAAAGCTAAAATCATGCTATGACTGGGATATTTCTGCATTCCAGGTACCTCTTATGCCGTTTGAAACGTCCTCCTTCGTTTCTTTCGCTGCACGCTCAGTAACAAGATGTTTTCAGAGTAGAACAGAGCTCATGTAACCGCTCAGACGTTTGTTCTGTCATGCTTGAATCAGCGACTGGTTACACCCAAATATACAATGAAGTAATTGAATATTTGAGTATGTAATTAGTCCATCAGAATGCAAAAGGAGCTTGTTTTCTGCGTTATATCCTGGATAAGTACCATCTGTCAAACATCTGTAATCTTTAAAAAAAAAAAAAATACACAAAAAAGAAAGACAGCAAGAAAAAGTCATCCAAGTGAAGTTCTACTTCATCAGCGTTCCAGTCAGTATGTTAATGTTGAGGGCAGGAAAAAAAACACAAGTGGTGAAATGAGAAGAATTGTGGTCTGCGTTCAGGATGAAGAGTTCCTGATGGTTCTAAGATCTTCAGGTGTCCTAAGTGTGTTTCTCCAGTTTGGTTTGGACAAAAAAAAAAAAAAAAAACGGAAAAAAGGAGAATGTCCTGGTAAACAGGTAAAGTAAAATGTTTTGCTGAGCTCTGTGATGCACTGGTTTAATCACTGTATTAGTAAGGCATTTAATTTTTTTGCTCTAATTATTAATAAATGCATGTGTGGTTTTGAATATTGTAATTTGCATACACTACCGATCAAGTTTGGAATCATTAAGATTTCTTAATGTTTTGAAGGAAGTCTCTTATGCTCACCAAGGCTGCATTTATTTCATCAAAAATCCGTAAAACAGTAATATTATTCTGATTTAAAATAACTATTTTCTGTTTTTTTAATATATTTTAAAATGTAATTTATTCCTGTGATGACAAAGCTACTCCAGTCTTCAGTGTCACATGATCCTTCAGAAATCATTCTAATATGCTGATTTGTTGCTTAATTGATGTAAATTATTATTGGTGCTCAATTATTAATAGTTCTTATGTCATTTTTTCTGCTTTATCTTTGAGGAAGCTGATACTTTTTTCAGGATTCTTTGATGAATAGACATTGTTGAATGTGAATTATCAACACTGATAATAATAAATATTTCTTGAGCAGCAAATCAGCATATTAGAATGATTTCTGAAGGATCATGTGACACTGAAGACTGGAGTAATGATGCTGAATATCCAGCTTTGCATCACAGGAATAAATTACATTTTATAATATTGTTTAAATTGTCATAATATTTCACAATATTACTGTCTACACTATTTTTGATCAAATAAATGCAGACTAGGAGTCTTCTTAAAAAAAAAAAAAATTACAAAATCATAATTTTTCCAAACTTTGACCGGTAGTGTAAGTCTGATATTTAAAGACTCCACCCCATGGTGTATGTACACGGATGTGTGCTCACTATAATAAAGGCACAGGGCTTTTTGGGGCCTGTACCTTTATGGAGCGCTGCACTAAGGTGCACATTTGTCAGCACTTTGTGCAAGGTGACTGCCTGTTCGGGCCCAAGTGCAAACGGCTGCACAGTATCGACGAGCGCAGCCACAGGATGCTGGAGGAACGTGGTCTCGGTGGTGACATCATCCATGACCTGCCCTACATCTACCAGAACGTTTATCGCCTCAACTCACAAACGATAAACAATGGTAAGGGCACTTATATTCATTCACACTTATTAAATATACAGTAATTCATGTTATACATACATATTCATATACATTTCTGATATCTGATCAAGGCGTCAAACCGGCTGCTCAGATGGAGAAGAATGAAATCTGTCTCCACTTCATAAGAGGGAAATGCAAGTTTCAGGGTTGGTGTCCATTTCATCCACGTTACCTCTGGTTAATCTCGTTTTCTTTAAGCCATTTAAGTTATAATGCTTTTGTTTTATTGCTTCAGACCAGTGCGTTCTTGTCCACTTTAATCTTTCATACAAATGGGAGGTTAATGACGGGAAAGGCTGGAGGGATTTAAGAAACATGGAGGAAATAGAGAAAGCTTACTGTGACCCAAAGAATGAACACAGGTCCATACAAATTCACATGCATGTGTTTGCTTATCATTTCTTTCTTTGTCTTGTCTTTTGCTATTTTATTTTATTTTATATTATTTTATTTTATTTTTATTCCAATGGGGGGAACTTAATAAGGGTTATATATTTATTATTTTATAATTTCTTTATTTATTGCTTTTTAAGGGCTTTCTGTAGTTTATTTTTGAAATTGAATAGCAAAAAATATCAGAAAATATCTTTTTTTAATTGATTGTATGTTCCATTAGCCGTGTTAATTTTTTTTATTTTTATTAATTTTTATTTTATTCCCTATTCTATGCTTTCCAGTGTGTTTAGTATCGAGTTACTATTATAGTTTTTCTTAATATTTTGAATTCGTTTTTGTTTTTTATATTTTCTGTTTAATTTTAGTTAAACTTTTAATAATTATGTGTTTTGTCATTTTTAATATTTATTTTAATTAATTTATTTTTATTTTAGTTATTTTAGTACATCTTTTTTAAGGGCTTTCTCTGGTTTATTTTTGCAATTGAATAACAAAAAATATCAGAAAATAACTTATTTTTTATAATTGATTGTATATTGCATTATCCGTGCAAATTTTTTATTTTTATTATTTACATATTTATTTTTTACATCCTTCCCTATTCTATCCTTTCCAGTGTGAGTTTAGTATCGAGATACAATTATAGTTTTTCTTAATATTTTGAATAAGTTTTTGTTTTTATATTTTCTGTTTAATTTTAGTTAAAGTTTCAATAATTCTTATGTGTTTTGTCATTTTTAATATATATATATTTTTTATCAATTACTTTCTATTTTAGTTATTTTAGTACATCAAGTTAAACTAATTGAAAATGAGAAATGTTGCATTGGCAACTAGCTGAAATAAAATTTATATTTTAATATATCTCAGAAAAAGTTTGTTATTTCAAGTAACAAAAATTTATTACATGGTTTTAGTTTTAGTTAACTATGATAACCCTGATCACTTCTTTGGATTCAGTCCAGGCTCAAGACCGGTGGATTTTGTGTCCATGACCAGGAACCATGACCCTGTGCGCCGACCCTCAACGGTCTCTTCGGTCTCTAAACCTGCACACTACATCCTGACAACAGAGTGGATTTGGTACTACAAAGGAGAACTGGATAGAGTACGGTCAACCGGTGAGACTGGATTGCAAGCACAGTGGCCATATTCTCAATTTAAGTTCAGGCTTGGTTTTGTTTCAATATCGTTTTTCTTTAGGATGACAAGCAACGTGTGACGTCTGTAACGTCCCGAGAGCTGGAGAAAGCATTTCAGGAGGACAGTAATGCAGAAGTTACTGTCATTAAGGGAAATAGGCATTGCTATGTCAGTTTCCAAGGTACTATATGTATAACAGGATTCCTGCTGTCATTGAAAGATTATATTATATTATTTGTAAGTATTTGACTGTTCTATTTTTACAAATATGTATCAAAGAAACCCCAAACACAGCACAAAGAGGAGGGTGCGCAGACGACCACGCTTTGTGTCTATCAGTGAGGTGGAGGCTACAGCTGCCCAGTGACAGACACACAAACACACGCTGTTTATGTACAAGAGGACTGACATTCAAATTACGAGTTACTGCTTATGTTTTGTGTCACTTTTCAATTCATAAATTGAGGAAATATAAATGAAATGCAAATGCCTTGATTAAAATAATGTTTAAGAAGTGTTCATTTTTAAGAAATTGTAAAATATTCCATTATTTTTAACCAAAATAGACTGGTCTTTGCCAAAAAAAAAATTATGTGGCTACATTTTTCATTTTTTAAGTGCTTATGATTTATTATAGCTCAAATAGCTGCTCATACAAGAGAGTCTTTCCTTCAGATGAACACATTTAGAGACTGTGACTTTAGCATAAATTTTCCATTATTTTTTTCATGCTTGGATTTGTCTGGTGTGCCTTCAGTGAATGTGGTACCTTTGTGGGGTGATATACGTCAACTCATGAGGTGTAATCTTTCATATCTTGAATTCATCAATAAACACTCCCTGTTTTTTCCTATTTAGTCATTCATTTGAATACATTCATTTGAATACAAATTAGTCATTGTAGTTGTATACTAGTCAGCAACACCTAGGATTTAATTTAGGTAAATTTGACCTCTAATAAATCTTTGAATAAATCAGGAATCTTCGAATCCTGGTGTATGTTAAAGAGAATATTTTCTTTGGTAAGAGATGTGCCCAATATAATATATGATAATAATTCAATAACATAATTTTGTGCATTTTGCCTAATATGCTCCTTATCCACCAAACACTACAATAATGTAAAAACATCTCACTTTTTAGTGAGTCTCAAATGGTCAAATCTCTCTGGAGGGCCAAAAAAATAAAAATAAAAAAGGTATGTACCTTATATAATATTATTTTATATTATTACATTACTTATAAAAAACAACCAAGTTGATAATATAGTAAAACTATCGTAATTACCCCTGACGAAAATTAACCATGGATTTACTACAATTAAAACCAAAAAAACATGGTTAATATAGTTAAACCAAGGTATTAACCATGGTTTTGCTACACTAACCATAGTTTAACCATATTTGTAGTTAAACTGTTATACAAATGGTAATCAATACTACGCCAAAAAACAAACAAACAAACAACATACTACTTTTACTACACTTTTACTATAATAAAACCATGGTTAAATTTCATAAGGGATGTTTTGGCATTTTGATTTATCATGGATAAAATATAGTTACTTTAGTAAATCCATGGTTAATTTTAGTAAGGAACATATATGTGTTACCTTGTCAAATGCGTTTTCAAACAACGGTTTCAGTAACAACAATAGTTAACGTTACATTAAACGTTCGTTACAATACGAACAGAAATCGCGGTCGCCACAGCTTCATTATTAGACATTCGTAGCACAAATATGTCACATTAAAGTTTGTTAGTGTCAAAGACTAGGGACTTTGTTAGTGTTTTGTTTAAACGCGTTTAAGACGGGCTAGTTGACGGTTAACTAACGTAAGACTAGAACATCGACGCGCGCCCAGAAAAATACTAACGTTATTTATGACACTTCCGAAAGTAGATAAATATAAATAAATAAAGTAATAATAAACAATTCGCTCTGATATCTACCCTCAAGTCCTTAGTATTGTACAAGGCTATATGAAACTGAAATGAGGCGTGTGAGGGTTACTAAAGGATCCTGCTGAGAGCCAATGACAGAGTCTCCATTATTCTATAGGTTTCTTATGAATAAATCCAAGGGGCGGCTCTTTACCGAGCGCCGCAGATATCGAGAAGGCGTATTTCTCCTCTATGGAGTGTTTTATGCCGGACATGCGCTGCCAACAATATCTTTTAGAAGCGGCTCAGCTATATATTTAAGCGGTGCAATTTGTCCAGCGTGTTTGGAGGGGATGGGATCTTGGGAAACGGGCCGTGCACGGGTAAAGCAAGACCGTTATAACCGCTTCTGCACAATTAGATCTACACCGGATACCGGGAAATGAACCACGCACGAGCAACGAGCTGGATACCGTCTATACGAGGAGCTGTCAGCATAAATATATGATATGTTTCATCTGATTTGATTCATTGCATTGATAGCATTCGTATGGCCGTTCTGTCATCATGATATCGGGTGTGTAAAGGGGTAGAGGTGCATCTCAACATGACAGGTAACGAAAATGACTCTGATGTACCGTGCCATTCATCTTTTGTATCCTTGCATGTCGATACCTATTTAAAAATACCATAAATATGTGTCATATGACCTAGGTTTGGAGAGATCCTGCCGGTATGTGTGTCTGGAGATGCTGTTTTTCCATCTTTGACCCAGTGCATGCGCTTAGTCTGTTCCTACACCCGCCCTTTTCCATCTGTACCGCTATTTATCTGCTTCAGATCATACCCGTTATCGCTGTACCTGTCTGACAAGATGTGCGCGATATTAACCTCACGGGAGCCTTGGGCCGTGCGCACCGATGATCTGTCTTTATAACCTACATTCTCAGAGTGTGGATAGTGACTTTAGGTTTGCATGGCATTGAAATATGAAAATTTACATGCTACGGATGATGCATATGTAATAGATACAGTAGTAGACAGATAGATACAGTAGTAGAACTGAACAGACTGTAAAAATGAATTTTCAAGTTTTATTAATTGAGAAATTGAGCAATTTCTGACTGAAAAATTGCTTCACTACCATTTTTTAAGCATAGGTAGCCATGTCAATAGATAGACAGACAGACTGTAAAAATGATTTTTTAGTGATTTGAAATGATTTTTTTATTATTATTTGTCAGATTTACTAGCAGTTTACACAATTTCTTTTCAGTATAGATAGATATTGTCAGAGTTTATTTGTGAAACGTGCTAGTAATTTCTGATTGAAAATTGTGTCTACTAATTTTTAGATAGATAGATAGATAGATAGATAGATGGATAAACAAATTGTCATAGATTATTATTAATTATTTGTGAAACTAGCAATTTCTGATTGAAAATTGTGTCTTCCAATTTTCAGATTGATAGACAGATAGACAGATGTGGATATTTACTTGTTGTGATGTTGTTGAGTTTATATAGTGATAAAAGATTTTATACAGAAAAAAGCTAAAATACAAATTTAAACAAAATTATTTTTGCATAATCATGAAGAAAAGTAATTAATTTGACATTGGAAGATCTAAGTTAATTTCAAGTTCATATGGTAATCACAGACCTTTGATTAGAAAAAAAGGTACAAAAGCTATCACTGGGGTGGTACCTTTTCAAAAGGTACACTTTTGTACCTTTTAGGAACTTATATGTAGGCCTTAGGTACTAATATGTACATTCAAGGTACCAATATGGACCCTTTAGGTACAAAGGTGTACCTTTTGAAAAGGTATCGCCCTATTGATGGCTTGTACCTTTTTCAGTTTGCCTCAAACTGTGTCCAGTTGGGATCTTGACCAACTGGACACAGTTTGAGGCATTTCTGACATCTTTTCTGAAACTTTTGACACTAACATCTTCTGCAGCCGTTTGCTCTTGATTCTTCTTGTCTGTAGAAAGACTGCAAAATATAAAATAAACAGTATATACAACATAATACCCAATGTAATACATAGACAGTATGTCAGACTGATATATGCCAATAATGAAACCTAAAAACCTATATTTCTATGTATACTTTTGTCATTTTAAAGCTCTGAACTCTTGAATGTGAGAATCAGCTTTACTCTCTAACAGATTTTGTGTTTCTTCTTGTCACAGCAATGTATAGAAAAGGAAGGATACCAAGCGGGAAGACCTGCGGCTATCCAGGGGACATTTTATCAGGGTCAGATAGCCTGTCTTGAATAAGAAACTTGCAAAAATGGAGAGCTCCGGTTCAAGGATGGTCCTGAGGAGCTTGCGGCGACTGCTCGGATGTTGCGTGCTTCTGCTCGCCGCTGCGATGTTGGTGGGCTTCATGGCGACGTATGGCACACCCGTTGCAGGTATCTCATCACTAGAAAGTTTGGCTTTAGGCTAGTACTTTAGCTTTTTTGTCACTTCCGTCATATTTCATTTAGTTTCTGTGGACCTATTATGAGTCAGTAAGTGAGTCTTTTTCATCACAGATGATTTGAACGTCAGATGAACGGTGGGTGTATGTACGAGTGATTCTCTCTTTGTGTGAATGACATCTGTCGCAGTTAGAGGTGAAGAATGAATGGGATTCACAGTGAATTGTATTGAGACAGATTCTACATTGAAGAAAGCACATATCTGCCCACAGAGTGAATACTTAAAATGATATTTCCTTGAAATGACATGCTGACGATACAGATTAGAAATGGTCGGCTTAGTTCTTGATTGGCACCTATGAAGGACCTTGCTTGAAGCATCTTGGAGACGTTGCCACAGTTCTTCTGGATTTAGTCTGTCTCAGTTTGTTCTGTTTCTTCATGTCATTCCAGACAGACTGGATGATGATGAGATCAGATCTCTGTGTGGAGCACTGGCTGTTGTCAGACTCCTTGTGCAAACAAAAATCTCACTGGATTATTATAATTAATGGCAAAATGAATGTTTGGACATGTAAACTGATATTTCCTACTGACTCACTACAGCAAAAGTTAGACATAACTGACTTAAAGCATTTTTTGGTTGGTGAATATACTAGTAGCTTAAGACTTTTGCACAGTACTGTATACATACATACATATACAGTTAATAAGTCCTGTTTTCTGAAAAAAAAAAAGACAAAATAAACAACAAAAATATCTGTAAGAAAATAACGGTAAGAAAAATAAACTTAATTCAAAGGAAAATAAGTTTGTTTTTCTTATCCTATAGGTAGATTTTTTTCTTGTTGTAATCATAAACGTTCATAAAATCATAACATTTTGATAATTAGTTAATAATTACTATTTAAATAATTTAACAATACATTTACATGTTAATTATTCTCAATAATAATGTCAATAATAATAATAATAATAAACATAATAATAAGTAGTAGTAGTAGTAGTAGTAGTAGTAATAATAATAGTATTTCAACTCTAATTATAAAAATAAGACAGAAATATATTAAGGTTGTAAATTACAAAAAAAAAAAAAAAAAGAATATTTAACAAGTATAATAATGAAAGGGAACTGTAGATTAATTGGACTATACTGTTATTTAATTAAATTGTAGCTTTTGATTTGAATATTGCAATAACCTAATAATCACACACTGTCAGACCTGTGTCCTGTCTTGCGTTGTAGTTTTCTGTCTCGTGCTCCCCTAGACTTAGTTTTCCCTCATGTATGCCCATATTTGGTTATGTTCCTGTTCCTGTCTTTTATTGTTTCATCATTAGTTTATTAGTCCCCAGCTGTGTTTGATTAATTATCTAGTTTTATCCTGTGTACTTAAGTTCCTGTCTGTTCAGTTCTGTTTCGTCTGGTCTACTCATTACACCTCCTGTGTTCCTGTCTGTCTCAACCCTGCCGTGTATTGCCCTGTCTGGATTAAAGACTGTTTCTTTAAAGTTATTTCCTCGTCTTGTGTTCCTCGTTCCTCCCCGCTGTGTACACCGTGACACACAGCCCCATTTATTTATTTTAATTTATTTTAATGATTATTTTGACTAGACCTATTAGAGACAATGTCTAAGCCACTTAAAATGTTAACTTAACTTAAAATGTTAATAAAAATATTATTATATTATAATTACTAAAATATAAATTTTACATTTAGCGTTTTATCAACTTAAACCCCCATTTAAGAAACCCTGCTTTAGATTATTAAAATGTTCTTTACAAAAAGAAAAAAAAAAATTTAAGAACCGTTCACTGAAAGATTGTTAGAGGAACCCAAAATGGTTCTTCTAAAACAGAAAACCCCTTTTTGGAAGCTTTAATTTTAAGAGAGTCGCTCAGTAACTGGAGACAGCAGGCTGATTACCGTGAGCGTGTTTACGCTGGTTACACATCACTGTAAAATACACACATACATACACACACAACCCAGACAGATGGATGAGAGTATCTCAATGCTCTCTGAAAGGGAAGATGCAACTTTCAAACGCACACCCACTTCATCATATAGACACACACACACACACGCGCACGGTCGGAAAGGATGGGGGTTCATTAGGAGTCACACACCCCAGCGAGCCCACAGCTGTGATGGAAATGTGTCCTATGGTGCAACAAGCCCCCCTTTAAAGCCATTGATCTTGCATTGAGGAGTGGAGTCTCTCTCTCACACAATCTTTCTCTTTCTGTGGCTCTGTGGTATCTGATGGTTGGCATTGATGATTGGATTTAGGAACATCAAAGCTAAGTGGACTTTGGTCTGTAATAATGCACTGCTATTCATAGATGCGGTTTCTCCTCTGTTTTCTCCTTTATCCCTGGGAATCTGTGTCAGTGGAATCGGCATATGTGTGTACGTGCCCACGTGAGCTCATTCTGTCGGTGTGAGAAATGCCTGTGTGCTCTCTCCGCTGCGTCTGTAGCATACCGATGAAGCGGTCGGCGTGTGACATACTCCTGCAACACACACACGCATCACGCAGCATCACCATGGAAACACCTCGCCTGACCACGCCACAGAGCCATTCATAGGACTCGTGTGTGTGTGTGTGTGTGTGTATGACAGGGTCTCGCTTTCCCCCTGTGTGAAGTTGTGTTCTCCATTGGGATCCTCTGACAGTTAACTGAATCTGAAGTTAATTACTGAAGTTATTTCGTATGTTGTTCCCTAGAGTGGTTCGTCCCGCAGTTTAACACACATACATTAGAGCCTTCATAGATAGGATATTGTACATGACCAGATTTAAAATGCACAATTTTTCCAAACAAAAATTCTGTCATTATTTACTCACCCTCTGTCACGATATCACTCGGGGAGACGAGGGAATAATCCAAAACAAGAGTCTTTAATGACATCCAAACAGGTAAGTACAACACAGGCGCGTCCTCGCGCCATATACCATCCAATGGGGAGGGGGGGTGGGCGCTCTGGAGGCCTCCAGGAACAGGAACACAGAAACAGGACAGACAGCCTCCAGGGCGGCGCCCCTGGTGGGACAGGGAGTTCAGGAGGCCATGGCGGGACAGGGAGTTCAGGAGGCCATGGTGGTGCAAAAAAATACCTGGAGGAGCTTACGGGGTCTAACTGGAGGTCAGGGGCCCTCTCTGGGCTTAACGGGGAATCTGGAGCCCTTCCTGGGCTGGACTGGGGATCAGGAGCCCTCCCTGGGCTGAACTGGGGATCAGGAGCCCTCTCTGGGCTGAACTGGGGATCAGGAGCCCTCCCTGGGCTGAACTGGGGATCAGGAGCCCTCTCTGGGCTGAACTGGGGATCAGAAGCCCTCTTTGGGCTCGACTCGGGAACTGGAGCCTCTCCTGGGCTCGACTCGGGAACTGGACTGGGCTCGACTTGGCAACTGGAGCCTCCCCTGGGCTCGACTCGGTAACTGGAGCCTCCCCTGGGCTCGACTCGGGAACTGGAGCCTCTCCTGGGCTCGACTCGGGAACTGGAGCCCTTCCCGGGCTCGACTCGGGAACTGGAGCCTCTCCTGGGCTCAACTCGGGAACTGGAACTGGAGTCTTTCGTGGGTTATCCACCGGAACATGAGCCCTTATAGGGCTAGGCTCGGAATCCGAGGACCATTCCAGGCATGACTGGCGCTTAACAGCACTCCATGTGCTGGCTGTGGAGTCAGGGCCCTCTCAGGGGTGAACTCGTAAACCGCTTCTATCGGGGCATCCTGAGAAGCAAGCTGCTTGGGAATGGCCTCCTTGGCCAAGACAGGAGAAGCCGTCTGCTTCAGAGGGACCCCTCCAGACATGACAAGACCGACTAGACCGACTAGAACTAGACTTGACAAGACTACAGGGGACATGACTTGACTTGGGACAGACACTGGAGGGCGCTCTGGCAGGCGCGTTCGAGGAGCGGGCACTGGAGGGCGCTCTGGCAGGCGCTTTCAAGGAGCAGGCACTGGAGGGTGCTCTGGCAGGCGCGTTCGAGGAGCGCGCACTGGAGAGCACTCTGGCAGGCGCGTTCGAGGAGCGGGCACTGGAGGGCGCTCTGGCAGGCCCTTTCGAGGAGCAGGCACTGGAGGGCGCTCTGGCGCTGGAGCCCACGAGATCCCCTCGTACACCACCAGTATTCCAAGTGGTACATTTGAGGTGGACGGTGGGCATGAGTGAGCTGCGAACATCGGCCTTGACTGAGCCGCGGGCGGCAGCCTTGACTGAGCTGCGAATGGCGGCGGGCTTGAGGGAGCCGCGAACAACGGCCTTGACTTCACCGCGAACGGCGGTGGGCTTGAGGGAGCCGCGAACATCGGCCTTGACTTTGCCGCAGGCGGCGGCCTTGAATGAGCCGTGAATGGCGGTGGGCTTGGCAGCCGAATCAGGCTGTAGTCCGTCCAGCTGGCTGGGACCAGCCGCAGATGGCTGCGGGCTTGAGCTTGCGGCGGTGGGCTTGCCATTTCGGCAAGAGGGGAAACAAACAAAACAAAAACTCTTCCAAAACCAGAAACAAAAAACACGGGGAAAGGGAGCGCCGATTACTTTTTTAAGGTCCAGTATTCTGTCACGATATCACTCGGGGAGATGAGGGAATAATCCAAAACAAGAGTCTTTAATGACATCCAAACAGGTAAGTACAACACAGGCTGGAAACACTGACGCGACAGACAGAAATGACGTATAATACTGGACACGAAACACAGGGCAGGACACACTATAAGTACACAACGTAATGAGATCATTAAACGAACACAACTGGAACGTTAACTAATAATGAAACAAACGAGAACAGGAACAGGAAATAACCAAATATGGGCAAACAAGAGGAAGGGAAACACAAAACACAACAAAACAGACAACCCTGACACCCTCATGTCGTTCCAAACCGGTAGGACTTTCTTTCTTCTATGAAAGAAAATATTTGACAGATTTTTTAAAGTCACTGGTGTCCAATGCTTTTTGGAATATCGTCTTATATGTGATTATAATATTTTCTTTATTTAAACTTATAGAAATGTATATTTTTACTGTCATGAAGTTCCAAAAGCTTGCATATTTGCTTATGATAGTGAAACTGAGAAATTTTAACTCATAAATACTAAACAGAACTTAAAATAATCTAAACAGTGTTATTTTAGTGTCATTGAGATGCTATAGATTTATTAATATTTTGGATTAGTTTTTGTATTTTCCATTTTCACATTTATTTTAAAGTTTTAGTAATTTTGCTGTTTTTTAATTAAATTTTTTATTATTTTATTCTTTATTCTATATTTATTTTTATTCTTTATTCTCTTAGATGTCAATAATTAGTAGTAGTAGTAGTAGTTGTTAAAATTGTACTGTAAAATAAAAAATGATAATTAGAATTTAATTAGTTATTTAATTAGACTATACTTTTATTTAACTAAATTGCAGCCTTTGATTTGATAATTGCAATGAGCTAATATAAGCTAATAAACTAAATGTACTTATTTAAATATATTTATTTGAATTATTATTCTGACCAGACCTATTAGAGAAAATGTCTAAGCCACTAAGCCCCCATTTTTAGACCCATATTAATTTAAAATCTTACTAAAAATATAAATATTATTATATTATATTATTGTCACAGTCATGTCTGTCGTGTGTGTCATGTGTTTCCCTCACTGCTCTTATTTGGTCCTTCCTGTTCCTGTCCTTGTTAGGTTTGATTGTTTTTAATTTCATTCAGGTGTGTTTAGTTAATTATCATGTGTATTTATTTTCCTGCCCGTTCAGTTCATTTTCGTCTGGTCTACTCGTTACTCCCCGGTGTTCCTGTGTGTCTATCCTTGTCTTGCCGTGCCTTGCCTTGTCTCATTAGGATTTCATTAAAGACTGTATATTTTTAGTTTACCCTCGTCTCCTCGCTTCCCTCATGTGTGGACCGTGACAGAAAACCAGACCTAACTAAAACAGTAAGCGGCACCCACTCACCTCGTTTTGTTTTGTTCATTTTTGAAAGTTTTTAGTTTGTTTTTCCTGTGTGTTTGTCCCGTGGCATGGAAGTCGCCGCTCGTCATCCTGCCCTAGCTAGCTGTTATTTGGCGTTGGAGTCCCTCAAGCCCGCCGTCCGTGGAGATATCCTGCCGCCGTCCGCGGCTCCCTCAAAAATCAGCTCGCCGTTCACCCGAGCATGCCGCTGTCCGCGGCTCACCCAAACCTGCCGTTCACGGGGAAATTCACGCCGCCGTCCGCGGCTCACCCACGACGCTGTCCGTGGCTCACCCAAGCCCGCCGTTCACAGGGAAATTACTGAACGCCGTCTGCGGCTCACCCATGCATGCCGCCGTCCGCGGCTCACCCAAGCCCGCCGTCCGCGGCTCACCCAAGCGAGCCGTCCACCGCTGACTCAAGCCCACCGGCCGCCGCTGACTCAAGCCCGCCGACCGCCGCTGACTCCAGTTCCCCAGTCACGGCCAGGAGTGCCGTTCCCAGCCTGACCAGAGTCCAGTGAAGGCTCCAGCCCCTGACCAAGTGTCTAGTGATGGCTCCAGCCCCTGACCGGAGTCTAGGCTGTTTTAAATCATGTCCACAGGAACATTTTAACTTTGTCTTGTCATGTCAAGTCTACGGAGACTCGTCTGGGGCAGGCGGCTTCTCCAGTTATGGCCACGGAGGCCATTCCCAGCTGTCTGCCCCCCTGTCGTTGATGTAGAGGCGGTTCCTGAGAGTCCCTGTAAGGGACGTTCAGCCCAGGAAGGGCTGTGGATCTCCCGTCATGCCCAGTAAGATCTCAGATTCCAAGCCGAGCCCAAGAGGGGCTCCTGTTCCTGTGGATAATCCTGTTCCCGAGTTTCGCCCACGGAGGGCACTTGTTCCCGAATGTCGCCCATGGAGGGCTCCTTTTCCCGTGTTCAGCCCCATGGGGGGCTCAGTTCCTGAGTTCAGCCCGTATGTTCCCCCAAGGAATTTTTTTGGGGGGAGGGTACAAAGGGGTTCCGGCTGTAGTGTACAAAGGGGTTCCACCTGCCATGGCCTCCAGAGCTCCCAGCTCCGCCATAGCCTCCTGAGATCCCTGGACCACCAAGGCCTCCTGTGCTCCCTGCACCGCCATGGCCTCCTGAGATCCCTGATCTGCCATGGCTCCCTAAACTGTCTGTTCCATCCTGGAGGCCCCCGTCCTGTCTTCCTGTCTGTGTCTGTCCTGGGGGGCCTCCAGAGCGCCCACCCCCCCTCCCCGGTGGTACTGTTACGGCTCGGGTCGCACCTTCCGGGAGGGGGGAGTAATGTCACAGTCATGTTTGTCGTGTGTGTCATGTGTTTCCCTCCTTGCCCTTATTTGGTCCTTCCTGTTCCTGTCCTTGTTAGGTTTGATTGTTTTTGATTTCATTCTGGTGTGTTTAGTTAATTATCATGTGTATTTATTTTCCTGCCCGTTCAGTTCATTTTCGTCTGGTCTACTCATTACTCCCTGGTGTTCCTGTGTGTCTATCCTGCCTTGTCTTGCCGTGCCTTTCCTTGTCTCGTTTGGATTTCATTAAAGACTGTATATTTTGAGTTTACCCTCGTCTCCTCGCTTCCCTCGTGTGTGCACAGTGACTATTATATTATAGTATTGTCACAGTCCTATCTGTCTTGTCTTGTGTGTTTTCCCCCTCCAAGCTCTTATTTGGTCCTTCCTGTTCCTGTCCTCGTCTAGTTTGATTGTTTATGATTTCTTTCAGGTGTGTGTGTTTAATTATCATGTGTATTTAGTTCCTGCCTGTTCTGTTCATTTTCGTCTGGTCTACTCGTTACTCCTGGTGTTCCTATGTGTCAGCCCTGCCTATCTTGCCTCGTCTTGTTTGGATTTTATTAAAGGCTGTATATTTTGAGTTTACCTTCGTCTCCTCATTCATTCCCGCTGTGTGCACCGTGACTATTATATTATATTACATTATATTGTTTCAACATCGTTTTAATTTTTCATTTCAATTTTAGTTTTTTAAATAGTTTTAATTAATTTAAGCAAATTTAAATGAGAAACTACCTAAAATAAAATAAGTTCAAATGTTTTTAATATTTTATTTCAGTACATTTTTTTTGGTAAAACTTTACAACTTTACTAAAAATATTAAATATTTAGGATAACACCGTGTCTACACCGGACGCGACAATTGTTGCGCTGTGCCGCGCCGCAACAGCTAAAGTCTGTCTACACCGGACGCGACAAAGCGACCGTTGCAAATCATTTGAACTTTTAATCAGTATGTCATAAATAGAACGAGGCAGCAGTTTACTGTCGGAGATTTGTCATGTTGTGCTGCGCTGTGCCACATCCAGTGTAGACAGCATCACTGATTATAATGGGTTCTATAGTATTTTGTTGCACCATGCCGCACCGTTTGCGTCCGGTGTAGACACGGTGTAAATCTACATAAACTAGTCTGCCTCACTGTTAGTCGTTAGAGTAGTGGGTTGTTGGACAACTAGTTGATTAGTTCATCATCATCACCCATCCCCAGACTGGATGAAGCATATTCAAAAAGCCATATTTGTACTTGTGGATATACATTTTGTATTAATATGCCAAGTTAAGGTGTCACTTAGCAAATTTATTGAAATTTTCCCTTTACAATTGTCACTATAAATTAAAAATTAGCCTGAAACTGGATTTAAAATAAATGGTTTAGTGGCCTAGATGTCTGGTCAAAATAATAATTCTCCTGTTTTATATCATAAATGTTGTGTCTGTTAGGCAGTGTTGGGGGGTAACGCGTTACAATTAACACAAGATACATAATCAGATTACTTTTTTTGAGTAACTAGTAAAGTAACACATTACTTTTAAATTTACGATAAAACATCTGAGGAACTTTTTCAAATAAGTAACACAACTTTTCCATTTATTCACTGACAACTCTCCTGTCCCTGTGTTGAGATAAATTGGGAATGAGGTGCAAAGGCAAGTCACTTCTTTTAGCCTGAGGCTTATTAATTTCACTTTTAGTATGAAAGGTCCTTTACTGTTGACAAAAATATAACTTTTGGGTTTTTGGGTTTTCTTGTTATTAAAAAATAAATAAGCAATCCCAGCCAAGGTGACTAAAAGTAGCACAAAAGTAACAAAATGCATTACTTTCCATAAAAAGTAACTCAGTTAGTTGCTTTTTATGGAGTAACGCAATATTGTAATGCATTACTTTTAAAAGTAACTTTCCCCAACACTTCTAAAAGTTCTGGTCAAAATCATAATTCTGTTTGAAGTCCTCACTCTATCTTTTTGGGTTTTGTCAGTGTCATTGTTCAGGTATAAATTATTATCCAGATTCCTGATGAAGCACATAGTATTGTAACAAGGAGCCTGTTGTTTTCTGGTCCAGAGATTATAAACTGTGGCCAATTTCCATATGCATTGAGGTACCAATCTTTGGAATAAACACTTATACTTTTTAGCGTACAAATGTGTCATAAATACTTCTGAGATTGAAATGAATTGGGCCATCAAGATATCACCGTTTGATATCCAATGATTGGCACAAAGCTCCAGAAATGTTTATTTTATTCCAGCAGTTAGTGTCATTGTGACTCACTAAACAGATGGATTGCTATTTTCGAAAAGTGTTTTTTAACAAGATGAACAACTTGATATTTGGCCTGAGGAAACATGACAGGGCATGACTATGTCTAGCGCTGTCTGGTTCCATGAAGTTTGAAGCTGTTCGACCTCAGTTTGCAGTGATGGAGGACGTGTGTCTATAAAGTAAAAGTCCATATTTGCTACTGTACAGTGAGGCTGACTTCCTCTTTCTTTCTGTGTCCTCAGCTAGTATGACACACTGGCCTACTAATGTCGCTCAGCTGTGCTGTACTCCCTTGCTCCCCCACAGTGTGCTGTTCAATCAGCCTCATTACCCACAAACCCTCTGTTCTACCCTCAGCGGCCCACAATGCCAATGAATCACAGTCATATTAATAAAAGGGCAGCTCTCATAGATAGCTTCAGTACCATATGGCTCATTGAAATAAAAAACAGTCATTTTAAGAGTCAACAGTGTCACATTTATTGCTATAGTAAGACTTATGATATGAGTTTTAGTTCAGCTGTTATATCAGTCCAAAGCAAAACCATAATGGGATCATAATATTTTAGAAACAATGGCATTTGTGTCTGAGAATGGAAATTATTGTTTTGTGCACTTTCAAGAATCAGATCCGCAACCTCCATAGACACTGACCACCGGAGGGCGGTGTGTTTTCTAATATATATATTTTTAATGGTTGACCTCCATTCCTAAATATGTGGTTACTGTATAGCCTATTTATTGTTACCAGTGTTAGTATTTTTATATACTATAATAACATTTATTCAAATTTTGAATTAGCTTTTATTTTTATATTTTTAATTTTCTTTTTAATTTTAGTTTGTTTTTATATGATGTAATTTTGTCTATTTTTTTTTTTTAGTTTTTGTTATGTATTAATTATTCTTTATTTTAGTTTTAACTTACTTTAACTTAAACTTCTTTATTTCTGTTAGTTGCCAAGGTAATATTTTTTTAGTTTGAAGTTTTTCATCTAATATTTATATTTAATTTTATTTCAGCTTTAATTCAATTATCAAAATTGATTTTTAATAGTTTTAGTTAACAGTAACAACAGTTGCTACAGTTTGTTAGGAATAACTCAGTTTGTTATTGACATGTACTGTTTATATAATATTTTTTGTATAATACATTCAACTATATTAACTTTTAATATTAGCTCTTGTAGTGCAGACGAGATGCGCCGATGTGAAGCCGCTTTGAGAGAGTGAAAGAGAGAAGACGCGGTACAGCTGAATCACTCACGCTGTTTTCAAATGACTGATTTAATCTGATATTTTGTGTGGATTTATTTACTCATCTAACCTACATGCTATATTCAATAAACGAATTTCCCTCATTATAAACTTGAAAGCTGCGGGAATGAGTAAAACTACGCGATATACGCACAAATTCAGGACCTGATTAAATATAACTCTATTATACAGAGATTTGTGAAATAAAATCCCATGACTTTTACAAAACTTTTCCAGGCCTGGAAATTGCTGTTTTAAAATTCCATAGCTTTTCCAGGTTTTTCATGACCGTACGAACCCTATAAAAGCAACTGATGCACGCTTTCAATCACTAAAGATTGGTCCTCTCCCTCCTCTAATCACATGCCGGATCCGATACCCCGCTGTATTCCGGGACCTCGCAATTTACAAATTAAGCACTGGGCTACCTTATTAAAAGTATTGCTCTTAACAGACCTGTGTGTTTTGTATCACTAGTGCAGTGTCCGTTCTCGGAGCATATAAGCCCTGCCCGCGTGAGGCGCGCCGCTTCCGGCTCGCGCTGTTCAGTTTATTAAAAGTTTTTTAATTCTGAACGTGTTGTGTGTCCATATTGCACCAAAATGCGACACTGCACTCCCTTGGGTCCGCAGCAGCACACCTGCCACGCATGAAGTCGACTGGATGAACGGTTCTCGACATAATAAAAATGCAAACAGACAGACAGACGCACAGAGATTCCTGCCTTTATTAGAGAGAAGAATATGTTCAGCCCCCTCCCTCCGAAGCTTCGAATATTCGGTGTTGATTACTACTGAAGCTTCGAAGCTCAAAAAATGGTATTCGGACCACCCCTAGTGTATTTACAATCTGTCCTTCTGCTGTTTGCAAATATTGAATTTCTTGTGGTCTGGTTGCGTCCAATCCTGCAGCACACTCAAGCTTTGCTTTTTTTCCTTTCCTAAGTGGAGCTCCCATCCAACATGTCCAGAAGGAGCCTCAACCAACTTCCAACAAGAACACGTTCACCTCTTGCCTTATCTTCTTCATCATCTTCCTCATCTCCTCATCGCTCTGAAAGAACCAGGCGTCCAGCTCATACGCCTCCAGGTGCCAAACATCCCTTGTCCCCTGGACGCCATGACAGTGCCTCCAGCATAGATCCCACCCCGTCCCTTGGTTCAGAAGGATCGGGTAACTTAGGCGACGGGGCCCAGGGCATCCACTTGCTGTTAAGGCCCCCAGACCTTCTAACGCCCAGCCAGATGCCTCCCCTTCATGGCGACAGACCGCCAACACCAGCTCCCCCAACCCTGGTGCCCCCCGAAGACCAGTATCCCATCCACTCCGCGGAGATGGACTGGGGCTCCGGAGACTACCTTGAAACTCTTACTTTCATGGGATCAGAAGGGGAGGAGTTTTCTCTCGTCACCACCCTTCCTACGCATGGATACGATCCGTATGATACGGACGATGACGCAACAGTCAGCTACAACACAGCTTTCCCGTCTCGTCCAGTCCTGCCCCTCTCATCTAGAGACCTACAGCCTAGTGTGACTGTAAAATACGGGACTAACTTAAGGACGGCCCATCCCACTGATGCCCGCCTCCCATTGGCTCCTGACTCCGCCCATGCGAGCGATACGGACGATGATTTGGATTTCGATTGGGCGGAGCTTTTTCCCATAGAGCCGACTGAAATGCTGCTTCCCGATATGAACAGTTTGGAATACTACAACACATTGCAAGCCAAAGAGAACGCTAGTATTGTGAGAAATAGGACACACCCTCATATTACCCCTACGCACACTGTGGGACCCACCCACACTCCCACTGCAACTTTGGGAAAAGTCCCAGACGAAATTGACCGGTCGGCTCCTCAACCTATTCCATCAGTAACCCCTACTCCACCCCAAAAACCTACGGAGGCTCCCATTCCATCAACCACCAAGACCCAAAGACCTCCAGAAGGCCCAGAGAAGGGTGTTCCTTCCATACCCACGTCCCATGTGGGCAAAACCCGACCGCCAGTGCCAACCGCCCTGCCTCAACCTGGCTCCTCAGAGGGTCCAGTAATACAAGCCGTCACGCTGAAGCCTCCTGCTACCAAACCCCGTATGACCACCGTCAAAACCACCACCAAAACTACAACTACAACTACAATCACGACTACCATGAGCCCCACCAGCCTCACCACCAAAAGCCCACCGCCTACAACACCCAGAATTCCTCTGTCCATTGCACCCCGACAGTACGTCTGCAATATCACCAAACCGGACATGTACCTAGTCAGAGTGGGTAAGACAATATACACAATATATCGGTATCATATCGGTTATTTATCTATCTTTATCTTTAGAAAATCTTTAAAAAAAAAACAATTAATAATTAATAATTTTAATTTAAGACACCAGATATAATTTTTGATATTTTTTTACTAGTGGGTGCAGGACACTATAGTTCATTTATGTAAGTGAGGATAGCAAAATAAAGTAAACTGTGACATATTATACCCAAAAATTCTTCATACAGTGGACTACCAGTAAAATTGATAAAAATTTGGGACCAAAAATTTGATTTGACACTTTGACCTAACCATGTTTTGTTACATACCTTTCTATCAAAGTTATCTGACATTATCAAGACACAGTCTAACTCTTGAGTTCTTGTCATATTTTATTACCATTTTCTAAACTATAGTGAATAAACTGTGATAATGTGAGAAATGTTGAAGGTGTCTGAATAAATTTTGGTTTGACTGTATATGTATATATATATTTATTTATTCATTCTTTTTAAATACATTTTAATTAAATACATTATTTACCTTACAACCTTCTACTCTGGCATTCGCAGGCATGCCAAGTGGGTCATCTGTGGCGTTTGCCAAAGCTCATGTGCGAGAGATCCTACGACGAGAGTTCAACCGTTCAGTGGAGCTCCAGGTGAGTGTGTCAGATCACAACAGATCACACATCAGCTATTTATCTCTAGGATCACTGATGTCTATTTGTGCTATCCATCCAGGTCCTCAAGGCCCCGCCCAATTTCATCTTCCGGGCAGTTTCCGGTCCAGTGGTGTACACTGCTATCTCTGTCATTAATGCTCTCCGTCAATCAGTGCACAGCACTTCCTCTTCTTCCATTCTGTCTGTCACAACCATATATGCAGTGCCTGATTACAAACATCAGGTTCACACAGGTGAGAGAGTATATAAATATATATAATTATTTACATGTATAAATAATTATAAAATAAATAATATATAATATCATATATAATATCATAAATAAATAATATATTTATATTTTAAGAACGAGTGTTACATAAGTAAATTTGCATTGCAGTGCTGCAGTTTGTACCCAGTCATGTGGATGTGCGTCTGTGTAGCTTCAGCGAGCGTGTGGAGAAGGGGCTACTAATGGCGTATGCGGAAGTACGCAAACGCTCACAGGAAAATGGAAATTTCACAGTTCATGTATGTAAATCATTCAAAATAAAACACAATTTTTGCACACTCTACATGTAACTGTTCTTCTATGAAAAGCTTGTTAACAATAATTCTGTGCATTTCATACATTTAAATAGTATTGATAATGCTGTATAATTGCTTGTCTAGATTGTGAATATCACTAGTAGCCTTCCTAAGGGTCAGCGGCAGCAGAAGGCACCGGTGGACATCACTTTTGCTGTGCGTGATTCTCAAGGCTTCCTAACGGGATCAGATGTGAGTGGTCACATGAGGCAGCTCAGCGCTGTGGAGTTCAGCTTCTACCTTGGTTTTCCTACCCTGCAGATCGCTGAACGTGAGTCACAAGTACACACACAGGCTCTTTGTCTCAATTACTCATAACTTTATTCATTTGTCACTCCTTTTATCTCAATTCTTGTCTTCCAGCTTTCCATTATCCTGAACTGAATGTGTCCCACCTGTTACGCACATCCTGGGTGAAAACAGGTATTTGGGCATGTTAGAAATTCCAAATAAACTGATTTTGAGATTATTTATTTAGAAGTCCAGTATTTCTTTTTCTGTGATCTAGATTTTTTTTAAACCTTGGAATCCAAAGTAATGTATATTAAAACAGTCAATATAATATTAATAATTATACAATATGTATTAATATTAATATATAGTAATATAATATATATTAAAATAATGCATATTTTTATATTTTAAGTAAAATATAAAATGTATTTTATGTCTACATTGTTGGTTAAAAGTTAGCATACATGATGGATGATAACACTGTTGCTGGTTGATTCTGTACGATGCATCTTGAAATAGTTGAACTATAGTTAAAAAATTTAACAATGCATAATGCAATAATACAGTGTATTACAATTTTTTTTACTACTAATAAAATGTAATAAAAAATATCTAGATTAACACTTTTGATGTTTTTTTTTTAAGGATTTAACCTAGAATTATAATAATCAAATAGGCTTGGCTAAAAGAATTAGTACCATAAGAACCATAAGTTTTAATATTAAAAAAAGTCATATTATTTTTGAGGTGAGTTCTTATGTGAGATAAATATGATTATAATTAATTTTTCTTTAATTTTATATATAATGAATTAATATAATTCAAATTCATTTTTATTTGATTTATTCACATCTTAAATTCAATATTATGATCTAATATTTCTCATTATGTGTCTATTAATGGTACAGGCACTTGTAAATGTTTACTTTACAAAAAAGATGGCAGGTAAATTTGCACTAGTCTGTAATTTATGAATATTACAATTTAGTACTTCATGCACGTTTTCTGATGCAAATTTTTTTTGTGGATTTGTGCATTCATTCTAGTGTTACTGGGTGTGTTGGACCAGCGTGTGAATGAAAGGACCTTCCAGGCCAAAATGGAGAGGCGATTAGCATTGCTGGTTGGAGAGGGACTTGGGATCGGGGTTAGCAGTCGACGATGGAGAAGAGCTACTAGTATTGGCAACAACAGTGTACAGGTACATTCAAACACATTAGTGTACACAGTTTGTTTGTCTTTCCCACACATTGCATAAGCATGAATCCTGGTGTGCCTCAGATCGTGCGAACGTCCCGTCTGGATGGCCCTGACTACCCGCTGGAGCTGGTGTATTTTGTGGAAGCGGGGTCAGGAGACAGGCTGCCAGCTCAGGCTACTGCGGCCATGCTCAACAGACTGAACCTGCAGAGAGCCGCCATCGTATTGGGCTACAGAGTACATGGAGTTCTTGCCACACGTGAGTCAAAGCTGCATAAAGGCCGTGACAAAAAAAAAAAAAAAACAACGTCAAAGAACTAGCGGTTACTGTTCTGTTGCCTTCACCTGGGCCAAAAAGTTGCATTTGAACACACCACAAAAACTACAGCCAATGGCCAATTAGAATGTCCGTTCTGTGCCTGATTGAGAAGAAATAACAAGTTGCATTAGTCTATATTTATAATTCAAATAGGGAAAAACACTACGATCACAGCTAACAGGGAATGTTCTCAGAACTTTGGCTAATGTTCTGACAAGGTTCTCGCAAATAATTAACAAACATTTTTCCAGTAATATTAATAGAATATTCATTCAAAGTTGTCCGTTCTTTAGTAATGTTCTCAAAATGTTAGCACAAAAATGTTGTTTAGATATTGTTTATGGAAAAAAAATTTCTGAAATGTGTTAGTTTGTCATTCGGCTAACATTTTTTTAAGTGTAAAAAAGAATACTTTTTTTTTTTCAATGTAGCTACTAGGGCTGGACCAGAATATTCGATTATTCGAATATTCGTTTGGTGGGTTGGCATTCGATTTTCAATTTTGAGATTCGAATATCCCTTTTTTTCCCCAGGTTTTTCATGACTGTACGAACCCTATAAAAGCAACTGATGCACGCTTTCAATCACTAAAGATTGGTCCTCTCCCTCCTCTAATCACATGCCGGATCCGTTACCCCGCTGTATTCCGGGACCTCGCAATTTACAGATTAAGCACTGGGCTACCTCATTAAAAGTATTGTTCTTAACAGACCTGTGTGTTTTGTATCACTAGTACAGTGTCCGTTCTCTGAGCAAATAAGCCCTGCCCGTGTAAGGCGCGCCGCTTCCGGCTCGCGCTGTTCAGTTTATTAAAAGTTTTTTAATTCTGAACGTGTCGCGTGTCCATATTGCACCAAAATGCCACACTGCACTCCCTTGGGTCCGCAGCAGCACACCTGCCACGCATGAAGTCGATTGGATGAACGGTTCTCAACATAATAAAAATGCAAACAGACAGACAGACGCACAGAGATTCCTGCTTTTATTAGAGAGAAGAATATGTTCAGCCCCCTCCCTCCGAAGCTTCGAATATTCGGTGTTGATTACTACCGAAGCTTCGAAGCTCAAAAGATGGTATTTGGACCAGCCCTAGTAGCTACTAGCTACTGTTTCACAATATTCAGAAAACATTCAAAACTAACATTCCCTTAAAGGAATAGTTCACCCAAAAAAAAAAAAAAAAAAGTCATCATTTACTCATCCTCACGTAATTCCAAAACAGTATAAAGTATAAGTTGAACACAAAAAAAAATATTTTGAAGAACCAAACAGTTGTTGGTCCATTGACTTCCATAGTAGGGAAGGAAATACTATGGAAGTCAATGGGGATCATCAACTGTTTGATTACCAGCATTCTTCAAAATATCTTGTTTTATGTTCAACATAAGAAAGGTTTGGAATAACATGAGGGTGAGTAAATGATGACAAAATTTTCATTTTTGGGTGAACTATCCCTTCAATGTCTGCAAAATTATACAATGGAATGTTTTCTTAACGTTAACGCAAAACCATGAAGAAAGTTATTAAAACATTTTTTTTTTAAACTCAACGTTTTGAACATTCAGAAATAACTTTTTAAGAACTTAATGGGAACGTTTGTAAAACATTAAGAGAGCATTCAAAAGTTCCCATAATTTTTGTAAAGTGATGAAATGGCATATTTCCTTAACGTTAACGCATAAGCAATAAAAAACTGGACATTCTGAACGTTCAGAAATAACATTTTAAGAAACGTTCTTAGAACATATTTTTGTTAGCTGGGACTGTGAATATACAAACCGTAAATTAAGTAGTGCTTGCTTTCCATTTTGAATATGAATCATGTTGATCAGTTGGTCTTACGTTTTTTCATTCCATGTCTTATATAAAATATGTCTGTATAAAATATTTGCATATTGGAATGCTCGGGTAAGATGAGGTTTGTCTTTACTTGCTTTAGTAACTTTAGTTTTTCTTCTCGAGCACTGGTTCGCTAAACTGATCAGAGCGATCTCTCACTGTCTGCCCACTGCCGATTCAACATGCTTAATCGCCCAAAAAGCCACTGACAGTGTCTGACTAATGCCGACAGTGCAGAACACACCACAAAAACTGGGCTTACAAATACCCAAAGACTGTGATTTTAACTGACTTGATGTGTCACTGCCTTAAAAAAACAAGTGTTTTTAAGACACTTTTTAATGAAGCAAATGTATGATTTTTGTTATTCTGTTTCAGCGGTGGAAAAGCTGGCCCTGCCGCCCTCTGAGACTCAGCCCAGTAACGTGTGGCTGATCGTAGGAGTTGTGGTCCCAGTTCTTGTGGTCATCCTCATCATCATCATCCTCTACTGGAAACTGTGCCGCTCTGAGAAGCTGGAGTTTCAGCCAGACGCCATGAGCACCATCCAGCAGAGACAGAAGGTGGGGGTTACTGTGTGTGTGTTTGTGTGAAAGTGTTGCCCACTCATAGACACTCACTGTGAAGTGACTGTGCTCATTTTTACTCACTCATGTGAAGGGCTTTTATGGAAAATGAGCTATTTTGCAACAGTCATTTTAACACATCGTATCATATTTACTGTCCATTTTTGTGTTTGTCATTTTAGTTGCAGCCTCCCAGTGTTAAAGGCTTTGATTTTGCTAAGCTACACCTGGGGCAGCATAGTAAGGATGACATTATGGTAATTCAAGAACCCGCCCCTTTACCACCATCTGTTAAAGAGGCCACGCCCTCAGAGGGCGGAGAATTGAACACTCCTAAATCGAAAAGCTCATCTACAAAAGCATCACGTGCAGCACGGAGAAGAGGCCGGTAAGGGACTATCTGTGATCACTGCTGTGCATTTTGTATTGTGTGTGAGCGGTTTCTGTTTACATCAGTGTAATTTTAGTATTATTTATATACTATTATAGTTTATATAGCTTTTATTTTTATAAATAATATTTATTAATTTTATTATGTGCAATTGTTGTTTTTATTTGATTTTTTTTGCTTTTTCGTTTATTTTTATTTCAGTTGTGTTTATTTATTTAAATTTAGCAATTTTAAACGCTTCAACTTAATCTCAATTTATTTCAGTTAGTTGCCAATGCAAGGCATTCGTTTTCATATTTATTTTCATATTTATTTAAACTTTTAGTTTTAGTTTTAGTTAACGATAAAAATATTTTATATGATTTTATATGATTTTTTTAACTCTCAAAACATTTTTTTTCTAATTTTATTATGTTTTATTTATTTTTGTTCCATTTTTTAAATACTGTTATTTACTGCTATTTCATTTATTTTATTTCAGTTTAAGTGTTTTTTATTCAAATTTAGTAATTATAAGCACTTCAACTTAATTTCAATTTATTTCAGTTAGCTGCCAAGGCATGACATTCATTTTCATCTTTATTTTTATTTTTATTTAAGCCTTTAGTTTTCATTTTAGTTAACAATAAAAACGTCTCGGTTACGTATGTAACCCTCGTTCCCTGAAGGAGGGATCGGAGACGTCACATCGGTAATGACCGACTATGGGAGCTTGCTTAGAGAGACCAATCCACTTCGAGTGTAAACTAAACGAGCCATTGGCATGCGATGATTGCATCCAGCTGCCGCTGATCACAGCGTGAGTATAAGTAGGCAGCAGGTGCAACGCATATTCAGGTGGTACAGAAGCCGAGACGTTCCCTTTCAGTCGGTCACTCTTGACGTCACGTCGGTAATGACCGACTATGGGATCCCTACCAAAGCGCCACGGATGCTGCCCCTTCCAGTGTCCTGTGCGAGCCTCCTGTGCCCCCTTTTGGTGTAGGCCGGGGTTCGCAACAAGAAGGCCAGTCACTGTCGTCGTAGCACTACCCACTCAGTGAACTTGGATAACACTGGGAAACGTACCCATTCACTTGGAACAGGAACGTGCGGAAGCCCCATCCTTCGCAAAGGAGGTTTCGGAAGCACTTACACATATGAACAACCGTTTAGGTGCATATGGAAGATTAGAGGTGATTGTAATCCTCTTAAGAACGCAGACTGACTGCCGGGGAAACACGGGCTCTGTGGCTATACCGTGGACTTTACACATATGGGATCCAATTAGGTCTCTACATATGGAACCCTGCACTCTACCGGTTCTCACAGATTCATCGAGTGAGGACCTGGTGCTGAACGCTCTGCCACGTCTGGCTGCCGAGGGGGCGGAGGAGCTCAACAGTGTCTGCTGTATGGACTCTCTGGAGCAGTTATAGCAAGCCAACCCGAAGCTGGGGCCTCTCAGTGCTTCTACCTGTTTGAGGTGAGAACACAGGAGGATACCGGCTCCACACGAAGGCTATAGAATCTAGCAAACGTGTTAGGGGTTGCCCAGCCCACAGCTCTACAAATATCTGCCAGCGAGGCGCCACGAGCCAGCGCCCAGGAGGATGCTACACTTCTGGTAGAGTGAGGTCTCAACCTGAACGGGCAGGGCACACCCTGATAAGCCAGGGTGATGACGTTCACTATCCAGTGGGCCATCTTCTGCTTAGCCTCTTAGCATCCTTAGCATCCTTCTGCCAGCCTCCGTGACAGACAAAGTCAGAGGAGAACTGGCCCCCCGACGGAGCCTGGTTTCTCCCAAGGTTTTTTTTTTCTCCATTCTGTCACAGAGGGAGTTTTGGTTCCTTGCCACTGTCGCCTCTGGCTTGCTCAGTTGGGGACACTTAATTTCTAGCGATTATCGTCAGTTTGATTTCATAGATACTATTTAACCTAAACTGAGCTAGACAATGACATTCTGAATTCAATAATGAAATGATTTTAACTGAAAATTGACTTGACTTGACAAAGAACTGGTCTGAGGTCCTGAAGCTTTGTGTCCGGTCTACGTAGCATCTCAAGGCTCGGAAGGGACAAAGCAAAGCTAGGGCTGGGTCTGCCTCCTCCGAGGGCAGCGCTTGCAGGCTCACCACCTGATCCCTGAAGGGAGTAGTGGGAACCTTGGGCACATAGCCGGGCTGGGGCCTCAGGTTTACCTGGGAGTCAGCCGGCCCAAACTCTAGGCACGATTCGTCGACCACAGGGTGCCCCGTCTCTGAGTCAGTAGATCCTTCCTCAGAGGAATTGGTCAAGGAAGGGCTGTCACAAGGAGCATCAGTTTTGGGAACCAGGTCCGGGTGGGCCAATAGGGTGCCACTAACAGGACCTGCTCCTTGTCCTCCCTGATCTTGCACAGTGTCTGTGCTAGAAGCTCACTGGGGGAAATGTATACTTGCTTAGGCCCCGCGGCCAGTTGTGTGCCAGTGCGTCCGTGCCGAGTGTTTCCTCGGTCAGGGAGTAAAACACTGGCAGTGAGAGGTCTCTGGAGAGGCACAGGTCTACCTGAGCGGTTCCGAAACGTTTCCAAATCAGCTGGACCGTCTGGGGATGGAGTCTCCACTCTCCGGGGAGCGCAGCTCGTGACAGCTCGTCGGCTGCACGGTTGTGCAGGCCCGGAAAATGAATGGCACGAAGCGACCTCAGATGCTTCTGACTACAGAGGAGGAGGTGGCGGGCGAGTTGCGACATACAACAGGAGCATAGACCACCTTGTCGGTTGATGTACGCAATGGTCACAGTGTTGCCCGTGCGGACCAGCACGTGCTTGCCTCGTAAGCGCCATCTGAGACGGTTCAAGGCCAGGCGTACTGCTAACAACTCTAGGCAGTTGATGCCAGTGCAGTTGGGGATCCGTCCCACCCCCGACACTGCGTGCCCATTGTACGTGGCCCCCCAGCCGGTGGTGGAAGCATCCGTGTAAACCACAGCATGCCTGGAGACCTGTTCTAGGGGCACTATTGGCTGGAGAAATGCAAGGTCTGACCACGGGGTGATGGTTTGGCGGCAGGCCGGTGTGATTTGGACCCGGTGAGTGCCGCGTTGCCACGCCCACCTCGGGACTCGGCCATGGGGCCAGTGTTGAAGCGGTCTCATATCAGTGGGACCACTGTCTTGCTCTTGAACATATTCAGCAGTTCAACACCGACTGAGCACGTCCTTGCATGAGGCATGCTTGACCGAATCCAACTCCATACCGAGAAAAGAGATCCTCTCCGAGGAGAGTTTGCTCTTTTTCCAGCTGACCCGAAGGCCCAACCGGCTGAAGTGTGAGAGCACCAAGTTCCTGTGTTCGCACAACCCCTGAAACTGAGCTAGTATGAGCCAGTCGTCAAGAATGCGAACACCCTGTTCTCTTAGGGGAACAAGGGCCATCTCCGCAACTTTGGTGAAGACACAGGGCGACAGGGACAGCACGGAGGGCAGGACCTTGTACTGATATGCTCGTCCTTCGAACGCGAACCGCAGCAATGGTCTGTGGTGCGGAAGGATCTACACATGAAAGTACACGTCCTTCAGGTCGATCGCTGCCCACCGGGGCAGGACGTGTGCCTCAGTCTGCTCCTGTGCAGCCGAGAACTGCTGGGTCCAGTTCTCGACTGCGTCGCCGAAGAGGCCGGTCTGGGACACAGGGACCTTGAGGAACCGACTTGTCGGCATCCCTCATGTCGACTAGACACAGCCAGAAATGGTGCTCCTGGACCACAAGTCTGGACATCGCACGACCCAGAGAACTCGCAGTGGCCTTCGTCGCTCGGAGTGCGAGGTCAGTGTGGTTCGGAGCTCCTTTTAGAACTTCCGGGTCGTGACCTCCCTCGTGCAGGTCCCCCAGTGCTTTAGCCTGAAGAACCTGCAGTAACGCCGTAGCGTGTAAGACGGAGGCAGCTTCTTCTCCTGGGGAGGAGGCACTGTTCACCCTGCCGGGCGGAGGCGGTATTAGGACACAATTGCATTGCAACCGACCACTCCACCGGGGGGACCTCTGTATAGCCCCTAGCTGCACCACCGTCAAGAGTGGTGAGGGAGGAGGAGTTAGCAGGTCGGTTTCCGGCAGAAAAAGGTGCCATCCATGACCTGGTAAGCCCCTAATACACCTCCGGGAAGAATGGCACTGAGGCAGCACGTACCACCCCAAAGAATCAATCGTCCAACCTTGAGGGCTCGGGACACGGTGGATGTCTCCACTCAAGCCTCACCCTCACGGTGGCCTGGGAAAGCATAGCTGTCATTTCCAGATCCGATTCAGGCATTGCTACAGTCCCGGAGGGCAGCAGTGCAGCCGAATCTTCCTCTCCAGAAAGCTCTGGCTCACCCTCCGATGCAGCGATCAATATCCGGTCATCGGGAGGAGCGCCGAAGGATACCGCTGGTACACTCTTTGAGAGGGCCCAGCATGTTCCCTCGGCTGCCCAACTGGTTACGGAGCACAAGAGGAGCGATGGTCCCTCGAGGGTTGGTTCCCTGGAGGGTTTGCCACCACTATAACCCTCAGACCACCCGTACTACCGCCTGAAGTAGTCCTCGCCTGTCTGCAGCCAGGACGAGAGCCAGATCAAGGCAGGCAACGGTGTTCCGCCCCTTTTGAGGTAACAGAGTCAGGTCTGCAGCTCCGAGATGATTATCATCCTGCATGGAGAAGATAACTCATCCACGAACGCCACCACAGCATGCTTTTATGCCCAGACATGCGAGGCAGTGATCATGACCATTACCCAGCGCCAGGTAATAACTGCATCCAGAAACGCACGGGTGATACGTTGTCTATAGTAAGACCCAATTCGTCTTTATAAAGACGTAACGTCGAGTTTGCCAGCCACAACGTCATCTTTAAAAAGACGCACCCATGAATGCTCTTTTAGGGAAAAAGCTCTTTTAGCATGCTGAAGCGCACAGGGGAGATGGCTGCCTGCAACACAAACAGGGGGTAGTGCAGCCTGCTGTGTGCAACCCACTCGACACGGGAAAACCACCACCGCTGAAGCGCCGTACAACCAACACCAAGAGCTCCAAAGAGCATGCTGGATTCGTTCAGTCTTCTTCTCTCAGTAGAGTAGTCAGGAGCAAAACGATGTGTTCGCTCGACTCCGAAGCGAAAAGCTGAATATGCGTTGCACCTGCTGCCTACTTATACTCACGCTGTGATCAGCGGCAGCTGGATGCAATCATCGCATGCCAATGTGCATTGGCTTGTTTAGTTTACACTCGAAGTGGATTGGTCTCTCTAAGCGAGATCCCATAGTCGGTCATTACCGACGTGACGTCGAGAGTGACCGACTGAAAGGGAACCCTGGTTTATATGATTTTTTTAACTTACACAACATTTTTTGTTTTATGTCAGTTTTATTCATTTTTGTTTAATTTTTTGAAATACTGTTATTTACTGCTATTTCATTTATTTGTATTTCAGTTTAAGTGTTTATTTATTCAAATGTAGTAATTTTAAACACTTCAACTTAATTTCAATTTATTTCAGTTAGTTGGTCATCTTTATTTTCATATTTATTTCAGCATTTAGTTTTAGTTTTAGTTAAGGATAAAAACCTTGGTTTGTATGATTTTTTAATTCACACGTTTTTTTTTGTTTTGTTTTGTTTTTTTTCAGATTGTCTCCATCTGATGGAGATTCATTAGGAAGTGAAGCATCCAGCGGTAGAGAATCAGCAGAAGAAAGCACCAGACCTGCTGTGACGCCAAGTGACAGCAAACCCCAACATCGCAAGAGCAAGCATTGTATTATACGATAAATATACACTAATTGTAGTATATATAGTGTATTATACTATATATTAACTCTTAATAATTAAAAGCATAATATGAAGTAATATGAAATATGAAGCTTTATAACGATTTTTATATATATAAAATTAAATTGTATAATTATTATAGTAATTTAAAATTATTATTATTAAAATTATTGTTATTTAAAAAATTAGATCTCTTTCTGTCCTTCTCTTATTCCATCGGTTCATCAGCAAAAAACAAACTTGGTAAGTGTCTTTATCCATAGATGTTGCATTTGTATATTGTAAGTTAAAGTTACAAATTCGTGACCTTTAACATCTGGCCTTGATGTTCAGGTGCTCAATCTGGAAGTGGTGTGGATGAACAGTTGTCCTCGTCATCCATTTTTGAGCATGTGGACCGCCTCTCTCGAGGTTCATCAGATGGAACGCGCAGAGTGTCCAATAAGATTCAGCTCATCGCCATGCAGCCCATGCCAAGCCCTCCCTCACATCCACATAACCAGGCCCTGAGTCCCAACCTGACAGACAAGATGCCTGATGGAGCAAAGGTCAACACTGAGGTTAGCAAACTCCTCTTTGTATACACAAACACGTTCATATAAATGACAAGCTGACACCTTAGACACACAGATGCAGCATTCACATGATGTTTAACCGTTTAAACATTATGATGTCCACTACAGTGAAAGGTGTGTAAAAGCTTTTTTAACATTTCAGATTGTGATGTTACCCCCTTACCCATAATTCTATATCACTTTCCTCGTTTTTGTATTAATTTATGACATATGACATGATATATTTATTTACAACATAAATCAGAATGGCTGATGAAGTGGTGAATGCATCAAGTACCACTGAAATATTTACTACTGTTTCCTGTAGCAATACAGAGATGTTTAGCTCTATCAAAATACTTCATTTTGGCAAAATATAGGAGAAAAATAGCTTAATTAAAATTAAATTTAAATAAATTAATTAAAACAAATACACCTAAATAAATATTCTGTTGTATTCATTTATATGTTTAAACAAACATTTTTTTTCCTATAACATCAAAATATACTGTTTTGGATTGCCAAAGCATTGCAGTTTACCGGCATACAATAAAGGTAATGGCAATAATGTGTATAGTTAATTCAAATAATTTATTTTTATTTTTATTTTTATTTTTAAATTTTATAATAAAAAATTATATAAATGTAATTTATTTACACTAATTTTTATTTTTATTAATTGACTAGTTTTAATAACAAAAATGTATGTTTTAAATTTTAGATATACACACACATTTCAGTTATTAAAAATAATATGTATATAATGTATATTTAATTATAAGTTAATTTAATAATTTATAGTTTATTTATAGTTTGTGTTCAAGTATAATCTATTTATTTTTTCTGAATTGTTGGTATTTTAATAATTATTAATTATTCTATTACATATTCTATTTCTATTATTCTTAATGTTTATTAATAATTAAATTTTTAATGTATGTAATAGAAACAAAAATCGATGCTGTATTTATTTATTTTAAACATTAAGCGCATATTTCCTTTCTTTTTCCTTCTACTTCCTGATTTAATAATTCATGTATCAGAGGGTTAACTTCCATAATGTAACATATTTCCAAGAGAAACAGAATATTCAACAAAAAATAATGTAGGTTTTTATTTTAATGCCATTTTTAAGAAAACATTTGTTACCCATTCTTCCAACTGACACAGATTCAAGTAGCCTTGAGGCATAAATCCGAGATCGAACACCATCGCAATAAGATCCGCCTGCGTGCTAAGAGAAAGGGCCACTATGAGTTCCCCTCCATGGAGGACATCATGGCAGCGTTTGGCGACAGCTCCGAACAACAGCGAGTGTATCAACAAGCTCAGGAACAGATACACAAGATCCTGCATCCTGAAGGACACACACCTTCATCATGCGGAGAACCCCGCAAAAGGTCAGGATAATAAATCTTATTCTGTCTCCAACACATCTAGAGTTTGCTATCCGGTAAAGTGAATGCAATTTGTTCCTGAATTGCAGTTCCAAAGGAAGACGCTCTCCCAGACACAGACAAAGACAGAATCTGAGTGGAAGCGGAAGTCTGAGAGACAAAGATCGCCTGATTAACGACGGAGATGCCACCTACAGGAAGTACCCTGGGGTCAACAATGTGGCCTATGTGGTAGGACACACACATGCGCATGCTTTCACTCAGCTAAGACACACAAATTCACCACTCCTCTTTCTATAGTCCGATGCAGATCAGCTCCCAGACGCAGGCAGCCCTTCTCCAACTGATGAGGTGTTTCTTGACCCTGGATCGCCACCCTCAGGCCCCGCCCCTGCCGCGCCCTCCTACATCCCTCCTCAGCCAACCATAGAAGAAGCCCGGCAACAGATGCACTCCTTATTGGATGATGCATTTGCTCTGGTCTCGCCTTCTTCTCAAGGAAGCTCTGCACCTCTAACATTCACTGGCGTTACGGCAGTCACTGGCGTTGGAGGAATCAGCCCTGGTCAACCCTCCAGCCCTTCCTCACGTCCTGCACACCAATGGGGCTCTTCTTCTTACCCAGCAGCCCCTGCACACAGTCCTTTCTCTTCGGTGTGTGACTGTAGACATTTGAATGATGGGATTTGAATCCAAGTAATGTGAAATTTTATTTAATTTCTCTCTGCTTTGTAGAGGTATGCCGAGTTAGGAATGTCTCCCACATCGGTTCAAGGTTTACTGCAGAGGTGAGGTGGATTCTGGGAGGTTTTGTGGAATAAACTTGTAAGAAAAGTCAGGAGGAACCATGTAAACATGATAAAGAAGCACAATGTTCCTGTTAAGTCAACAAATAACAAGTTTGAGAACAGAAAAGCACACAATCCCACTTTGTCTACTATTAATTGTTCATCAGGTTCAGATATAATATTTACTTAGCAGATTGTTTGTATAACTTGACAGGCAGGCGCAGGGCTCTGGGTATGTGGTGTCTGCGGAGATGCAGTCAGATCCTGGATACTCCAGTAGGGGGCAGTATGGAGAAGAGATGCCATCATCTTCTAGGCCACGACCAGTAGGGGGCAGCACAGGTAATAGCTATTAGTCATTTTAGTGTGGCTTCAGTGCTATAATAATTGCTGTGTGTTGTGTGTGTAGGTGCACAGTTGCATCAGCTGACACAAGTGGGCTTGTCAAGTCGGATTGGACTGTATCCTGGAGTTGGCCGTAGTGTATCTGGACCTTCAGGATCAAGCTGGGCCCAGTACCGCTCAGATGAGGAGATTTCCAGACCAGGATCCAACCGAGAGGCTGTAAATCAAGCATGCATATTCATAACTGTCTCTGTCATATACAGAACTGCTCTATTGGATTACCAAAGCATTGCAGTTTAGCTGCATTCAGTAAAAGTAATAAAAATCATATAAAGTATAATGGCAATAATGTGAATGGGCAAGAAATAATAGTAATTACAGTACATCATTCAATTTCTTTAATTTTATTTAAAGTGCCCCTATTATGGGTAATGAAAGGTTCATATTTTGGGAGTCCCAAAAAACAGGTTGACATGCATGCAAGGTCAAAAAACACTTTAATTTTCTTATAATATGCATTTATTTTTACCTTAATTGTTCAATGACTCCCAAACGATTCGTTCAACGATTAATTTTTCCAAACCCCTCCGGTGATTGGTCGAGTATATTTAAAGCGGTGTTTGTGAGCTTTTAACGCTCCAAAAGCAGCACCTAGTGGCAAAGAATGAATCTGCATTTTCATTCAGACCAATGCGAAAAGACCAACAAGTGGGCGGGAAATATGCTAATGTTTCATTTTGACTTCAACATGAAACCGCTTGGGACTCGTTTTAAAAACGACTCGTTTCAATGATTCAGAGTCGACTCTTTCTTTTGAGAGACAATAACTTTATACATGGTGCACTTTCAGATTTAAAACTTTGCAGGATGTTTTCATTCACTTAGAGCTGTGTAATACACTGCATGAAAGCTCATTTTCAAAAATCCATAATAGGGGCACTTTAATTTTTAATTCAAATAATTTATTTTAATTGTTTATCTAATTTTAATTAATGTTTTATATTAATTTAATTGATTTAAAATTATGTTATTTTGTTAATAACTTTTTTAATAATTAAAAATATTTAAAATGTATATTTTAAATGTAAAAATTTTTTATATACTGTATTTTTAGTTTAATTCGACTTTGTTTTTTTTTTTAATTTTGTGTTTAAGTATAATCTTTTTATTTTTTCCTGAATTGATGGTATTTTTTTTCTCTCCCTCTCTGATTCTCACTGAATATATTTAAATTTAATTAATTAAAATTATTTTCATTTAATTTAATTTTTATTGAAAATGTATATTTTAAATACATATATTGTATATGTAATTGTTTATTTAAATTTAAGTAAGATTTCAGTTGTTTACATTTATTTTTTTTATTAATTATTTTCTTAAAGATATATATATATATATATCTTGTGTTCAAGCATAATCTGTATGTTTTTATTTTTATTTAATTTTTTTCCTGAATTGTTGGTATTTATTCATTATTTTTCTCTCCCCCTCTGTTTCTCACAGATACTGACATTCCCAGAATACTCTTCATCACCAGTATTCCAGATGCCCAGGATGTCCCTGCAGGATCCCACAACATCCCAGGGTCATCTGGAAGCCTCAAGCGCAGGGTACATCGCCCCTGAGGAGCGTTCTCCACCCCCCCAATCCTCTGCCTCTCTCATCAAGGCCATCAGGGAAGAACTCCAGAGACTTTCTCAGAAACAGGCTGCTGTTGTCAGCTACCAGAGTTGAGAAAGACCATCCCAAAAACCCCAGTCCTGGTTAACTTCCCGATGTACCACATTAACAAACTCACAAATCCCAACACAGCTCCATGGCTGAGAAGCTGCTTTACACAAAATCCGAACCAAAATCTTCAAATTCAAGTACGGCTGGTCTGTTACATATGAAGAATTACTCGCAATCTTCCATACTGGTATTGCCAAGACATCCACAATTTAAATTCCACTGCTGACATGCAGAAAATAAACTTAAATACCCTCTCCTATAATTCACAATGAAAAAAACTCACCCTAAACATCATGTCCAGACTGTTTAGAAAAATAGACAAAGTTTTCCCATATTCAGACTCTCAATTTGCATGCTGAGAGCTGTGAACCTTCAAGACTTCGTACTGACTGTTGCTAATGTGAAAATCCCTCTCCTTCAGTTCCATGTCTCTCAAAGTGCTTCCTCCAAATGGGTCATCTTCATGTCTCTGGACTTCCTCTGGTGCTAAACATCATTGCTGGGCTCCGCCACGATACCACAATTCAGCCCTGCCCAAAAACTCTGAAGTGGCGTCCTTTCCCTTTTCCTGTTCTCCCATTTATCCAAGACGGCTTATCAAATGGAAACGAGCTCTGTTCCAAAACCAAGTGAGCTGCTCGACACGAAATCTGTTCCAAAGGTTAGCCAACTTAGTTATGTTCCCTTATAAGGTACCTTAATAAGTTTTAGCCAAATTCTAAGGCAGCATTGCATGCATTGTTCACAGAGAAGTCAAACCCAGAATGCATTGCAATAAACATGGTGGAAATGCAAGAGAAATATAATTTATCAAGTAATATTTCATTCAATAACATTCATAAAAACTTAAAATGCATTATTTTGCCCAACATTGGTGAGCTTTATTTATTTTTATACTTACTAAAGTATCATATCGTTAGCTTAGCAACATGCTAATGTCAAACCCTGAACAGGGGAAGAAAAATGTTGATTATAAAGTAATAATGTTATATTAATGCGATAACGTTCAGAAAATCTCTAAAATATGTTATATTCCCCAACATGTGAGTTTTATTTAGGTTTATACTTATTGGAATTGCATCTCATTAGTGTAGCAACGTGCTAATGTCAAACTTTGGAAGGGACAAGAAAAATGTTGATTATATTTGATGTTATATTTCATTCAATAACATTCATGAAAACTTAAAATGTGTTAAAATGCCCAACATTTGTGAGTATTGTGTATTTTTATACATATCACACTGTTAGCTTAGCAAAACACTAATGTCAAACTCTAGACAGAGCAAGAGAAATGACAATTAAAATGTAATAATTAATTTGATGACTTCAAAACTTAAAATGCATTATTGTACCCAACATTTGTGATTATTTCTACCAGTTAGAATATCATGGCATTAGCTTAGCAACATGCTAACGTTAAACAATTTAAATCAATTACAAAATCGAGTCTGTATTGCTGCCTATGCAGTGTGTTCAGAATGAATTATTATAGCAGAATGAATAATTATAGCCGCTTATTAGGTTCCATGACACTGTCTTTGTAGACAATGCTGCAGCTCACTAGGTTTTGGAACAGAGCTAAAATCTGTCACGGTCTACAGGTCTTGCCTTACATTTGAGCTCTGGGTACTTCAGACTCTGCAGGGGAGGGAAGAAGAGTATTTGTTGGGATCATAAACAGTGAAGTTGAGTTTTTGAGTCAGCCCACATGTGGAGATGATCGACAGGCAGCCTCAGTTGCCGACCAGCATGGTTCCCATGCGATAACATCATATTATTTTGTCCAATCTGTCTGCATCTGAGGAAAGGTATCAAAGCAAGCATTCATGATGCTCGTGTCTATTCTTTTAAGCTCTTTTTGCCAGTGGGTTTTGAATGTTGGCTGTCCAATCAGTTCTTTGGCTGAGGTAGTTTCTCAGTTTACAGATATTAATTTTGCACATTTTCTCATCTTTGCACATTGATATCATTACGATGATGGAAGTCAATCAGTTTATTGTGGAAAAGAGAGACAACTATACAGTAACTATATAAATATATAAAGAAAGATATAAGTGAGTTCATATACAAATATATATATTGCATATTGATGTATCAACTCATTGAGCACAATCCTATTATATGTTAGATTATATGTTAAGCATATTAGATTGTATTTATTTTTTATTGTTCTGAAAGTATTACGTATTAAAGATGTGGGAAAAGTGTTGCTATGGGACTTTAAAAAAAAGACCAAATCACTGTTGAGGCATATAGTTCATTTAGCTTCGTAATTCGGTAGACATTCTCAATGTATTTTCATGTATTTGGTCATGTGGACTTGCACAGAGGTATTGTAACAATTCCTATAAGGAAATGTGTTGAGGTTAAAGGCCTTGTTCAATATTATGTTTTAATTCTCTGTCCTGTTTTTTCCTCTTTTTATTTTTAGGTTAGACTTTTTTTCTTACTTCCTTTTTTTTCCATACTGGGTTCCCACACTTGGAAAAATCATTAAAAAAATGTTTTTAAGCTTGAAAAATGCTCATTAAAAGATCAAAACTGATATAATTAATATAATGTTCACTAGAGTAATACAAAATATTTCATTTACTTGAAATTGCTCTTTGCGAGTGCAATAAAATGATTTTAAAAAATCCATATCCAATAATCACAATGACTTGAAAAGTCATGGAAGAAAGAGTTGTGGAAACCCTTGTTTCTTTGTTTTAGTTTTTTTTTTGTCTTTTTCTTTTTTTCTCTCCTTAATATTTCTCTTTTCTTGCATCTATAACTTTCCTTCCTTCTTTCTATCTTTCTATCAATCATGTAGACTCCTGGCAGGCCTTAAATCGGGACGCATGTGAAGTGACGGATTATGCTTTATTTCTTTCTTGTTTATTTTGTGTGCTAATGTCTTGATGGGCATGCTAATAGTCTAAAAATATTGAAAAATACAAACAAGCTTGATAGAATTTAGCCTACTTTGAAAGACTACTATGTAATGGTTCATGAGACTAAAAACCAATGGTCAAAGCACAGAGAAACCATCCTGATCAACATCAAAATAAAAAAAGAAGAAATTTTCAGTATTTTGTGATTTATAAACCTGAATAATATTTTTGAAAGTATTTGAAAATCAATATTTATGACTAAAATATATCATATAAAAAGAGTATTAATATGTAAACGGACATTTCTCCATATTTAAATATTCAGTATGTAGTCCACAGTTGACCAGTAAGAGGCAAACATCATTGGTAGATTCCCTTTCCCACTGTGCAAAGACCAACTGGGAATTTTTTATTTTCTTTCTTTTTTTGTGTTCAATTTTGCTGATTTCCAGAACTGTATGCATTCATAAAAGTTGAGAATAAGTGTTATATTTACAGTTATTTGATTAACATGGTGCTACTCAACATGTATGTGTGTGTGTCTGTGTCTGTGTGTGTGAGTGTGTGTCTGTGTCTGTGTCTGTGTGTGTGTGTGTGTGTGTGTGTGTGTGTGTGTGTGTGTGTGTGTGTGTGTACGACTGACTGAAACCATCAAAACCTTACAGCACTAAACTGAACTTAATCACATTTATAGCAATTACAATGTACAAGTTCTGAGATTAACTGAATGCAACGTGTGTGTGTGTGTGTGTGTGTGTGTGTGTGTGTGTGTGTGTGTGTGTGTGTGTGTGTGTGTGTGTGTGTGTGTGTGCAATAGTATACCTCCCCTTGTCCCTATGTCGGTGCCATAGAGGATGTAATAGGAATGTAAATGAAATCTTACAGAAAGTTAATTTTTCATTTCATGTAAACTACCTGAAATCTAACAACATTATCATCTTTTTGTTGAAGATGCTAACACCATCTTTGTGAAACTATCATAGAGGGATATGTATATTTCTCTCATTCTGTCTTATTTCTTTCTCTCTTGGTCTCTGCAAACTGCATCCCAGTATTTGATGTTTAATGTCTCTATATTGTTGTGTAAATTAAATAATAAACAATGTGCTGTCAATGATGTCTCTTTTGTGTCAGTGCTGGGTAGAGGTCAGTTGTCTAATACAATCTGCAATGCAGCATAAATCTAAAAGACGAGATTGGCTATATTAGCGATTTGTCTTGATTTTATCTATCTATCTATCTATCTATCTATCTATCTATCTATCTATCTGTCTATGTTGGAAGAAGATTCTCAGTAGATCAACTTTCAAATATAGTTGATAATAAGGCTTTAATAAAAATAAAATTGTATAAAATAAAATAGGCCAATTTATAACAAGTAATCAAAACAATTAGCAGTGATTTATTTACTTTTCTTGTATCAACATACATTTAGGCCTAATTTTAAAATTTTTCATATTAACATACTTTTTCGTTGAGAGTATGCTCTCTAATACACATTTGCAAATATTACCTAAAGAATACTGAAAGCTTTTTTTATTTTCAAGAAATTTAGTATAAGTTTGGGACTTTTTACGTAGAGATTTGCTGACTCGACAACCGATTCAGCTCGATTGTGAACGAATGTTCGAACTGGTTTTGTAAACCGGTTGAACGTATTAATTAAAAAGATTCGACTCAAAAGAATGATTCATTAACGAATCGAACATCGCTATACTTTGCGAATGAATTGAATGTCGCCAATCAGGATATTTTCGCCACGCCTTGTTCGCCCAAAACCTGTAACGTTACTCATGTCTCCTGCCTAACAGGTCCGCGGAATTACATTGTTTCCTTTGACGTGAATGCATGTGTACAGTATAAACAGTGTCCACAGCTTTGTTTACAAGATATAGGTCAGTAGAGGGAGAAAACAAGCAAAACTAAAACCTGTTTGTCCACTTTTACTAAATAACCAGCAGTTCCTTTTAAATACAGCACAGAAACCCGATCTCGGGTGTATTGTCTTAAAAAAAGAGAAAGACATGGCCCTTTAAATGCTAAGCCGAACCCCTTCCAGGCTGAAGTGTGTGACGTCGTTTACCTGTCGGCAGGTGTATTCGGGTGTTACTGCGGGAGAGGTTGATGATGCATCTTTTCAAAGGAAGTTTTAACATTTATACAGAGACCGAATTTGGATTATAGGACATTCGTAATAGATACTTAGCCTATTGGATTCATAGTTCTGAAATCTGCTGGACCTATTTTATCAGCGCTTTGCGAGACTGATTTGCATAAATCGCTGAAAGGTTTTGGCACAACACACGGGAATTCGCGAACAGGTGCCTGTAGGGTAAGTGCAGTATCTAAAAAGTGTCCATCCGGATGAAATGCGATGGGAAAAGCGTCGACATGACAGAGAATCGTGTTTGAGGACCTCATTTCATCATCTGATGTTATAGTAAGAATTCATTTTATTTTTCTCACATACTCAGAAATTTCATAATAAATTAATTAAATGCTGTATACTTCTGTCCCTCAGAAATATGATTGCAACATAAATGGTTAATACAGTACTTTAAAATAAATACAGTACAGTGAAGGTATGAAGTAGTTATACGATGCTACTGAATAGTTATCCATATACCATGGTATTTGCTTAGTACAGTACATCAAAGAGACCAAATGGCACTTGCCCAAGGAATTAAGGTGTAACCATTGTTCTTATCTAAAAAATATGGTATTGTTATGGCATGTGTTCAGAAACGTGGTATAACCATGGAGTATGTCCAAAAATAGACCAATGCCATGCCCCAAAACATGGTTTAACCATCTTAAGTGTCCAAGAAAACGTCATATTATCATGGCACTATGTTCAACAGCTGTTAAAACCATAATGTATGTTATTTTATTTTCTAAGAAAACATGGTGTAACCATGGTTCATGTCCAAAAACATAGTAGTATTGTAGTGTATGTCCAGAAACATGTTGTATGTCCAAAAATAGGCAAATACCATGGTACTGTGTCCAAAAACCTGGTATAACCATGTAAAATGTCCAAAACATAGTTATTATCTTTATATGTGTCCAGAAATATGGTGTATATCCAAAAAAATAAAAGACTAAAACAACATAGTAATTTCATGACACCATGTCCAACACATATATTAAAATCATCATACTTTTATGTATATTGACTTACTATTTTTAGGTTTACCTTTTTGTTAACATAAAAGTTTTATCTACACTTTTTAGTGCCTACTATTCAGGAAGTAAGTAGACTTTTTAATCAGGATGGCATTAAAGCGTTCGTCTTCCATGAAGACCCAGCTGGTCAATGCCATCCAGCTTCAGGAGATGGAGCTGGAGGAAGAGATCAACACCAGTAGCAGTAATAACACACCTGCCGAAGCTGCCGAGGCCAAAGGTGAAGAACATACAAACAAAACAACTAACACAAAGTACTACTCAAACTTTATAACTACTTGTGAGCGGTCAAGTAGCATCCAATCATCTCAATTCATTTTTGACCTCTGTAGCCCAAACAGAGCCAAAATGCTACACTGTGGAGGAGGCTGTGGAGAGCATCGGCTTTGGGCGCTTCCATATTCTGCTTTTTGTTATCATGGGTAGTGCCAATGTAAGAAAACTGCATCTCTGTAATTTATTAAGCAGTATACTGTGTTTTTACTGTTTACATATTTCATTGCTGATGTGCTGTGTGTGTAGATAGTGGAGGCAATGGAGATCATGTTGTTGGCTGTGGTTTCTCCTGAGATCCGCTGTGAATGGCATCTAGAGGATTGGCAGGTGGCCCTGGTCTCCATGGTGAGGAGCTCGTCCAGTCAGAGCTCTTTATTTTGTTTGCGCTTTGAAGTTTGATAGGAATGGAATGTTGTAGTGCGAGATGCACACATGTGACCGTCTAACCAGTTTGGATTATTTTTTTGTATCTTTTTGAAGGTGATGCAAGGTGTATTTAATGTCAAAAACTTCATTCTGTCCCAGATTTATATGCAAAGGAAAACTTAGAGAATTTTTTTCTGTGTAAAATGCATGCATAATTTTTTTCTATACATAGAAATAATAAATAACAGCCTTATCTTGTTTGTGTATGTGTATGATTTCAGATGGTGTTCCTCGGTTTCATGGTCTTTGGGGTCCTCTGTGGTTATATTGCTGACAAATATGGGCGTTGGAAGGTCAGATGATATTTCGTTTGACGCATAAGAGCGTGATTTTAGGGTAAATTAGATTTTTCAAAAAATGTGTTCGTGTGCACAGGTGGTGTTTGGAGGCTTTATATGGGCATCATATTTTTCTCTGCTCACTTCATTCTCTCCATCATATGGCTGGTTCATCTTCCTGCGCTGTATGGTGGGCTGTGGTGTCGCGGCCACATCTCAAGGGTGAGAATACACAAATATTTTCACATAATTTCCGTATGTACAAATTTGATTTAAATTGTTTTTCAGGCCTGGACAGTTATGCAAAACTTATAACATCTTTAAAGTCATATACATTTATATATATTTTAACTGTATATACAGTTTTGGCTTTTTGTTAGGCTTCCTTGCAAGGCATAGAAATGTCTGTGTGAGCAAATTGTTCTTTTCTTTTTAATTAATTGGTTCAGAAACTGGTTCACAAATAGATTTGAATTATTCGTTAGCGAATCTGTCTGAATCAGAATATTTTTTAAACCTTGATCCAGTAATCAATTGGGAATATCATGGTAAGTCATGGAAATTCATTGATTATAATTTGCAAGAACCTTGATTTTCTAGTATGCATAAAAACAGTAATTTAAATGCATTGATTTTTTTCTTTATTTTCTGTTATTTTCTTTCTAAAGGTTTGTTTTGAAGACTGAATTCATTCCGGCCAAATACAGAGCATTTCTGCTGCCTCTCGCCTCAGTGAGTGCAAAATGTGAAGCTATGTTTGATCTTCAACTGGAAAACCTCCAATAATGACCTTACCTGTGATTGGTTGACAGATCTTCTGGATGCTGGGATCTATGCTTATTATTATTCTCGGTATGACGGTGGTGCCCACTATGGGTTGGCGCTGGATGATCCGTTTTTCTATCATCCCCAGCATCATACTCATTGGACTCTTCATGGTGAGTTTTGTCTAAATGGTGCTGAAATATGCTGAAGGAAATGGACGTAGATGACTGTCTTTGACTCACTTGCTCACTCTTTTCCTTTTTTAGTTTATTCCTGAGTCTGCACGGTTTCAGGTCTCAGCAGGAAACATACAAGGAGCCTTGTCGACACTTAATTGGATCGCTAGGATGAATGGTGCTTCCTTACCAGAAGGAGAACTACGGGAACCTGAAGTGGTGAGTATGAGAAGTTCCTTTTTCCTTATCTGAGTCTTTTATGACTCTGAGTTTCAGTAAAGGAATAAACAAAAGTAAATAAAATATAAATCATTTTATATTGTTTAATATCATTTTAAGTGATTATATATAGTAAGGATGCTCTGATAGTAAAAATTCAGGCCAAAAACAATAAGCTGATAATCATTTCTTTTCAAATTATGGTCGACAACATGTAATTGACCAATATAAAAATTCTAAATAAATTACAGTTAAAACAGTACAAATTAAAATCTTTCATTTTAAATGCCACAAGTGAAATTAGGCATCACAACATAATAATGTACAGTTTGAAAAATGGATATTAATTTTAATATTTTCACAAAAAAAGACATTTTAACAGCTTTGTTAAATTATTTGTGTTTTTAAATATTACTTTTAAGTGAGTGTTAGAAGACGAGAAAAGTAATCTAAATGTAAAAATAGTGAAAATGAGCACGCACAATTAAATATACAATACTTACAGATAAATAAAAAAAAACAGCCAATAACCAATATGGTGCCAATATGTTGTGAATTCTATAATGTATAGACAGACACAAATCCTATACAGATATGATTTAATGGTTTGCATTTATCATATATAATTTTTGGTCCCACTTTATATTAAGTGGCCTTAGCTACTATGTACTTACATTTAAATGAACCATTTGTTGCAATTTACTTATTGTGTACATCCACGTTTTTACATTGTAGTTATATTTTTAAAATACCTGCTTGTAATTACACCTGTAATTAATTTCTGTAATTACATTTATAATTACACTGCTGACCCATCTCTTACACCTTAACTCACTAAGGTGTATGGTATGGGTAGGTTCACATTAAACCTACCCATACCATCAAACCTGTCCCTAATCTTACCCATATCCCACCTCAATAGCAGCAAAAGTGATTTGCAATACAATATGAACACAATAACTACACTGTACTTAATTTCTGATGTAAGTGCAAAGTAGTAAAGGCCACTTAATATAAAGTGGGACCTAATTTTTTATGTAATTATTAAGTGTGTATTTGTCATATACTGTATACTTTTTATGCAATATATAATAATGAAGCCTGTATTCAAAATATATAAATAGTTTGAGACAGCAGGTACTTTTATACGGAGCCCCGCACATGACATGCAAGAAAAAAAAAAATGAATCGTGCGCACGATTTGCTAATTCGTTCCTCAGTGTACTAAAATGTGCACACTGCTAAATCGTGCACACGATTTGCTAATTCGTTCCTCAGTGTACTAAAATGTCCACACTGCTAAATCGTGCACACGATTTGCTAATTCGTTCCCTCGATTTGCTAAATCGTGTGCATGATTTACTAATTCGTTCCCTCAATTTATAAATCGTGTGCACGATTTAGCAAATCAAGGGAACGAATTAGTAAATCGTGTTCATAATTTATAAATCGAGGGAACTAAATAGTAAATCGTGCACACGATTTAGCCTACTATTTTTTTTCCTGCATGTCATGTGCGGGGCTCCGTACTTTTAAATGGTTAGGAAGTATCTGGCAGTAAAAAAAAGAGGCACTCATCTCTCTTTATGGATAGCTCTATACATCCATCTATGCATTTATATGTGTGTGTAAATGTACTTGAGTGCAACTAACAGGACTGTTTGTATTCAGACAGAAAGAGGAAATGCTGTCACTCTTATCAGCCCGGCTTTTAGAAGGACATCACTTTTGCTGTGGTACACATGGTAATGTCTAACACGCTTCCTTTTGGTGTACAGATTCAGGAAATACACTTTTTGGTTACTGTGCAGTATGTATACTAGATGTGTGACGTATTGCATTGTTCATCCACAGGTTTGTGGCCTCCTTCTCCTATTATGGCTCGGTTCTTAGCAGCTCTGAGTTACTGGAGAAGAATCTTCTTTGTATGACGGATGCTGATCCAGAGCACCAGATCAAACACAACCAGGAGGAGGCGCTGTGTTACTGTATCCCATTCAACATGGCTGATTACCAGACTCTCCTCATCAGCTGTTTGGGCGAGGTGGCACGTGAGTGACCTTTGACCTCTCACTCAACCCAGTTTCACACACTCAGCTTAGTCAAATGTTAAAAGCTGATGTATGTTTTTCCATGTGTTTCCTCTGCAGTCATACCCCTCAATATTGGCTTGTTAAATATATTCGGGCGGAAGGCCAGTATGGCTATACTTCAGGTGCTGTCAGCCATTTTCTTCATGCTTGTTAATATTTGCACAACAATGTGAGTACATTGTTCTCTTGTTCTGTAAAATTATTTCAAATGCTTTTCATCAGGGTTATTATAGTTAATTAAAATCAGAACCGTAAAAATGCATTTTTGTTGCTTAAAATAAAATAAACATTAGCTGAAATATAAATATATGTGCATTTATTATTATATTTAATGCATTTTTAATGTGCTTTTGTTGCTTAAAACAAACATTCACTGAAATACATATTATATATTATATTATATTATCATATATATTATATATTATTATATATTATCATATAATATATATATATATATATATATATATATATATATATATATATATATATGTATATATATGTATATGTATATATATATATATATATATATGTGTATATATATGTATATGTATATATATATATATATATATATATATATATGTATATATATATGTATATATGTATATATATATATATATATATATATATATATATATATGTATATATATATATGTATATATATATGTATGTGTATATATATATGTATATATATATATATATATATATGTATGTATGTATATGTATGTATATATATATATATATATATATATATATATATATATATATATATATAAAACTTTTTTGCCAAGGCATCATATTTAATTTTTATTAAGTTGAAGAACTAAAATAACCAAAACTGAAATAAAATGTAATAAAAACTATAAAAAGACAAACAAAATTACTAAAGATTCAACTAAAATTTAAATGAAAACAGAAAATATAAAAATAAAAACGAATTAATTTGCTTTATTTTACTGTTTATTAATGAAATTCTAATTAAATGTGTGCACTTAATGTTGAATTATATTGTGTACCTGCTTGTAATTAATTATAGTACCATGTGTTCTGTAAATACTATTAGCGTTTCCATTCATTGTGTTCAACAAAAAAACCCAGTGTTGTGTACGTCTAGATGACATTGTGTCTTTAAACAAAAAAAATATATAAATATAGTTTTACATATTGTATGTATACTTTAAACAGTGTACATTAAATTATACTGAAGAAATAATAAAAGTAGTTTGGTAGTATATATGCTATTATGATGCACATAGCCATTTACTCACCTTGGGGGTGTTCAAACATTTTGTGGCCCTCTTGTGACCATGTGTTAAAAGTGCAGCTGAAGTAGAGAACTGAATAATGTTTCTCTCCCTCTGCAGGCTTGGTTTCACTGTACTGCTCTTCCTTCTCCGCTCTGTGGTTTCCATGAATTTTAATGTGGTCTATATTTACACAGCAGAGGTGAGACCCAACATACAGTATGAACACTCTACTTACTCTTAAAGGTAGAGTTCACCACAACATTACAATTGTCATGATTGGTGTGTGTTTACAGGTTTATCCCACGGCCGTGCGCTCAATTGGAATGGGCTTTTGCACATCCTTCAGTCGAGTTGGGGGAATGATCGCACCTTTTATTGCACAGGTGCTCTATGTGTTTTACTTTGCATATGTGTGTACATAAAGACCTGTGTTCGAATGTGTGTTTAATGCATTTGATTTACACAAAGATAACACAGTGTTTGCGTGTGTCACAGGTGTTAATGTCTAAGTCTGTGATTCTGGCCCTGTCACCGTTCGCCACAGCGTGTGTGATTTGTGCGCTGGGAGTGGCATTTTTGCCCATTGAGACCAGAGGACGTGCATTACTAGTAAGCATCTTCACATTTTCTCCCACAGTTCTCAAAATTGAGAGTTAAATTGAGAGTTTAACAACTTAACATTTTGTTTTGTTCCTCTGTTTTAGCAAGATGCCTGAAATACGCCTGATGGAAATGAAGAACAATTGCACTTTTGTAACAAAACATGATCTCATATTAAAGCTGCAACAATTTTCTATAAATTTTAATGTTGCCTGTTTTGTGTTCTTCATGAATAATTATGCAAAAGCTGTTAAAACCCTTTTTCCTGTGTTGACATATATTTCCGATTTTAACAGGAAGTTGGATTAGGAAACCAAAGCCCCGCAAAACCACAATTTACTACTTGCTGTTGATAGTCAGTGGCAGATATTTTTAGCAGGAGGGGGCAATCTTATGCTACATTTTATTGGACAAAACTTTCTATTTGCTCTTATGAGATTAGTCATCAATATTTTTAGTCCAGTTTTCCAAAAGTGTAAGTAATCTGCTCTTTGTTTTTTGTTTTTTTGGTTAACATTTTGTTAGCACACGACCTGAGGGTTTTGTTTTGGTCATAGTTTTTGTCTTTTGACAAAAAACAAAAACAAAAAACAAAACAAAAAAAAATCCTTTAAATTTAGTCAATATTTCATAATTTTTGGTCAGTTTTTCTAAAATGGCATTTATTTTAGTCCAGTAAAGCAGCATTTTAGTTGAAAAGAAAAAACAAATATTCAAATAATTTATATAAGCATATAAAAATATAGCATATTATCTGCATATAGCTAATAAAAACAAAACTGCACATGTAAAAACTTAATCTGCAATAACATTATTGAAATAGGCTACAATGTTAATTATTCCTACTTCAGCTATTTATCCGTGTTTTGTGTGTTGTCACGGAAATAGCATATTCACAACATGATTTATGCATGCTGACTAGTCCTGTATTTCTTGAATCTTTGGCCTACGTTAAAGTTAACTTTTGCATTCGTGTCATATTTGACGATACAAGTTGTAATATTTCTGGTTAATCTCACTTAGGTAAGGTTGCATCTGGGTGAGTTAACTAACCTGCTTGCAGAGTGATTCACCTCAGGCGGGGCAATCCTGTGTATTAATGTAGTACACTGTTTTTCCTCGTCTACAGTATTAATTAAAATTGAATTCTAGTCATGTTTCGTTTCGTTAACGATCATTTTCGTGTGCAATTTAGTTGACAACATGAACACTCCGTGTTATTTAAATTGAAGGGCCCTCGTGCATTTCTTGGAGTCCAATGTGACATGAAACCATTCCCTGTTGTTTCTGGGATGTCCCTCAAACAGACGAGATTTTGAATGAATGATGAATTATGAATTCTCTTTCATCTAAAACAATAACAGCCACTTGAGGGAGACATTATGTGCTTTTGTGTTCAGCAGGTATAAAGATAGTCAAAAGTGTGACAGTTTAAGGTTGTGTTCACCAGATCTGTGTTTCCTCCACCTCTCTTCTCTTACCCTCCCTCATCTGTGCTGGGTAATCTCTTTAAGAAGTCTGGTCCCAGGGCAAATCAGATTAGATTTAGGGCTGCTTTCTATAACACTCCAACACCAACCACCAGCAGATCCGCCGCAGTACTGAATAATGAATCTGTACGATTAACACGCACTGCCTGCAATATGCGAATCATCTACAGGGTGTATGTGACATAGAGTGTCCTGAAAGACAATGTTTGTGTTTGTTGCCTGTTTGAAAGCGTGTGTGTGTAGAGGAGGAGTCAGCATGTGCCTGGTAGCTCCTTCCTCTGACCTTGGCTACAGAGAGATGGAGAGAGAAAGAGGACAGAGTATGTGTGTGTGAAGCGGTGGAGCTAATTCCTGCACTGCAGCTGTGTATATGATACCACAGTTAATGTGGCACCAACAGCTCTAGCTCCACTTGGGAACTTGCCAGAGAAAAACAGAGCGAGAGAAGAGGAAGGAAAGCATGACAGCAGCATGGTAAATCTTACTTGCATTGAATATATTTGTATGTGTGTGCATGTGTCAGTCTGGTGCATCAGTGTTGATGCTTTGTGACAGGATCTGATGGAACCTATATTAGTTCAGGTGCTCGATAGGATGTGGAAAGAGGTGAAAAAGCATATGTCTGCAGCTGCTGGATGGTCATTCTTGGTGCATGCTTACATGGTTACACTTTAACTCTATATACTGTGTGAATGACTGTATAGTTTCATTAATATGTGCAAATGCCCATATACAGTAGTTTCACAGTGTAATCAATGTCTGAATGGCTGACTAGAGGAAAAACTGTGATCGATCCTCTTTCTGCAGCACTTGCCTTGCGTTCTGTAATCTTCTGCTCTCAAACTGCATAGCAGTCAATCACTGAGACATTTGAGAGGAGAAAGAGGAGAATAAGGATATTGATACAGGTTATTTATTTTTATGATGATGCTTCAGGGTTTTGCCATCCATTTACATGAGGATCATGTGTGAATGACCTGCAATAAAACCAGGGGAGTTTTCGTTTTGAGAGTAACTTCTTGTTCTTCTTATACAGTTTCCATTAACTACTTGTGAGCATTTTCTTTGCTTAAAGGAACAGATCATGCAGAAATTACAATTCTGTCATCGTTTAATTACCCTCAAATCTGTTTCACTTTATTTCTTCTGTAGAGCACAAAAGGAGACGTTTCGCAGAATGTTCATGCTGTTCTTTTCTGTACAATGTAAGTGAATGGTGACCAGGGTCTGTCAAGCTACAAGAATGAAAAATAGTGCTATAAAGTAGTCCAAATGACTTGTGTGTCATCAAAAGTCAAAAATAGCTTTATGTGAGGAACAGACTTAAATTTAAGTGAAGTTCTTTACCTCTAAAATCTCAAATTTTTATGATTAAATTTGTGTGCATATTGAGATGTGGCACTTCACAAGCAGTTATGAGTAACAAGAACATGAATAATACAATTTTTTTTTGCATCATTAATGTCAAACCTGGTGTGACATGTCTTGATGTGGCAAATGAGTTGTGAGGAAAATTATTTTTATGAATATTATCTACAGTTTTCTCTGTTCCTAGCAAAATGGTCTTAGTAAACTTAGAATATAATATGAACCTTAAGGTGCTTTTTGTCATTTTGGGAACTTTACAGCTCCTGGTCACCATTCAGTTTTGATGACAGACTTTTAATTTCATCAAGTTAAGAGAAAGATTAGTTTGACAGTCACCTTGTCTCAGCCATAATTCCCCTCTTTCTCCCAGTGGGTTGCATTCTCAGCCTTAAGGCTGACCCCATCTCTAAAGGTCCTCCATTGTTTAGACACTATGTCAGTATCTGCTTTAGTGGGTTTGAACAATTTAAGCACACTTGCTGTCTCATATTCTATCTTAAAGACAAGACACAGATCTGCACAGATTACACTGTCATCAATTTAAAAGAAAAGTTAGTGCAAGAGGGAGAAGACATCAGCCATTAAAAAGGATATTGGACACCAAAAACAAACTTAAATAGACTGCTTATCATTACATATAATCATGAGATATCAAATCAGGCATCATCTGCAAGTGCATATAATGACTCATTCTTAAGTGGGCGCTTAGAGGTCAAACGTTTCATCCAGGCTGAACTGCACAGCTGAGTAATAGTGGGGAATGAATTGAATCAATGCAGTTACTGTAATCTTTTGTAATGTGTATAATGAAGTGGTTTATTCTCTGGTGTTTATTGCTGACTCTATGGAGCACTGTAAACCACACCCCTTTTACTAATATAGATAAAAGGTATCTATATTATGAATATTGACTCAAATCCATATTTTATCTCATTCTTGGCCTTAAATTGCTCTAGAATTTCCTTGATTGGCCATTCGAATGTATGTATAGACTTGGGTCTGCCTTATTTGCTCTTTTCACTCTTTGTCTATTTGCAGGGACTGTACAGATTCGTTTAGGTCCCCTCCTATATTGTCACCCCTTGTAGTAATCTTACTCAGTCTTCTATTGCTTCTGATTGATTTTATCTTGTCTACATAATCCATTACTAGTGTTTGAATGGCCCTTCTGGGACTGGTATATGGCCTATAGGTGAAGATGTTCCTTTCATAACATTGTTTTGGGCACAAACGTCGCATTCAGATAGATACTCGTCCATCATTGCCTGTAAATAAGACGACCAGTAATCCTGTCGCTTAATTTTTCTAATCACTTCCCCCCTCGCGCAATGGTCAAAACCATGCGCGTCAGAGATTAGGATTGCAAGCAATATAATAGTAGCAATCATATGGCTCTCAAGAAATTGTCAAAGCCCATTTACATTACATGTTGCTCCCCTTTATTACCCTACATTAATTTCATTTAATTGCTGTTTCACAGCAATATAAATGAGGCATTTCTATAATAATTCTCGTGTATGTAATTTTTTTACCTTGGTAGGTGAATGCAAACAATGGTCTGCTCTCTTCTACTAAGGGAATGCTGAAAAAGGGTGGAGCAAAGATCAATCACAGTGAAATAATTAGCAACAGGTGGAACATTAGTTAGCAATGTATGCTGGTTTAGAACTTCAGTAGGCCAATCCTCAACAACCTCATTCACCACTCTCAAATCACGCACCAAACGCCATTTTGTTTTATCTGCTTTAGCCACTGGCAATATTGGGGTGTTACTGTAGCTAGTACCACTCCTTCTTTCATTAATCCCTCAATTGTCTTTTTTATTCCCTCTTCTGCTTCAGGTTTCAAAGGGTATTGTATCTTTCTAGGTGGTTTAGCTCCTGGTCTGAGATTTATTCTAATTGGATTGGCTGATTTTACTAACCCTACATCTGTATCATGTTGAGACCATAGTTCTAATGGTACTTGTTTCTCCATTTATTTTCTTAATTCAGTTTGCTTTTTTGATGTCCCTTAACTTTTGGTTCAATTTATGTGTTTATAACCATTCTGGGGACTCCCATCATTGGAATAGCACACAAATTTTTAAGATACGCTTTATCTGCGGATTGGAAAATTAGAGGATTTTCTGTTAAGTCCTTAGAAACACAGTCTTTATTTACATATAAGGTAACATGGGGAACTGAATTTGGTACTTCAAACCATTCATCAATGAATTTTTCCCTATCTATCTGCAGAGCTGCACCTTTTGGTCCTAGAGTTTGGGCTTGCATTTGTAGCTGTCCATAGTTGACTCGTATTGACTCGTATTTTTTGTTTTCTCGACTCTTACAATTTTGTTAACATACTCCATTCAATATATTGTCTTTATTTTAAACACTTTTACAATTATTTACATTGATTTTCCACTCCAGTTCTACCAAATAGTATTTACATATTTGTACATTTCTTGCTTTTATTCATTCTAGTTAAGCTAAAAAGCATTCACATAAAACATATACCACTCACATCCAACTTTCAATTATATATAAAGCGCAAAGCAGCCAGCACAATTAGTAATTCAACCAAACATTCATTTAACTTTTAATGCATCAACACATATAGATATCTCTTCTTAACATATAATGGACAATACAAAGACTAACACTTTAACTCTCTAGTCTGCAGACACCCGTCCGAGCAGTCCTTCGGTCGTGAGAGTCCACCAGGGCCAAGCTTAACCAACCAACAAGCTGCTCCCTGATATCCCTTTGACCTCTCACTTAGGAAGCGGTAACCACGGGTTTTATGCCCCTCTTGGGCAACATGCACCTCTTGTGCTTCACACTCTGTGCCTCCCTTAGGCACTATGCACCTCTTGTGCTTCTCAAACTACGCCCTTGTGGGAGTCGATCAGGGCCAGGCTTTAACCAACCTACAAGCTGCTCCCTGATATCAATTTGACCCCCCACTTGGGAAGCGTCAATATACCTTTGTGAGAATCTACCAGGGCCAGGCTTAACCAACCTACAAGCCGCTCCCTGGTATCCCTTGATCTCCCACCTAGGATATGACGCTTGGACTATTCTACTAAACTAAACTATTCTACTAAGGGCGTATCTTTTGACACCTGGAACCCGTCAATCTATATCCACTTACTTTACACATTTTCATATTTAATATTTTGATACTAGTCTTACATTCGTTGATTGGTGAAGCCCTGTCCCAGATTACCATTACAGGCGTGACCTTAGTTAACTACGCAAACAATCTTATTTCCAATATAAGCAAAATTGCTTACCTCTTATAGACGTCTTTAATTTCGGATTTAGTTTGCGTGTCAACCCGGCCCCCGCCCGCAAGGGCTCTCCCGGACACCGGACCTCAATCCAATCCTGTTCGTGACGCCAAGTCTATGTCGTGGTCCGAGAGAGGGAGATCTCTTCGGCGCAGTCAAAAAAGCTCAAACAGCAGAGTTCCAGATGTCAAAATAAGACTTTATTAGACAAAGTAATAAAGCCGAGAAGACAGGCGCCACATCCACTGCCTCTGAGTCTTTGTTTGTTCACACATCCTTTTTATACCTTTTACTAACCAAATTTGGCAGTGTCAGTTTTTTATTGGTTGCTCTTGTCTGGTTTTGCTACAATTACTTACCAGCCCACTTGACCCATTTTTAATGGTGGAATTTGACCAGATCAGCAATTTTTTAAGAATGTTACATCAAAATGGTTACATTAAATCTGTTTACTCTGGAAATTCCCACAGCTCATAGAGTTATTAAGCTCATTGGTACACTCCAATGGAAAAACACCAGTATTCAAAAGCCAACACAATAGACTCTCTGTACCTTCCCAAGAGACAGTAGTTATTTTGTATCAATTACAACCTTAAAACTATCCCCCTTAAATTCCATTCCCACACACCAGTACTGCCCAATGGATGGCCTCTTATATTTCACAATCTCTATTTAAGACATCTAGTATTGGAATAGTTCAAAGTATTAATCAGTATATTGATTGCTTTCATGATCATACATCATATTTTAAGATAATACCATATTCAGTAAATATCACAATATAGAGTAAAATTACACAATACTATCTATCTATCTATCTATCTATCTATCTATCTATCTATCTATCTATGCTCAATATCATACAGATATACTTACATTTCAGATAATACAGTATAATCACAGGTAATGAGATTTCCAAAATTGGTGAAATGAAACATTATTCTATTGTTGCTATTTGTTTGTTTGTTTGTTTATTCAAAATTCACTAAAACATTTGAAAATGGAGATTTGGCGTTATCAGTTGACCAAAGGGTTTTTTTTTGTTGTTGTTGTTTTTTGTTTTTTGTGGAAATGACACTAATGACGATCTCAGAATGTCCAGGTATCAACTAATTAATCACTTATATTACATCTATATTATATTCAGTAGTTATTGCTAATTATAACAATATAGTGTATTTATTAATATAGTATAATAAATACTTATTACTAATCATTTATTATACTAAATATCACAAATTATTTATTGCACTTATGTAATAATTTGTAGGAAAGTGATGTGTGTATGTGTGCAGCACAAGGCAAGGCAGTTCAATTAATGTATTTTCAATATAAATAAATATTTGAGGCAACAAGTTGTCTCTTATAAAAATATCTCTTATATAAGCAGTGACACATTGCGTGTCATTGAGTTGATGAGCTAATGAGAGACGTGTGTCTGAGTGGAACATGAACATGAGAAATAAGAATGTGGCAAAACTTTTGCTGACGCATCTGCTTCACAGCCTATCTATGCGGAATGCTTTTCTTTTTATCTCCATCTAAACGATGGAGATAAAATTCTCTGTTCCCTATTCCACGTTCTTCTCTTCCGCATGTGTCCAAAGTCACTCTGCAGTTAATTTCTCTTCCTCAGATGTCCTGTGTCTGGTGCCTTCTGGAGGTGAGCTGACTCCTGTGCGGGTCACTGGGGTTCAGTGAGGAGCAGATATGTGGGATGGCCAGTCTGAGACGTGTCAGGTGCACACCCTGTTCGATGCTTTCGTGCAGGCCGCCACATGCAGGGAGACCCTCAAGGCCTTCCAGGAGCTGTGCGAAGAGCTGAAGCTGCATCCCGGCGGTCAGCCACAGTTCTACCATACCCTGAGGAGCAGACTGCACTACTGGAAGGCCAAAGCACTATGGGCCAAACTGGATAAAAGAGCCAGCCAGAGAGAGTACATGAGAGGCCATGCTTGCACCAGCACCACGGTAAAAAGAGTCACCCGCAGTGCATTGCAAGAGAGATTTCTCTTCACTAGTGTGGTGACAGATGGTTCACATTCAGGTTTTTGTTGTGTGTTCAGTGTCTGATCATAGGTGCAGGTCCGTGTGGATTGCGGACAGCTATAGAGCTGAGATTTCTGGGCGCCAGGGTGGTTCTGGTGGAAAAGCGAGATGCTTTCTCACGGAATAATGTTCTTCATCTTTGGCCATTCACCATTCAGGACCTCCGTGGTTTGGGGGCCAAAAAGTTCTACGGGAAGTTCTGTGCTGGAGCCATAGACCATATCAGTGAGTAAATGGGAACTTGAGATCAAATCTGAGTTGAATACACATTTGTGGTTTTCTTGGACACAATTTATCATTGCAAATTATTCCAAAGGAAAAAACTGCTCCACCTCTGAAATGATTTCCTTTCCAGGTGACATCATTAAGGCCACGCAGGCTATTGGTCAATTCCTACTTTTCACAATCCAATCAATTCCCAGTGAATCAATAAAAGTTCCAAACTACTTTTTCTCATTATTTATATATATATATATATATATATATATATATAAAATTATTAAATTAATTATATTATTATAATTTATATTTTAAGTATTAAGAAAAATTAGTCTGAAGCAATTCCCAAAATGAATATCTATTTTTCATACTGTACATTATCATGTTGTGATGCCTACATTTTTGTAATATTTAAAATAATTTATTTTTAATTTACTTAGACTAAAGACCTGTCACTTTCCCTTTTTTAATTATTAATTTTACTCATTTATTTCATAATTTTATTAAATTTTATGATTAAAAGTATATAAATATAAAATATACTTAGAAAACTAGTTAATAATTTACAATGTAATTTACTATGTAAGACACAATGATTAATGACCTTTTTTTTTTTTCTTTTAGTAGTGCTTTCTGAAAACATTTGTAATATTATCATTTGTTGGCACTGATTGTGTTGTTTTCTAATCTATTCATACTATTTACCTACCTTTTTATCATTATTCATCCTGTTTTACCCGTAAACGTTACATTACAAGAGTAAAATGGATTTGAATCGCATTTTATGCTTATTAAGACCATTTAACTCCCATTTTTATGGTCATTTGATTTTATCTACATCCGTGTATGTGCAGGTATTCGTCAGCTGCAGCTAATGCTTTTGAAGGTGGCCTTGTTATTGGGTGTTGAGGTTCATGTGAATGTGGAGTTCAAACATCTAGTGGAACCTCCAGAGGACCAAGAGAAATGTAAGAATGTAATCAAATACACTTTCACCCTAATTTTAACTGCAAATATAATTGACAGTTTTCACATTTGTCCTCTTCAGGTGTTGGTTGGCGAGCAGAAGTCCACCCCAACTCTCATCCCATCAGTCAGCTGGAGTTCGATGTGGTTATTGGGGCAGATGGTAGAAGAAACACCTTACCAGGTATCTGCAAAAACACCTCAGTCTCAGGCCTGATGATCACTGATTATCCAATCAGAAATGCAACAAACAGATGCTTCAGTCGGTGATTAAAAATGAACCCATATTAGTCATGATAGCAGTGCCTTCCTGGTTTTACACCATTTTGTAACTTTAGTTCCCCAGTTCACTGCTCATTTTCAACAGCCTTCCTTTTCTCTCTCACACATGCGCCAAAACCCAAAGATGCGTTGTGCACAATTTGTTCTCTAATTTGTTTGAGATAGGAAATGACGCCAATCATATTGTGGTTATTAGTGGCACAAGCTAAAAAAATCCTACTGCTTTAGACTTAAGATGTGTAAAGAAGTGTAAATGATGTAGTACATATGACTAGAGTAAAGTTCAAATAGAACTTGAAAACATACCTACTCTGTTGAATATATGATGTATTTGTGATTTATCAGCCAGATATTGGCATCCAGAACTAATATTAAGGAATATATTAGAGAATATATAATGTAATGCTACAATGAAAAGCTATTTTATATTCAGTGTCTTTTGTTAACATCAAAATAGAATATAAAGACATATAGTAGTTACTGAAATATTGAAGTAAAAAAAATGTAATCTTGTGCAATGTCATAATGAACTGAAGAACATCAAATGCTTGAAAAGTGACCAGCTGTGGCAAGAAGCGTATCACATGCTCCCAGAATTTCGCAGTCATCTGTAACAGACAGTTCCCCTATTCTAATTTTAACCTGCTTTGGACGTCACTAATTCATTTTCTGGGTTTCAAAGCCTCTGTATGATGGTTTTATTCGTCTGGGTCTGTTAGGGTTTCGCAGGAAGGAGTTTCGGGGGAAACTGGCCATTGCTATCACGGCGAATTTCATCAATCGCAACACCACCGCCGAGGCTAAAGTGGAGGAGATCAGCGGTGTCGCCTTTATATTCAACCAGAGGTTTTTCCAGGACCTCCGGCAGGCTACTGGTACTGAATTATTTCATTGTATCTTACTACACTAGATACTAAAACCTCATGTATTGCACCCAAATGTATTTTAAGCAACTAACATAAATGTTTACATAGTTAAGCTTCTTTGGCTTCTCAAATATGAATGAGTTTATCATGTGTTTAAGATGATGAAAACAATAATGAGTTTCAGGCAACATCTTTTCTGTGCAGGAATTGATCTGGAGAACATAGTATATTACAAAGACGACACTCACTACTTTGTAATGACTGCCAAAAAACAAAGTCTTCTGGACAAAGGAGTCATTCTGCGTGTGAGTCTAATGTCATGTGCATTCATCTGCATATCATACACATTGCTTTGTGAGTCACTGTTCTTTTGTGTTTGTTTTGCAGGATTATGCTGACACTGAGATGCTGCTGTCCAGGGATAATGTGGACCAGAATGCACTGCTCTCGTACGCTCGTGAAGCAGCTGATTTCTCCACCAATCATCAGCTCCCTACGCTGGAGTTTGCTATCAACCACTATGGACAGCCAGATGTGGCCATGTTTGACTTTACCTGCATGTACGCCTCTGAGAACGCAGCGATGGTGCGTCAGCGTAGGGGACACCCTCTGCTGGTCGCTCTGGTGGGGGATAGTTTACTAGAGGTGAGAAAACGATGATCAATTTAAAAAAAATAATACTATTAGTAAGTTTATTTACCTTATTTCCTAGTGAAATTCCAAGAAAAAGAAGTATTGCATAAGATATTAAGGCTTGCTTTTGGTAGGAATGCATAGTATTCTGGTATATCTGTGTGTGTGTGTGTGTGTGTGTGTGTGTGTGTGTGTGTGTGTGTGTATATATATATATATATATATATAGTTTTTTTTCTTAATATATTTTTTTTTAAATTTCTTTTATTTTTACATTTGGACTATGTTTGCACCACCTAACACTCACAAAATCTTTAATAATTTGATAAATAAATTTATTTTAAAGGGGTCATATGATGTGATTTCAAGTTTTCCTTTCTCTTTGGAGTGTTACAAGCTGTTTGTGTTTCATAGATAAGATCCCTGAAGTTGCAAAGACTAAAGTCTCAAAACCAAAGAGATATTCTTTATAAAAGTTAAGACTCGACCACGCCCCCTAAAACGGCTCATTCAAACACGCCCCCACATGTCTACGTCACGGTGTGCGGAGATTTGCAAAACATCGCCCAAATGCACACGCAATGAAAGAGGGCGGGACTTTTATTCTCGCTGTAGTATTGTTGCTGCCGCCGGCGCCATGTCCTGGAGACGCTGTGTTTCATTGTGAAAGTGAAACTACTTTGTTTGGGCTTCCAAAAGAGGACTTCAAGTACTCTCAAAAACTCCCATTAAAATCACTGAAGCTGTTTACACTATGAAATTAATATCTTACAGATTCGTACACACATTTTCACTTTGCTGTTTCTGACGAGAAAATTCGCCAGAAAGAGTTATGCAGTCAGCGAGCGAGTGAAGAAAACACTGGCATTTTAGCGATGACTCATCTGAATGTCTCTGATTGGTCATTGCATTCATAAGCTCAACAGCATCCTTTGTGATTGGTTATAATGCGCAGTTCTGTAAAAGGGCGTCTGTGTCTGGCTCACCGCCAGACAGCGAATGCAGATTTGAATTTAGCTGCTGATGATATGACACACTGAACGTTCTAATCACGCTGGTGTGATTGTATTAAATATAGAAAATATTAATCGGCTATTTTTTGTGTTTTGGAAGCTGCATTCAAAATCCACTTGGCTCAAAAATCTGAGGGGGCACGTGCCCCCTCACTTTGAATGGGCATGACGCCTCTGGTTCAACCCAAATATTCGAGTGTGTGCAGCACACGGAGGACTATTTCCTGAACCTGGGAGTAGCCTGCCAGCTGTGCTCAAAGACTGTTTCTATAAAGTGGGGCAATTCCAACTTTGCAAGGACAGTCTGGTGCATTTGACTCACAGCCTGTAAGTATGTTTTCATATTTAAAGAATTTGCCACTGACTATTCAAACGCGAGTTTTGAGCTGTGTAGAGTAGTGCTTGTTGTTTGTCGTTTCTTCGATCACAAATGCAGACATGGTAATGTCGCGTTGCATCGTGCTGCGTAAAACACAGTATAAGTCATTATAATCAGTAATTATGTCCCCTTTGAATGCAACAAATGCCTCGTTTGTAATGGGTTTTATTGTTTTTGTGTCGTCGCACCGGGACACAGCATCACAATACGGTAAGGGGCGTAACATTTCCGTCTCACGCTTGAGGTATTCGGCCAATCACAACGCACTGGATAGCTGGCCAATCAGAGCATGCCTCGCTTCTCAGAACGATGAGCTTTGTAAAAATCGGCGCGTTTCAGAAAGGCGGGGCATAGAGGAGCAACAATAATGTACAGTATGTGGAAAATAATGTGTTTTTTGAACCTTAAACTGCATAAACACATTGCATTACACCAAATACACAAAATAATGTTCTTTTTAGCAAAGTCATATGACCCCTTTAAATGTATAATTTATATTTCAGCATACTATTTTGTTTTTTTTATTTTATTAAATTTAATTTTCATCTCAAAATGAATATCCATATTCATCTTTTATCAAATCTCAAAATAAATATCCATATTTTTCATACATAACAATGTACATTATAATGTTTTGAAGCCTAAATTATCTTGCAGCATTTAAAATGATTGTCTTGATTTTTATATAAAAATGAAAATATATAAAATATATAAAAATTGTATAGAATTTTAATTTGCCATTATTTTGAAGTTTTTGGTTTTGAAGTTGAAGGTTTTTTGTATCCCTTGTTTTAAGTAATATAAATGTAATGTCATAACTAATTTTGGTAAGTTTTATGATTAAATTTAAAATGTTTTGAAAACTAGTCTCTAAAACTAGTTAAAATAATATTATAACTAATAAAATAATTTTCCACTATTTTGACCATAATATAATTATCAGGTTTTTGCTATCCCTTATTTTAAAGTATATAAATGTTTTTGACACTCAATAATATATAGCATAACAAATATTATGTACATTTCATGATTAAATTTAAAAAGAAAATTGGTCACTAAAACTAGTTATTATAATATAATAACTAATAATATACTATGCAATTTTCCTTCTTAATTTAAATTCTATTTTAACAATGTTTAGATAATTTTATTAGAAAGTAAGACAAAGACATTGATTAACAATATGATTTGATATGTTCTTTTTAGAACATTCTGAAAACATCTGTGTGTTGTTTGCTCTGATTTCCTGATTTTAAACATTTTAGTGTATTTACACAGATCTTTTTCTTATAGCCATTCTGGCCAATGGGAACAGGAATTGCTCGGGGCTTCCTGGCAGCTATGGACACGGCCTGGATGGTTCGCAGCTGGGGTCAGGGCAACACCCCTTCAGAGGTTCTGGCTGAGAGGTCAGAGCTAAAACGGGATCCCAATGAAGTCAAGGCAGATTTATGAACAATCAGTTTTGACAAAGTAGCATTCTGTTCTAATATCCCCTCTGTGTTTCTTCCCTGTCTCAGAGAGAGTGTGTATCGGTTGCTTCCTCAGACAACACCAGAAAACGTCAGTAAAAACTACAGCCAGTACAGCGTGGATCCTGCTAGCCGCTATCCCAACATCAACATGCAGCTCATCAACGCTGCTCAGGTTAGAAACTTGCAGTTCTATTTGAGTCACAATCAGTGGTGATGATCATGATGATGTTGAAAATGTGTGTACAGGTGTGTCATCTCATAGACACAGGTGAGGGTCCGGTTTTGAGCCTTGATGCAGTCAGCTCTCCACACCCTAGACTCACACGGCAAGGTTTGTGTTACTTCATAAATACCATCTCCCATATATACATTCAAACACAATCTAACATGCTCTCTGTGTGTGTATATAGAGTCAATGGCTCGTTACAGTAAGCTGCTGAGCTGGTGTCAGGAGCAGACACATGGTTACATGAACGTATATGTGACGGATTTCACAACTTCCTGGAGGAGCGGCCTGGCCTTGTGCGCTCTCATTCACAGATTCAGACCTGACCTCATGTGAGTCCACACTCTTTACTCTGGGTTTGAATGAGGGTTGTGGCATAGTGGTTAACGGTCGGGGCTGGTAACCTAGTTTATATCACAGGTTGGCAAAACTTGCTATTGCTAGCATTTTATTGGACTAAACTTTATATGACGTGACTGTGGGACCAATATTTTTGGTCTACTTCCCAGAAGGGAAAGTTATAAATATGTATAACTACTAAAAAAATTATTTATGGAGGATTTGGGAGTGCCATATTAATAAATATTTAATTAAAAGCATCAGTAGCTAAATATATCATGAAATGTGTCGATAAATAAATATACATATAAATATATATTACATATTTATCAAATATTTAATATATTTAATTATGTCATAATGTAAATACTTATTTTATTATTTATTTGTTTGTTCATTGACATGTATAGTTATTTATTTCTTGACAGTACATAAATATTATGAAATAAAAATTATGAAATGTATAAATAAAAAAATAGATCATGTGTAAATAATATTTTTCATTAGACTAGAGGTTTTGGGATTGTCATATTAATAAATCTTTTATTAAAAGCATAAATAAATAAATAAATAAATAAATAAATAGATAATAAAATGTGTCAATAGAAAATATGACACATTTCATGATTTACATTTATTTATTGACACTATTTAGTAAATAAATATGTCAATAAATAAAATGTAAGTTATGAAACATGCCAATAAATAAATTACATGGAAATTACATTTTCCACTGAACGCTGTATTTACTGACATTTTACAACGTATTTATTTATTGATGTATTTTTCTATTTATATATTTAAATTCTAAATTTGTTGTTTGTATTCAATAATATATATTTTTTATACACATTTTTAATTAAATATTTATATATTAATATGGCACTCCCAGTCCTCTATAGGCACTGTTATATTGATTGGCTTAAGCTAATAGCTGAAAAACTTTCATATGGTTTTTAAGTGCTTTCAGTTCTTCAAAAGAAAATTTAGTAACTAAAAGTGTGGGCTGATTGTATTATTGCATGGAGGTTTTCTGAATGTGTGACTCTGACACTAGTGTCTTTGTTTCTTGCAGTGATTTCGCATCTCTGGAGGAGAGTGAGGCGGAGCTCAATGGTCAGCTGGGTTTGGACATGGCGGAGCTGGAATTTGGTATTTGTCCTATAATGACCGGCAAGGAGATGAGTGCACTGGAAGAGAGTGACTCTCTCTGCATGGTCATGTACCTCAGTCAACTTCACGAGCTCCTCAAAGACACAGCGCCAGCTAATGGTCAGGATAAGGCATCATCTGTTATTTGATTTTTATTAGTGTAATATCTTTGACCTTTTATTTTTATTCATATTCACACTTATTTATTCTCCGGACAGGAAACCTGAGCTCAGAAGAGAAAGCTGTTCCCAGGTCACCCATCTCACTGCTCAGCAAACTGGGACAGAGTCTGTCCCGCAAACGCAATCCCAAGGTTCACATACACTCACAGTTACACAACTGCACTCTTTTATCAGCTGTTACCCATATGTTAAGATGTGCTATTTTTCATCTCTATCAGGATAAGAAAGAGAAGGAAGCAGATAGTGTTGGAAATGGAAAGAGGAGGAGAACAAGCCAGCCTGGCCAGTCAGAAGAGGTGAGTTTTTTATATATATATATATATATATATATATATATATATATATATATATATATATATATATATATATATATATATATATATAAAAAACTATATATAAAAAACTATATATATATATATATATAGTACCACATACTGTACTGTACGTGTATATATTGTACTATATATGCTGTAATTTTTTTCATCTGTTAAACATCTTTTCCCAATTTATGTTGATTATGTGATATTTTCCTGATATAGGAGGACGTTCCTCATGATACCAAAGAAAATAAGACTTCAGGAGTAACTTCTGGGTCCGAACCGAAGGTCGCTGAGGGTCACAGCAAGGTTCGGTCCATGGCGACCCTTCTGCTGGCTAAATTTGAGGAGAACTCACTGTCGGCCTCAGCCACTGCAACACGCAGACAGGTGTGTGAGTATTTGTGTAATGCACGTGCGCACAAATATTTGTTTTCAAGTTAAGTTGCACCATGTCCTGACGAGGTGCAACACAGGTTTTCTTCTTTTCAATTTTGCTTTCTTTACTCAAAAAAAAACAAAGTAGGAGAAAGGATTTAGTGCCTCATCGAATCAATCAGACTTGATTAATAATGTTCTGGTTCTCACAGTCTTATAGTCACTCAAAAAAACACCATGTTTGATAGAAGATGGAGTATTTTGTATTAGCTGTGATAAAATGTCACACTGCCTCTGTTTGTCATGAGATTTTGTGATGTTTTCCTAATACTGAGTGAATTAGCTCACCTTGCCCATCAGCCAAAGCTGCTAATTCATTCATTGGCTCCTGTACAAACTTAACAAACACGCTTTTAACAGGAAGAACTAGAATTGACAAAGCCTCTAGGCAGAGTTGATAAAGCGTTTTATTAAATTAAAAGCCATTTAGGAGATTGACAGTGACAACTGCAGCATTAGAAGTCTGCACTTGGAATTTTTACTCTACACTGAATAACATTTTGATGTCCATCAGCCCTACTTAAAGGAATAGTTCACCCAAAAATGAAAATTCTGTTATTAATTACTCACCCTCATGTCGTTCCAAACCCATAAGACCTTTGTTCATCTTCACAACACAAATTAAGATATTTTAATGAAATCTGAGAGCTTTCTGACCCTCCATAGACAGCAATGCAACTACAATATTGTAGGCCCAGAAACGTAGTAAGGATATCGTTAAAATAGTCCATGTGACATAAGTGGTTCAACTGTAATTTTATGAAGCTATGAGAATACATTTTGTGCACAAAGAAAACAAAAATAATGAATTGAACACTTTCTTCTCTTCCCTGTCAGTCTTCGACGCACATTCACAACAGTTTCACTTGAACGTGTCAGTTCCATTGCTGTCTATGCAGGGTCAGAAAGCTCTCGAATTTAATAAAAAATAGCTTAATTTGTGTTCCGACAATGAACGAAGGTCTTACAGGTTTGGAACGACATGAAGGTGAGTAATTAATAACAGAATTTCATTTCTGGGTGAACTATCCTTTCAAGAAAAAGCACACAACACAGCAGGAGCTGATGTGTTTTCTCTACAAGGAATAGGTCAGAGTTCACTCTCTGCCAGTTAGAAGTGAGAAGCTAAAAATACACCTGTGCTATAAGATAAAATGGGTCCAGTAGTGTAAATTTTTGAATAGAAATGGCTAATCTGGTTCTGATTTAATCTTCTTTGGTTTCTGGGACTGTTGTCTAGTATGAATAGGTTATGAAGGAGCTCTGTGTGTGAACTGGCCTGGGGCTCAACAGCCTATCAATGACTGGAGACCATGGGACATGTGATTTCAGGGTCTTAACTGAAGAATCTCAGACAGAATGATTTAATATCTCTATCTTATCCTCTATGCTACTTACTGACTTTGCCTTTGACTGACAGATTTTTATTGATTTATGGATGGATAGATGCATGGATAAATAGATAGATAGATAGATAGATAGATAGATAGATAGATAGATAGATAGATAGATAGATGGATAGATGGATAGATAGATGGATAGATAGATTTGTATAATAGATTATATTATACAATATAATTGGAATCACTTTCAAAATGATTTTTTTTTTTCCAATTGATGAACGATAAAACATTTAAATCAAAAACCAATTAGACTTTAAAGCACTCAAGTGTTTAAAGCGGCAGTCGTCATAACTGAAGCACATGCTTATAATAAATTATTCGCCATTGGTGTGGATGATAATATAGCTATTGTTATGGTTATCTTTATAGTAATCATTTTTGTTGCCTTTCTCTATTTTCTAAGACTGATTTGTCAGTCCCACACCTTTATGCTTGGATATCCATGCATCATTTCTTTTGATGGTTTTCATCTCAGAAGCATTTTGCATTCCTACTTGTTTTCCATGCTCATCTTTTGATTTGTAGAGCTACATTCAGATGTATACGGGCGGAGTGAGCTCATTGGCTCAGCAGATAGCCAATCAGATTCAGAGTCAGCAGGATCAAGCTCCCAAGCTCCTTCACAGGAGGGAGTTGGTAAGAATTCACCTGTAATGCTGGCGACAAATCTTCCCTAACACTGTGAATGTTCTTGTGTCCCTTTTTCTGCCTGTGTTACTGTGTGTATGAGGTCTGTAACCCAGCGTTGACTTTTGTTTAGTGTTATATTTACTAATTACTGTGAGTGTGTGAGTTCCTGCTGTAATCTAATGAAAGTGCTGCAAATAAATGTAATTTTAGCTTTTGTTTGAAGAATTTGATTATATTAGCCGTATTTTAATTATTATATTAATATTATTTTAGATTTATTGAAATGTAAATTATTATGTAAAAATTAAATATTAAATAATAAAATATTTAAAAATAATAATGAATAAATAAAATAACACTTATAATAAATAATAATAAAATAGTTACAAATTACACCCCAGTTCTGTCCTGACAGCTGCAATTGGCCATGTTAAGCATCTTTATTTTGACTCTTGACCTTTGACTTCTCACCTGTAGGGTTCTCAGAAGGAGTTTCCTGTGAATATGGGTGGCAGCGATGTATGTTATTTCTGCAGCCGTCGCGTTTATGTCATGGAAAGGCTGAGTGCAGAGGGAAAGTTCTTCCACAGGAGCTGCTTCCAATGTGACCACTGCAGCACCACATTACGCCTGTCCAACTATGCTTACGACCAGCTACATGGTGTGTGTGTGTATGATTAACCACTTCATACATTCACTAATAAAATGATCACTATCACTACTTTGTGTTTTTAAGATTTTATGCTTATATCAAGAACAATAGGTGTTTAGCTTTTAATAGATGTTATCACAAGATGAGCGACACAGCGTGTGAAAATGTCCTGTTGTTCTGTGTTGCTGTAGGCTGTTTTTGTCAAAACAAACTGCTCTTTTGTTACCATTGCACAGTCATAAGGTCTGAAATGTGTGTGTGTTGGGACAGGGCTTTTATTGTTGTCCGATAATGACAGTAGGGCACACACACACACACAAACTGAAGGCCCTCAGCAAAATGCCTTTTAAACTTTTTTTAAAAATAGGAATCAAAACACCAAAACGTTCTAACTGATAGGGTCGTATAGATCACATGATTCAAACACTTCAAGTTTAAAAAAAGAGGCGGCATTCGGACCGACTTCAAGCTTTGGTATAAATAAGACATTTAGTTCATGCATCAGTTACTTTTTCTTTATTTTCCCACTCTCTCATATCTTTTCCTTTTTTTGGTTTGTACAGGGAAGTTTTACTGTAAGCACCACTTCAGCTACAGAATGACCAGCATGGCTCAGAGAAAGAGACCGGCCCCACCTGTGGCCCTTCGACCTACTCAGGTAACCTCGTCATATCACTATTACACTTAATTTAGATCCTCTATGTGCCTGTTTTTAGATATAAATAAAATTTAAAAAATTATGTTTTATAGCACACTTGCATTATCAGTTATAATGACTATATATGTCTGACAGATTTGTGAAAAAATGTATGTACAAACAGGATTTTTTTTAAAATTGTATAACTTTCACCATAGTTTTCATTAATTTTGAAAAGTTTATGTAATAAATATTTATATATTTTTGTATGTGTATGTATATATATATATATATATATATATATATATATATATATATATATTTACATATGTATATAAATCTATTATTTGTTTATTCTGCATTCAAACATGTATTTTATTTAAAATATTTGTATATAATTTTGTTTATTTTTATTTAAATAAAAATGGAAAGGAAAAGTTGGAATATCTATTTCTTCAATCAAAAAAGTATTTATTTACTTTTATTTATTTTATTTATGGTAACACTTTATTTTAAGTTGTCCTTGTTACACGTTACATGTACTTAATATTATAATAACAATAAATTATGCATAATTACATGCAAGTAACTCTAAGCCAAACCTTAATCCCAACACTAACCATATAGTTAATATTACTCAGTACTTAAATGTATAATTATACTGTATACTGTATTATACTGTAACAAGGACACCTTACAATAAAGTGTAACCTTATTTATTTATTTATTTATTTATTTATGCATTTCTTGACATGACTTATCTGTGTTTCTGTCTCTTCAGGCTCCCCCTGCTCCATCCTCGGCTTCTACGTCTTTATCCTCTCTAGGGTCAGTGGGCACAGCCACCCCACCAGATTCCTGGTCCTCCAGCGCCCACCCAGACATAGTATCCAGCCTGGCCAAGAGACTGTGTGGTACCCCAGAACGCATTGAGCTAGAGAACTACAAACCCTCCCCAAAACAAAAGGACAGCCCACTGCAGGAGGTCCCAGAGGAGACACTTGCACAGCACAACCTCAGTGCTAGCCTGCAGGAGAAAAACACAGAGGAGCAGTCTAGGTATCCAAACATATTCCTGTTATGTTACAAATATTTACTGGCATGTTTTCCCTGGCTAAATATGTCTCTTTTTTTGGGTCTTCAGTAGCTCTGAGTCAGACCTAGAGGAGGAGGAGCTTGCCTGGAAGAAGGAGGAGGGGCCAGACATCAGGACCAATGCAGAGAGAGAGTTAGACATGGGGGAGGAGCTAAAGGAGGAAGAGGGAGGAGAGAACCAGGAAAAACAAGAGGAGGAGGCTGAGGAGGAGGAGGAGGAGGAGGAGGAGGAAGAAGTTTCAGAAGAAGAAGAACAAGACAAGGGAGATTCTAGTGATGGTGGGTGTTTGTTTCTATTCATTTTCTTTAGAAATGGCTCTGATAAAATGGACAAAGTTTGATTTTGTTTGTCTATATAGTTTGTTTATTGCAGAGAAATCATCTTAAGATGATGTATTCTTTGATTTAATGTCTCTTTTTACCTGTTTTTGTGTCATATTCCCACAATATGTTTGTCTGTGTATTTGTGTGCGAGGTGAATGTTGTCATGCTTGTTTGTGTGTTTATTGTTGTGCATTCACCACTGAATGTGTGTGTTTTGGGGTGTGTTGCCGTGTATGTGTAGAGGGTGAGTACTGCCCTTGGGAGAGGGAACGGCTCTCAGGGGTGTGGCTTGAGGAAGAGGATGCGGGGTTTGTTAAAGGTAGCATCGTCCCCGGTGGCCATTGATAGCCTTTGTTGCATTATTTTAACCTAAAAGATGTTGTTTGTGGGTTATTTTTTCATTTGCAGACTGCATGATTAATAGTGTGTTTTTATTGTTTATATATTTTGCAATTTCATTGGCTTTTTTATGTTTTTGGGTTATGCTAAGGTAATGATTTGCAGTTGTTTTAGTTTGGCCGTTTTATATATTTTGCAAATTAATCACTAACTTAAACCTGGTGTCCTAACCAGGCACTACATGACAAGTTTTTGCATATTAATTTATCTGCCCACACCAAAAGCAATAATGCAAACAAGTCACTACCAATCCCAACATATTTGCTACATAATGTACGATTCTGAACCAGTAAGATTTTACCTAAGGGACAAGGCTTTGTAGATTGCCACAACAGAAATAATTAAAAGCAAATGCACTATGCCTGGTTAGCACATACATTTAATCACTTTTGCAGTTTATGAAGTATAAATAAAGAAGTTAGCCTACTTTATAGATCCTAGACAGTAAAAATTTATGCACAGCAAAATTGTATACAAAATGTACAAAAAAAAATGATGCACATGGTACAAGTAATGTGAAATCACTAGGAACGTAACAGTAGCAATAGTTAGATGCACACTCATAATAGGAACTATTTGGAATATTATATATATATATATATATATATATATATATATATATATATATATATATATATATATATATATATATATATATATATATATATATATTAGTGCTGTCAAATGATTAATCGCGATTAATTGCATCCAAAATAAAAGTTTTTGTTTACATAATATATGTGTGTGTACTATGTATATTTATTATCTATATATAAATACACATACATACAGCATATATTTTGAAAATATTTACATGCATTTACTTGTATATATTTATATTCATATCAGTTATATCATATATAAATATATTTAATATATAAACGTAACATATTTTTAACATTTTTCTTAAATATATACATGCACGTGTGTGTATTTATATATACATAATAGATATACACACTACACACATATATTATATTATATTAATTTATATATATATATATATATATATATATATATATATATATATATATATATATATATATTTATATATATATATATATATATATATTATATACATAATTTTATATATATATATATATATATATATAATTAAATTAAATTAAATTAAATTAAATTAATTTTTAATATTTAAGTTAATAGATATTTAATTTTAAAAAATAATTTAGAATAATTTTTTTATTGTAGCTATTGTATTATATGTTTCAGATTTAATGAGAAATATGGTTCCAGAATATGGATCTATCAAAAGTGAAAAATCTCTAAAACATTAAATTTGCTTTTTTATAGTTTATTTGTACTATGATTGAACCCTATTTACAATCTCATCTTTTTTCAGGCTGCTTAATGTTACTGCTTGTTTAAGAGCATCTGAAAGGCTGCACTGCTGCCCCCACAAAACTATTTTGTTAAGAAGATTCTAGAACTCCTCTAGAATTCTTTCAAATTCTCATTTAATTGTTTTCTTTATCCCTTCATGCTTTTAATAACCAGAGTCTTATGAAGGATACAGTGACGACACAGATATAGACACCAGCTCAGTCAGAGAGTCCAAGCCATGTGACCAACAGGAACAAGAAGAGTCCATTTCATTGCACCAGTCACCACCCTCCTTTAAACCACCAGAATCAGGTCCCACACAAGTATCGATGAACCCCAAGAACCCACCTGTCAAGAGGTCAGAAGTCGTAGAGGAGTTCTGGCTGAAGAGTGCAGAGATCAGGAAGAGTTTAGGCCTGACTCCGCTGTCTAGAGAATGTGACCCCAATCATACGGCAACCCAAACATCTAATGTTAAAGAAAGCTTTTACACCTCAGTCGCCTACATACCGTCCTGCAATACCAATCTTTCCAACAAAACGCCAAGAAACTCCAGCACACGAACTCCATCTCAAAGTACATCCCCGCCTGAACCATCTCACACTACGGACGGCGATGCAGGCGTCGCTTTAGAAGAGACGATAGGCCGCTGTTCTGTAATCCACAGACTGAGCATCACTGTAGAAGGTTGTGTGATGGGGGACAAACAGGATTTGGACCTCAATTCCACCTCATTTGGAAATGAAAGCATTTTAAATCCAGATACAGGTCTTCCGACTCCTCCCTACAGCCCATCGAACTCTCCTCTTGTTGGCAAGCAATGTCATGCCCTTCACCATTCTGAACCAATACTGGACCGAGAGGTAATGGTCTTCTCATCGAACTGTGCTACTCCTGTTCCACAGCGGGACAGTTTTAAACCCAAACTCGATCAAGCTCGGAGTCTTCCTCCGGATGAAATTGAAATCCTGTGCGGAGATGAGGCGGAAGGGGCTTCCAGACTGCCGGAAAGATCCGGTGTCACTGAGACCGACCAGACAGACAACCGTAGGCTGGAACACAGGAGGACGCTTCCAGACCGGTTGGTTGCCCCACTGCTGGCAGGGGGACCAGAGGTCAGGCTTCGAATGTCAGAGATGAAGCTGTGGGGGGCGAACACAGGTGTGGAGGAGAAGGAGAAAAAGCGCAACTCGTTGTTCTCGCCCCGTAAAAGCAGGAAGAGCATGAACGCAGCGGCTGAGACCCAGCGGGAGCCAGGGAAGCACAAGTCTCTCTGGAAGACCGTTTTTTCGGTGTATAAGAAGGATAAAAAGAGAAAGGAGGCTGTGATGGTGGCGGAAACTCTACCTGCCACAACTAACGCTGAAAGCAAGAGGAAAGTGTCAGGAATCAACAGAACCTCAGGTGAGATGGATGGATAGATGGATCTAGGGCTGTCACAATTCCTCGATTCAATTCGAGTACACGATTTTAAAAAATCTTTGATTGCATTTTGCCCGTGTCGAGTAACCGGGAAAAAGTGTCACATTCCATGGCTGAAAATCCATGAAACGCATTATTAGACCGTTTTCCAAGGCTGCATGATATATTAATCCCATTTAAAAATAATATTAAAATTATAACGCTATTTTGAATTCATGAATGCTACGATTCAATTAAATATGCGATGCAAGTTTAATATATGCACTTTAATTATTTACATGCATGTAGGTTACGTACGTGCATCTCATAGGGTGGCTCTGTTCACAGTAAATGCTGCTCCACACGAAATGGCCAAATTTACATTTACATTTACATTTATACATTTAGCAGACGCTTTTATCCAAAGCGACTTACGGTGCATTCAGGCTACACATTTTTTTATCAAATATTAAAGATTAAGTGGACATTTTAATTAAATGTTGTTTAGTCAATATTAAACAAGGATTAGATCGCACAGTAAAGTGTATAAACAATCGCCAGGTCTTGCCGCCCTCTGCAGTCATTTGTTATAATGTGTAATGCGTAATTAGCTCTATTGTTTATAATACGTTATGTATTTTAACAGTTTTGTTCAATAAAACCATATGATTACTTGCTTTTGATACTTTATTTGAACTAATTATTATTGCCTCATTGCTATTATATATGTATTTTAAGTAATTTTAAAGGCTATTGTTCACTATATTTATTACTACAAAAAATTTATTATAATTATACGATTACTCAATTAATCGTCAGAATAATTGACCAGTTACTTGATTACCAAATTATTCGTTATTCAATTGACATGATCTATAAATAAACTGTACCACATGATCATGACTTAAAGGGTCTTTCTATATCGCAGACCTGTGTTTCCGAAAAAATCCAAGTTTCTCTGAAGACACAGACTTGTCCTGCCATGCTCTTCTAGAAAGATGTCCTCTTAGAGCTCAGGTAGAGTAAAACACTCCTCTCTCTTTTTTCTGATCCTTAAGTTAAACTTTTTAATGTTTTTCTGTATATTTTCAAGGGCAAAATACAGCCATATGAATAGAAACCCATGCAACTGGAAATTTCGTAAAGGATATCTAGCTGCTTGGTTTGAAAGTGACTTCTGTGTGAGCTGTGCTTTATATGTTGCCACATTATTGACAGTTGACTATAAAAATTCTACTACCTTTAGAATTAAATGGTCCATTTTTGCTATCGTGCCTTTAAAGGAATAGTTCACACAAAAAATGAAAATTCTGTCAGTATTTACTCACCCTCATATCGTTCCAAACCCGTAAGACCTTTGTTCATCTTCGGAACACAAATTAAGATGTTTTTAATGAAATCCGAGAGCTTTCTGGCTCTGAGTGCGTAGTGGTACTCTCACGAATGGCAGCAGAGACTGACCCAGAAGAGAAGAAATCATTGAATAAAGTCGTTTTTTTTTTCTTTGCACGCAAAAGTATTCTCGTAGTTTCATAAGATTTTGGTTGAACCACTGATGTCACATGGACTCTTTTTACCTAATGTCCTTACTACCTTTCTGGGCCTTGAACGTGTCAGTTGCATTGCTGTCTATGGGAGGGTCAAAAAGCTCTTGGATTTCATCAAAAATATCTTTATTTGTGTTCCGAAGATGAATGAAGGTCTTACATGTTTGGATCGACATGAGGGTAAGTAATCAACGACACAATTTTCATTTTTGAGTGAACTATCCCTTTAACACTTCTATGTAACCGGCCTTTTCACATTTGATGCTTTGTATCAGAAGTCCAAGGACTTCAGACTGAGTCATTTTTGCAGCTTAGTTCCAATAAATAGTTTTTATCTAAAAGACGCCATGATTTCATAGTTCAGTGAACTCTTCTATTTTTGAAAAATAAAGGAAAGTTTGATTTCTCACTGTATGAATCCACTGCTTTTTATCTTTGCTACTCATTTTCCTTTTGTAATGATTTTTGTCTTTTATGTTGTCTTATGGTCCTCTTCAATCTTCAAATATTTTCAGTCTTACTGTATACAACAATAAGACTCATTGGCTAGCATTTATCCATGACTCCTTAGAGCTTTATAGCTGGACTAATGGAATAATTTAACGCTTCGTGAGTTTTAGTGTTGAACGTTGGAGATAATTTAATGTCTTTTTCTGGCTGTGCTCTTAGCTGTGGGAAGAACTGTCTGATATCAAGTCAGACCTTCTAAAAGAAACAATATATGAGGAGGTACATGAAGGGGATGAGGTATCAAATATGGCATTGAATTGTTTTTCAGATTTTAGATTTTTAGATTGCTTGTAACAGCGTTTTTATTGTGAGTAGTAGCACTTAGACGTGTATTTTGTAATGGAGTTTGTGCTGTGGTTAGCAATGTTGTGCTAGCTGTTGTACTCAAAATACAGTTTAGATTAATTCTGCCTTCTCTCTCCCGAGTCGCTTTACGTGCCTCATGCGTTGGCGTTCAAGAGGGCATATGCTGTTAAGGTAGAATCTCTTTATTTCACGTGTTGAGCCCCTTTAACCTGAATCAGCAACACTCAGCATCTTGTTCCTCAATAGAAACACAGCATTTTGCCAGAGCTGCCGACCAAGGCGGCCACCCCAGTGTCGTCATGTCCGTCAGAGGTGGTAGGTGTTTTGGTGGTGTTCCCGGACCCTTCCAGCATAAGTTTCTGTACCACGCTGTTTCAGAGAGCAGAAACGGAGGAGGAACTCAACGCCAAGCTGACACGCCGAGTGCAGAGAGCAGCGCGCAGACAGGCCAAGCAGGAGGAGCTGCGGAGGCTGCACAGGGCGCAGGTGTGTGTGACGTGTTTTGAAGCATGCTTGTTTGTGTGCCTCTTAAACAATGCAAATTTATTTTTGTGTATGTCGTCTCAGATAATCCAGCGTCAGTTGGAGCAGGTGGAGGTCAAGCAGAGGCAGCTGGAGGAGAAGGGCGTAGCTGTGGAGAAAGCACTCAGAGGCGAAGCAGGTACCTGTCGATCACCTGTCACTTTCTTGTCAATTGGATGAGCCTCAGGAATAACACAGTTTTATAGAAACCTTTAAATTGTTAATTTAATTTGGTAATTTAAAGATTCAGAACTGATTAAATTGGATTTAGTTATTCAAAACATATTATTTTAAACATTATATTATGTTATGTATAAATTAAATATTATATTTTAAACATTATATTGTATTATTTTATTATTTTACATAACTTTAACATTACTCGTGTATGTTTCATGCAAATTGTGATTAAAAATCCTGTTCTTAATTGTCTCATAAATAATACAATAATAAATAAAAATAAATAAAATACTAATAAATATATAATTTAATATAATATAATCAAATAAATACAAATATCTTAACAATAAAAAAAATCTTAACAATAAAAAAGTTGTATGAAATATTAACAATAATACAATAATAAATAAAATACTAATAAATATATAATTTAATATAATATAATCAAATAAATATAAATATTTTAACAATAAAAAAGTTGTATGAAATATTAACTCTGCTGAAAAGATCTGCTCAAACCAGCCTAATCTGGTTTGTTGTTTTAGTTGGTGTAAGATGGTCTTAGCTGGTTCAAAAACCATCATGGCCAAGCTGAGCTTCAGCTGGTCTAGCTGGTCTCCAAAGCCCAAAACCACTGTAAAACCAGCCAAAAGCCCGGCAAACCAGCTTAAGCTAACAGAAGAAGGCTTGTTTTAATAGAATGTATCTTGAACATAAGTGTACTTTGTGTTTTAAGCTTAAACCTCACAAATATTTTTTATTATTTCATTTATTTATTCATTTAATATTTTAGCCATTCTTGCAATATAAATGATGTACTATGGAATGTCATCATCCCCATCATACCCATTATATGTTTGTTTACAAAGTCTTGCATTCATCAAAAACATACCTATATTCTTTTATTGCAACGCTCACTGCATTAGCATATTTGCATAAAACTCAAAGACAGAGCAGTGCAGGATATTCTGTTTTCTTTGACTTTCAATGGTCACAATCTTCACGATGTGTCCTTCCATATGATATAGACTTCTGGGGAGATTCTAGTACATCTAACCTTTTGGACATACATCTGGGTGGTATGTACGACACATTTGACTTAGCACTCATGCTAATGACACTAACAAACACGTTTACCGTCTTACTGACTGATAATGTGTTAACACGAATTAAACAGCCGTTTTAGTATATTTGTTAATATAGTGTGTAAAAACAGGCTTTCTGGCTTTTTTCGTGCTGTGTACCCTGTTCTGCTTGCTATTAGCTTTGTGTCTGAATTGAATCTAGATGCTAGTTTTAGCATTAGTTAGTTTGTATCGTCTGGTGGGTGTGACTGTGTGAGATGAGGTTTGAATATCAGTACCGTTGGAAATACAAATACAGATTTAGTCAGGGTAGATGGTATATTTATAGAAGCCATTTCAACTTTTACTTTCGGCTAATCTCTCCGGTGGCCTACTTTTTGAGACAGCAGGTTGTCAGTCAGTCCACTGCCTGGACATGAACATCCAACTCAACCCATTTCAGCTTCACCCCTCACATTTTTCCATTACTCCCATCCTTGCTTGGTTGCGTTCGTGAATTCCTCAATTCCTCCTCTCCCTCTTTTTTCCTGCCCGTCTCTGCGGTCTTAGTCGAACCCTTTCTAGGTTCCCCTCGTAGAAGGCCTGTCTATCTCTGTCCTTGCTGTTCCTCAAAAGGTAACACCTCCCCAGCTTCCTGTCTCACACCTCTAGTGCAGATTGTCTAATAGCAATATTTTCTAAAACCTTTTACCTTTCTCTCCTCTCTTCTCTTCCTTCCTCTGCCCTGCTGTACGCAGCCAAAGCTAAAGGGACAGAACACGATCATTCAGTTTATGTCTGTACAGTCTTTTTTCTTTATGTAGTGCAAGAACCTCCACTCCACCAGCTAAGTATGTTATTCTCTCCTGTAATCTTGAATTTCATTCTGTAACCTTTCGCGATGGAGTTGCATGGGCAAGGCACGTCACTGATCTGCATGGCTGTCAGTACATCTAAAATGTCACGTCCTGTCTTATTTGGGAATTGACACTGTGCGTATGTGTGTATTGTCTAGTGCACTGTTTTGTCTGCTTGCACGTTTTGATAAATTTATATACATTATTGTTCAAAAGTTTGGGGTCAGTAAGATTTATTTATTTATTTGTTTTTTTGGAAAGAAATTAACTTTTATTCAGTAAAGGATGCATTAAATTGATCAAAAATGACAGTAAAGACTGTTAAAATGTTATGAAAGTAATACAGTAAATGTTGTTCTTTTGAACTTTCTATTCATCAAAAAATCTTGAAATAAAAAATGTATCAGTTTCCATAAAAATATTAAGCAGCACAATTGTTTTCAATGTTGATAATAATAAGAAATGTTTCTTGAGCACCAAATCAGCATATTAGAATCATTTCTGAAAGATAATATAACACTGAAAATTGGAGTAATGGCTGCTGAAAATTCAGCTTTGCATCACAGGAATAAATTACATTTTAAAATATATAAAAAAAATATAAAACTGTTTTTTTTTTAACTGTAATAATATTTCGCAGTTTGTAATCTATTTATTTTTCAAATAAATGCATGCTTGGTTGAGCCTTGGTTTAAAAACATTAAAAGGTCTTAATGACCCCAAAAGTTTGAACAGTAGTGTAGTTTAGTGTGTTTTTAAATTAGTATTAAAATAAATATTTAACAAATATTTAATACATGAATACAAAATAACTGATAATAGATTTTTTATTTATTTTTTTGTTTTATATATATATATATATATATATAATTTTTTTTTTTGGTATGTATTTCATTTGACTTGCATGTCTTTCATTTTATCTTTCAAGCTATCATTCTTATAGTTTAACCATATTATATTGAGAGACAAAAGCCAATTTTTACCTTTATTTTAGCACTCAAAATGTAATAATTTGGACCCTGCTTATAAGCATATTCATGGATGTGTATGTGAGCATGTCCAATGTCCCATGCTCCTCTTCTCTCTCTCATAGGAATGGGAAAGAAAGATGACCCTAGCTTAATGCATCAGTGGTTTAAACTGGTGCAGGAGAAGAATGCCCTCGTGCGCTATGAATCTGAGCTCATGATATTGTGAGTATTCAACGTTTTGAATGTTTAATAGTCTCTGAACTGTGCGGACTGATCTGGCATTGGGTGATTGCATCAGGTATTACATAAGTGTTCTGCTTCTCGGTTTGGTCTAGTATTATTTGCTCTGTGCTTATCTGTGTGGTTTGTCTTCAGTGCACGTGAATTGGAGCTAGAGGACAGACAGAGCCGACTACAGCAAGAGCTGAGAGAGCGCATGGCGGTGGATGGTTAGTACATGCAGAGGACATTAATAGGTCAACTTCCCTTTGCTCCTCTGTGGTTTTCTCTCATAATGGTTCTTCAATTAATAAGAACTTGACAGCACCTCTTTCTCTCTCTCAGATGATTTGAAGGGGGAGGATGAGCTGGCAGAGGAGAGGCGTATATTGAGCGAGATGCTGGATGTGGTGGAGCAGAGAGATGCGCTGGTGGCCTTGCTGGAGGAGCAGCGAGTGAGAGAAAAAGAGGAGGACAGTGACCTGGAGGCCGTCATGCTTTCTAAAGGCTTCAGTCTGCACTGGGACTGATTTGCACATGCTCGAATCTCATCATACTGCTTGAAGGGCTACTCTGTGTCTGTTTGTGCAACCAAAATACGCAGCTGCTGTTTTCATTGGTCTAAACCTGGGCCACTCTGGGCCGTGTGTGCAGCTACATAGAAATACAGGCCCTGATTAGGATAAATGGCAATGACTTGCTGCCAAATAATGCTATGCTACTATGCAAAGGAACATCTTTTTGTTTGCTATCTTTGTTGATAAAGTTAAGGTACATATGTAGTTTTATCCAAATCCATCATGTTTTGACTTAGCAGAACTGAATATGGAATGACATATATAACCACATTGTGAATGTACAGTACAGACTGATGCATGTAAACTTAGATATACAAAATAAGGCTGTCTTAATGTATGATTGGGATGTTTTTTTGTTTTTTTGGACCTGATTTACAACTGTTTCTGTTGTTTAACCTGCATAAGCTAACCTCACACACAACTGTACATTCTCAATATATTCAGATTCATTTATTGAATGAAATTTTCTCTGCATAATATACAGTACTTGCACAGAATTTGTTTTACATTTCGTTGTTATATTTATTCTGTAAAACTTGCATTAAACAACCTTTCTTTTGAGAAAAATGTCTGGATTATTAAATTCTCATTTGGAGTTTGACCACTGTTTTTTGTTTCGGTGTCCTATAACGTTTTTAATAAATTAGTAATAATGCTAATACAAGTAAGTAATAAAAAAAATAAAAACAATGTCATAATTTTGATGTAATTGCCAGAATTATTATTATTACATTTTTATTTAAAATTAAAAATAAAACGTGCCTGGTTTTGTATACTTTAATTGTAATGTTTATTTAATGCTGCAGAAAATGACCGAATTTTACAATTCAACATTTTCTTGGTAACGGGTGTAAAAATGTCATTACACAATATATGTAAAACCAATAGCTTGTATAAAATTTAGTTTGACATCTTTAAGGCTGTCAGTCAACATTTCCAAAGGCTATACGCATCTTTTTTCACAGGCTTGAGAGAAACTTTTAGTATCAGGGCCTAACATTACGTTACTTCTACATTCACCATATTTTTTAGGAATTTCAAGCCTCGTTATTTTTGAATATTTTTAATTAATAACCCTGGTTTGTGATTGAGTGTGGTCGGGCGCCCCCTGCTGGAGAGCCCCAGCAGTGTTTTCCTGTGGATTAAGCGCAGCTCTTCTCGCTCTGACTGTAAACGGGAGTGAAGTCACGCCTCTCCATCTCTCCTGCTACACTGTTTCCGTTCGTGGGAAAACTTACTGCCATTCCGATTTTTTCGAGCTCCGGAACTTTTTTTTTTTTTTTTTTTTGGTACTACCATGAAACCAAAAGTCTGCTTACCGATAGTTTACATGCGTTTTACGTCTATTGGTCACAGTTAAAACAGCCTTTACGTTACCTCTGTATAAACAAAAGCTAAACTAAAGTGAGGAGAGTTCCTCGGAAAGAAGAAAACAAGTCGGAAAACATAAGTTGGGCTTCCAATAAGGTGAGTAAAGCTTAAAAACGTCTATTCTTGTCTATAATTATAATATGAACAGTTGTTTACTATGGTAGTATGTGCTCTTGTTGTACTGTTCATGTTTATATAGCTTGTATGTTTATACCCGTTTAAGGAAATACTTCCAGTTTTGCTTTGTAAACTGGTTATAATGTGGCATTTAAACAAAAACGAACCTATATGGACGTTTAAAGGTGTCAAACTAGATTAGTCTGTTTTAGCAGGAAAATCTCTGCTACCACGAAAACTTCTTGGTATGAAACTTTGATTTACGCAGATGTAGATTTGGCCCTGTTCGTGTAAAAAGAGTGCATATGTGTTCAAGGCCTACAGTTTAATTAATCTAGGCTTCTTTAGCGTTTAATAAACTTTCTATCAGTTGTTCAGGGTGTTGTGTGTGTGTGTGTGTGTGTGTGTGTGTGTGATTAGCGCTGCACTGGAATGTGCAGAATTGGCGCATCTAAAAAGCGCATCTCTGAAAGCAGCTGCTGTGTATCTGCTGCAGACTCATGGAAATACTAAGCATATTTACACGCATATCATTTGCCTATTTTGGCCTGTGTTTTGGTTAAGTCTTTTATCTGAAAAAAACTACACCTACTGGAATATTACTGTATATTTCAGCATGTTCCGAATATGACTATGAAATCAAATGAATACAGCTCTTTCATTCGGATTTCATTCACTTAATATTCTTAAAATAATTAAATCTTTCTATGGCAATCGGGTTAATATGTTTACATGGTGCATACATAATTATAACATGACTTAATGTTTATATGTTATGTTCTTGTGCATATAAATACAGGGGCAAGGGGTTATGGACAATAGTCGTTTTCATCTTTGGGTAATTTTTGAAGATAATAAATATGTTCTATATAATATTACACATACACACACATATGTGTATATAAACTGAAACTCTTCTTTATTTTGTTTAAATATTCTTCTTTTAATATTAATATTTAAAATTAATTTTTAAAACAACTGAGGTAGTGACTTTAAAAGTCATACATGTCATATATTTGGAGAACTTGTCAGCATGTTATGTCCCTTTAAATTTGAATATCCACAAAAAAAAATAATAATTTCAAGAGAAATATATTTTTTACCTGGATCTCAGGTAAAAAAATAAAAAATAAAAAATAAAAAAATGCCAATCAATTACCACTCACCGCTATGGAAAACTGTTGTTGACTCAAGTCTCTCTACTTTACATACTTTACCACTTAAGTATGCATATCAGTTTAGTCAAGTCTCACCCACAGCCATAAAGTAGAGATAGCGCAGTACCCTATTTTAATACCACTAGAAGGCAGTGCATCCCAAATTCCTTGCACCTCTGAAGAGGTCATACGGTTAATGCTAAATAGTCTTATTAAAACAGAGAAAAGACGTCAAATAGTGAACTGGAGCGGGTCAGAGCGCAGCCACTTCAATAAAGAACAGAAAAAAGAGCTTATGACATAATTATGGACTGAGACGGCACATGCCCTCAGGCTGTCATACACGGGAAGAATACGTCCTGTGCTGAATGTTTGCATCAAAGGGCATTTTTACAATATCTGAACCTTTTATGTAGTTCTTGATCTAACTCCACACACATGCAAAACAACATATGCACACCGGCTTGCTTTTTTGTCAGGTTTCCGATGCTCGAGAGGCAATTAATTCACCTGTTTTTAAAGCTAGAATCTCATTCATCAATGACCTTCTTTCTGTTTTGAAAATGCAATTTTCTGCATGGAAGGTATCTTTAATATTCATGCATGTGTAGGGAAGCTATTAGAAATGCCACTGATTGAAACAGTTGGTCTTATGAAAATGCCAGTTGTTATTAAAATATCAGACAGGCTGTTTCCTGTTTCTGCTGTTGATTTAATCATGCAGGATGCATAAGTCTTCAATTCAATGTGACTTGGGACAATATTACACGTATTACTCTCTAGCATGGACGCAATGTGTGTTGACAGATATTTCAATGATACAAAAGCTCATTAGTAATGTAAAAGGTACAAACTCAAGAGAACGGCTTTAAAGGCTTTTATGTGTGAATAAAGTGTATAAAACATGAGTGTGTGTAGTATATTGCATAATAAAATTATATCACAGACATCTTTGCTGCTTAATTATATAAATTTGCATCAGAAGAACCATCATAAAACCTTTTTTTTGGGTTTAGCATCAGAAGAACCATCATAAAACCTTTTTATGCATATTTCAATGCATATGTGGAAGTAGTATGCATTTAGGGTACCTGCAAAATACTGTTTTTAACATATGATTTGGGACCTATTAAATCTAATCTAGCATGCAGTATGTACTATTGCACAGTTAGTATGCAAATAGGGATTCAGTCTGAGTATGCAAGGTAGAAGGGTTCAATTTTAGACAAGTACTGAAAAAATATTTGGTGTAGGAACAATTTTCACTCAGAAATTGCTAGCAAATTTCATAATTAGAAACAACAAGCTACACATTTAATTAAAGGTAAAATTTTGAAGTAGAAATACTAAAATAGTATTTTCTTGTAAAATGTACTCCAGTAATTTTTGTTTTATTTACTACTTCGGGGTTTTTTTTACAGTGTAGTTTATTATCTTTTCTTATGCCATTTATTGACTGTAGGTACTTTATAATTCTTAGAAAGAAAAAAGCAAATAGCAGGTTAAAATAGCTTTTTGCTCGCTGGAGGATGAAATCAGCACTAATTTTGTTCCTTCTTTTGCAACACGCAACTTCCATTTCCCCCGGAAAGTGTTAGAATGTGCTTTTTGCCAGCAAGTCAACCAGCATTCCCTGGATGGGGAGTTAATGGTAGTTGATTTACATATAGGGCAGATGGTTCGGGAATACATCCCTCTCGAGTGCCCGAGAGTGCAGTTTACATGCAAGCCGGCGCGTCCAGCTGAACGAAATGGCCTCTTTGAAACCACAGTCGTGTACGATGAGAAACATTCCTATAAAGACACGAAAAGCTTGTTGTCTCAGAAGGATCTACATTGCCGATGAATAGTGTACAGAGAGAAGGTGTATCTGAGTGTGTGTGTGTGTGTGAAGTGCTGAGCAGATTGGCAGGCAGATGTGCGTTATAGTGTTGTACGAGGTGCCAGATTGTGCTTCCTCAGAGTCTGTTTAATTAATACTCCTTAAACACACATCTGGGTAGCATTTACTACTTACAGTGGAGTCCAAAAATCTGAGACCACATTGAAGATCTGGAAATTTCATTTAAAATTCAAACTTAGAAATAAACACCCAGGTTTAGACATTTAAGAAAAAAGCAAATTTATTCTATAAATGTAATGAGAAATGTTAAAAATTCTGCACTATTCTGCAACATATAATATAATATCAAACGTTTGTTTGTTTTTTTAAGAATTTACTTTTATTCAACAGGGACACATTACATTGTTCAAACGTGACAGTAAAGACATTTATAATGTTACAAAAAATGATATTCCAAATAAATGCTCTTCTTTTGGGGGGGAAAAAAATCAAGTTTCCACAGCAATATTAAGCAGCACAGCTGTTTCCAACATTGATAATAGTAAGAAATGTTCTTGAGTGTCAAATCAGCATATTAAAATGGTTTCTGAAGGATCATGTGACACTGAAGACTGGAGTAATCACAGGAATAAATTGCATTTTAAAATACATTCAAATAGAAAACTGTTACTTTACATTGTAATAATATTTCACAATATTACTTTTTTTTTTACTGTATTTTTGATCAAATAAATGCAGCCTTGGTGAGCATGAGAAACTTTCAAAAATCTTATTGCCCCAAAAATGTTATTTAAAATATTATTACAAAGAATTACAATAATTATATAATAATTATATTACTATAATAAACATTTTTAGCACTTCTCAAACTAGTGAATGTGATTTTCGTATGCTTACTGAATAGTCATCTCTTGAAGAATTTTCTTCAGAGCTAGCACTTTTCTGGCATGATTTACATAATATCTCAGCACCAATACATGCACATACTCAAGAGATTTAAGAAACTGTACTAAAAACGGTAACAATATGAAATACACATTCAACGAGGCTTTGGTGAACATTAACAGAGAAAACAATGAACTTTAAGAAAAGAACACATCTGTTACTCTCTCTGTCATTTTCCTTCTCTTCCTCTCTATCTCGATCAGATGTCTTGCAATCCTCTCCGTCCACTCTTCCCTGTTTGTATAATAAATGAGCACTGTTCCTGACTGTGGATGCGTTAAGTACCTGTGAAAAGATATTCTGGACTGCTTCTTCTGTTATGCTCTATTCAGGCACGCAGACAGCAGCCACGTGAGACGCACAAGCCATAAAATATTCCAGAAGAGTATCCCAGGAGTGTTACATGTGCCACTATTCGGGCCTGACACTCTGACGTGTAGTACTACATGAGCTGTTCCCGCAAGATGCAGAGAACAGCATCAGGAGTTTAATTTTAGCAAATGGTTTGCCCCAAAGCATGTTGTAGTGTACTTGTTTTGCAATATCCCTGAGGGCCAAATTATGTACTCATATGCAAATTCCATTCAAACTATTCAACTTTTATGTTTTTGGGGCAAAAAAAAGATTTTGATTACTATTTGGGAACAGCCCTGTCATAGCTAAGTCATTTCTGGTTGTATAAATTAACAGTAGTTAATCTATAATGAATCAACATGAATTAACAATAATACTATACTGTATTAATTAAAATGATTTAATTATTATTTAATTATTAAATTAATTATTAAATACTTGTAAATGCTGTTAATTGTTAGTTCAAGATAATTCATTAACTAATAATTGCAAAAACAGTTATTAACAGATTTATTTACAGATTATTGTTTTTTTGTATTGTATTTCCAAATAAATAATTTAGCATAAAACACTTCTCAGTGATTTTAAATGTTTGAACATAGTGTATGATAAAAGTCTTTTTGACTTTCCCTTACATACAAATGAAAAATAGGCAAAATAGGCTAATTAAAAACTGAGGAACAATATACATTTATGGGAGGTCCTCAAAAGTATAGGTGTATAAATTTGCTGCCTGTGTGTGCAGCTGTGGGAAAGTATTGTCAACCCTTGCAGCTAAATAAACACTGTTCAGTTAATAAATCCTGTCTAATGAGTTTCCTGAGAACATCAGATCTCACAAAGCCACCGCAGGGTAAAATACACAGCACCAAATAACACACACACACACACACTTACACACTGAGTTACACAAGATCACAATGCCATTTAATTAGAGTGGAAAGAGCACCGGAGGGAAAGAATTATAGCTAAAAATCAAAAAATAGTCACAGGAGGATCTCTACAGAAATATCCCCAAAACACACACATGCATGTTTAGTTACATAAATAGGGACATACCATGATTTTTATTGCTTTTATATTAACCAAATTATAATACCCTACTTCAGGCTAAGCCTTAAAGAAACCTTTTTTGCATTTTAGAATAAAAAAATTAAATATTTATGATTCATTTTAACTATGATAAACCCGGCAGTATATTGTATATGCAGAATTTTGTATAAATCTTAGCTGTTATTAAAAACACAACTGTGAGGTATAGACGTACAGCCTATTCTGTCCGTTATACTATTGCATACCTCGGTGTCAATCATTCAGCTGATGCAACACTGAAAATGTGCCTTCCCAGAACATTCTAGTAGTAGAAAAGTCTGGAAAAAATGGATTGTGCAAATTAAACGTGACATTGTACCTTGCATTTATTTCAGTAATTCAACTCAAATTGTGAAACACGTGTATTAAATAAATTCAATGCACACAGACTGAAGTAGTTTAAGTCTTTGGTTCTTTTAATTGTGATGATTTTGGCTCACATTTAACAAAAACCCACCAATTCACTATCTCAACAAATTAGAATATGGTGACATGCCAATCAGCTAATCAACTCAAAACACCTGCAAAGGTTTCCTGAGCCTTCAAAATGGTCTCTCAGTTTGGTTCACTAGGCTACACAATCATGGGGAAGACTGCTGATCTGACAGTTGTCCAGAAGACAATCATTGACACCCTTCACAAGGAGGATAAGCCACAAACATTCATTGCCAAAGAAGCTGGCTGTTCACAGAGTGCTGTATCCAAGCATGTTAACAGAAAGTTGAGTGGAAGGAAAAAGTGTGGAAGAAAAAGATGCACAACCAACCGAGAGAACCGCAGCCTTATGAGGATTGTCAAGCAAAATCGATTCAAGAATTTGGGTGAACTTCACAAGGAGTGGACTGAGGCTGGGGCCAAGGCATCAAGAGCCACCACACACAGACGTGTCAAGGAATTTGGATACAGTTGTCGTATTCCTCTTGTTAAGCCACTCCTGAACCACAGACAACGTCAGAGGCGTCTTACCTGGGCTAAGGAGAAGAAGAACTGGACTGTTGCCCAGTGGTCCAAAGTCCTCTTTTCAGATGAGAGCAAGTTTTGTATTTCATTTGGGAACCAAGGTCCTAGAGTCTGGAGGAAGGGTGGAGAAGCTCATAGCCCAAGTTGCTTGAAGTCCAGTGTTAAGTTTCCACAGTCTGTGATGATTTGGGGTGCAATGTCATCTGCTGGTGTTGGTCCATTGTGTTTTTTGAAAACCAAAGTCACTGCACCCGTTTACCAAGAAATTTTGGAGCACTTCATGCTTCCTTCTGCTGACCAGCTTTTTAAAGATGCTGATTTCATTTTCCAGCAGGATTTAGCACCTGCCCACACTGCCAAAAGCACCAAAAGTTGGTTAAATGACCATGGTGTTGGTGTGCTTGACTGGCCAGCAAACTCACCAGACCTGAACCCCATTGAGAATCTATGGGGTATTGTCAAGAGGAAAATGAGAAACAAGAGACCAAAAAATGCAGATGAGCTGAAGGCCACTATCAAAGAAACCTGGGCTTCCATACCACCTCAGCAGTGCCACAAATTGATCACCTCCATGCCACGCCGAATTGAGGCAGTAATTAAAGCAAAAGGAGCCCCTACCAAGTATTGAGTGCATATACAGTAAATGAACATACTTTCCAGAAGGCCAACAATTCACTAAAAATGTTTTTTTATTGGTCTTATGAAGTATTCTAATTCGTTGAGATAGTGAATTGGTGGGTTTTTGTTAAATGTAAGCCAAAATCATCACAATTAAAAGAACCAAAGACTTAAACTACTTCAGTCTGTGTGCATTGAATTTATTTAATGCACGAGTTTCACAATTTGAGTTGAATTACTGAAATAAATGAACTTTTCCACGACATTCTAATTTATTGAGATGCACCTGTATGTGCTGAATTTAGACCCAGTATCAGTCTGTTTTTCAAGCTGTCTCATCCATGCTTCACTGCAGCTCACGTTAGAGGTCAGTAAGCATCCTAGCCAGTGGTTAAATCAGGATCGCTAGCAACAAGAAGGACTCTTATTGAATCTGACATTGGTTTGATAGATTGAAATGGGAATGAGAGACTGCAGCCTAGACTGGCATTGGAAAGCTTGTAGCTTTAAGCTCCACAAAGCTGAAGGTGATTTATTAATTTGAAGCTGTTCAAGGTAGTTTCTATTTCGTTGCAGTTGCTTTTGAGAGGTTGCTGGGTTTTTCTAAGAAATAACTGCATGTACAATAGTTTTGTTATGTTTCTATCTTAAAATATCATTAGCACAGACCAAATTTTTGACCCAGTATGGAAGCCATGGAGTAATAGATTGATATTTTCAGCAGGCTGTAATACAAAACAAATGCATGTTTTGTGTCTTAAGTGTGTTAACATGTAAATGTATTGAAAGGTCATGAAGAGCACCATCCACACAGCACCAAAAACAACCAATCAGATGCACTTTTTACACTTATGTAGCATGACAACAGTGAAATGACCTGGAAACATTGGCACTGCACGATCTCTCTGCAGAATCGCTCTGATTAAACAAAACGACATGTAGTCTACACTCAGACAAAATCGCAGGGATAAGACATACATGTGCAAGGATTAGATTTATTCCCTCAATCAGCTTTCATTTTCCCGCTTATCTACTGAAACTTTTAAACGTACATGGGAAGAGAGATAACGCATCCATTGACCTGCAAACAGATTGGCCGGAGTGCAGGAGGAGGAGCCAAAGAGAGAGAGAGAGAGGGATGAACGAATGAAGGCAGGAAGATGCAGAGAGAGGGACGGAGCACTAGTTGGGATGGGAAGAGCAGGGAGAAGAGATCTCTAATAATAGCACTGCAGGGAAGCGAGAGCGTGTGGAGAAAAAAGTGGTACATGCAGCAAAGCGAATCATGCCGACGCAGAGCAATGAAAGAGTGCGATGGAGCGAGAGTGAGGAAAGTTGAAAGCACATGCTCTGCTTTTCTGCAGAAAGACAAATAGGAAGCACAGGGACGTTCTCAATGCAAAGGAACTACGGAGGAAAAACCTTGAGAAAAAACTCTCCTTAGAAAGCTGTGACCTCTTAAATTCTTGAGTTTTTGTGAGCACGTCTGTTTAAGTTAAATTCATCCCTTTTGAATGGAAACTTTGGACACGTGTGTTAAGTTGCAACGTGTGTGAGGAGTGTGTGTGAAACATGCCCTCTGCTCAGCCTTCATCCGATGATGCAGAGGTGTGAGAGCCACGAATCTGAGGTCCAGCGGAGCCCCTCATTGGACAGCGCAGAGTCAGAATTCACCCGGGCGGCCCGTCGGGGTCACCGCCTGGCTGTGGGGGCCTTCTACGGCTCCCGGGGGTCAAATGTCAAAGATCAAACAGTGCAGAGTGACGGAGCCGTGGTCGCGGTCCCGCCTGGAGGGAAGCCTCAGGATAAGCGTGTGTCTGCCGGTGGGAAGTACGTTGTGTTTTACCTGGACTTGTCATTTGTGTTGCTCCTAGAGTTCGAGAAGCTGAAGATGGCTCGTGGATGCCTGTGCTGTGTCAAATACATGATGTTTCTCTTCAACCTGCTGTTCTGGGTGAGTATCAAAGTACAGCATGAATTATCCACTCACTTGTTGTCATAATGCGTTCTCTTGTCAAAGTTTAATGTGCAGAGACTGCTGTAGGTAAGCTGTTTGTATAATGATTTTCCCAAAAAGTGTGCATGGTGTCTCTGTGGGGCTTTCAAAACAATGCACTGTTTGTTTGAATGGTATAACAGTGTTCGTTTCTGGCTCAGCCAATGATATGAGTTTGGGGCGAATCATTAGCTATGTTTCCTAAGGCGAGCATTGCTATTACTATTGCTCATACTTGGGGTTGGAGAATTGTGTGAATCCATAATCCTAAATATTATGGGAATGTTAAAGGAATAGTTCACCCAAAAATGGAAATTTGCTGAAAATTTACTCATTCTCCAGCCATCCAAGATGTAGATGTTTTTGTTTCTTCATCTGAAAAGATTTGGAGAAATTTAGTTCACCAATGTATCCTCTGCAGTGAATGGGTGCAAACAGCTGATAAAAACATCACAATAATCCACAAGTAATCCACACGACGCCAGTCCATCAGTTAACATCTTGTGAAGTGAAAATCTGCATGTTTGTAAGAAACAAATCCATCATTAAGATGTTTTAACTTTTAACCATTGGTTTGGGGTAAAATACGAGTCCTCTATCCATAATATTGTTTTTTTCCAGTTAACATGGTCTCGCCTGAATCAGGGGAGAAATATGCTCAGATCAAGCATCATTTATAAGGGAAAAAAGGTCAAAACAACTCTAAACAAAGATGTTGGTGGATTTTGATGTGAGAAGACAAAAGAGGATGGATTACTTGTGGATTATTGTGATGGTTTTAGCAGCTGTTTGGACTCTCATTCTGACGGCACCCATTTACTGCAGAGGATCCATTGGTGAGCAAGTGATGTAATGCTAAAATTCTAGAAATCTGTTTCAGTGAAAAAATTGGATGGTCTGAGGGTGATTACATTATAGCCAAATTTTCATTTTTGGGTGAACTTTTCACCCAGAGAATGTTTTTTTTGTTTTTTTTGCTTGGGGTTTTGTGCATAGATACTGTGTGTTTATTTTCCCATGCTGCACACAGCAGGGTCCCTCAATCATGAAAATATCAGACAAAATAAAAATAGCATTTTTGGCCTAGAAAAAATCATAGATTTTAATTAAATCCCAAGTCATGGAAATTGCTAGAGAAATATTTTCTAGTATTGTCCAGCTCTAAAATACATCAGTGGCTAGAAACTGGTAGATGTGAATGCAGTCTGTATAAAAACGCTTTCTAAAGATGCCAATAATCACAAACTGAAAACTCATGCATGGAAATGTATCCCACAAAATGTGTAGTTACACTTCAGTTACATATTCCAGTTACACTCTCTATCTTTAATTTTCAAATATATAAATTATTGTTATTTACTTATTTATAGAATTATATTCAAAATCCAATTTGCTCAGAAATTAATTTGAATGGGCATGACGCTCTGTAATAACTGTAGTATTTTGGTGAAAATTGATACCACAGTCAGTGTTTGTGAAAATGTCACGTGTGTGCTGAAGTGAGAGTCTGAGGGAAGTAGGTTCATCACGAGGTGTTAAATGCTCTCAGATCAAAGGCAGTAATACATATTCATCTGATCTAGAGCACTCAAACAAATCCCCCCACCTTTTCTCTCACTCTCTTTCATTCTAACATCTCTTATAAGCCTCCAGTTTAACTTTCAGTCATCATGTTGTTGTGTGTCTGGAACAGGAAGTCTGTGTGTCAGATTACGGTTCTGTGAGTTGTGAGATTTCGCTCGTTTGATCTGCTGTGTGTGTTGTTGTTTGTTTGATTCTGAGCCAGTTTAATGACGGAAGCACTGAATCGCAAGCAGGAAACTTGAGAAAAAACTCCCGACTGATCTAAAATCTCACACTGCACACACACCCACATATACACCCATATAATGATGGAAAAGGGAACATAAAAGAATAAGGAAATTATGGGAAGATTGCAAATGCCTGGAGATTTTACTCTGTACACTTTAAACAGCGGGGCAGAACGGGAATAAAAGAAAGATGGAGGAATGAGATAGAAAGAAAGATAAAAGTAATTTGAAAGCTTTAGATAGAATTACCTTGAGATGGAATGGTTTGTCAAAGCGGTAGTGTGGTTTTCTTTTGCTTCACTGGAATTTAATTTCGGAGTTCAGTTTTCTATTGAAGAGAAATTACTTTTCTCTTTTGAATTACAAGGTTTACAGAGGCGTTCAATAAAGTATTCTCAGAAAATAAAACAAAAACCCTTGATCCCGCTGCTTATGCGAGAGACAGTTGATGTATTGTGTGCATTTTTATTATATTTTTATATGGAATGTAAATGGGGAGGTAATGATGTTTCTGAGTGGAGTTGAGGAGGTGTTTTAGGTTGCTGGTAATCTATATTTCATGTGTTTGACATTACTGAGCCTGATGGCTCTCAGCATGTTTAATATATGAGTCAGAAAGTTAAGGCCAGACTCACTTCACTCTGCACAAGGTCACAAACACGCAGTACACTCATTAGTGGGTGTGAGGTCAGTTTTGCATGTGGGATCTGTTATCAACATGAACGACTGACTCAACTCTTCTAGGTCTTCTGATATGATATTTCTAATACTTATTCATCGATGCTGCCTACATTTGGTAAAAAGTTCTTTCCCTTGTTTTGCTTTTTTCCTGTCGTTTACCTTTTTGCTTTTTTAAATGTTCCTGTCATTTTCCTTTCATTTCTTATCCTGTTCCTTTCCTTTGTCATGTAATTTTCTTTCCATTCTACTTTACCTGCCCTTTAGTATTACGCTCCTTTGTATCATTTCCATTTTTATTTTCCTGCCATTTTCTATTGATTTATTTTGTTCCTTTCCTTTTTAATTTCCTTTGTTATCTTTTTTCTTGGTCTTCTTTCATTTCTTTTTTTTGCCCCTTTCTATTCTTCTCTTCTCCTTCCTTTCCTTTTCCTCTCCTTCATCCTTTTATTTCCTTTTTCATGTTTTTTAATATTCCTTTCTTTTCTATGAATTCCTTTTCTGTCGCTTTTCTTGTCCTTTGCTCTTTAATATTTCATCCCCCCCCCCCCCCCCGTTTTCGTCCCCATCCTTTTCAGATAATTTCTTCTCTTTCTATTACTTGTTTTCATACACCTTTCTTGTCCTTTGTCTTTTGCTTTTTCCCTGTTTTTACATTTAATAACTTTTCTTTCCTGGGCCATTTCCATTCTTTTTGTTTTTCCTGTCCTTTCTCCTTTCCATTATTTATTTCTTGCTTTTTTTCCTCGTTCCCATTCTTTTCTATTAATTTTCTTTGCCTTTGCCTTTTCCTGCCCTGTTCTTTTTCCTTTCCTTTCCTTTCCTTTCCTTTCCTTTCCTTTCCTTTCCTTTCCTTTCCTTTCCTTTCCTATTCTTTTACTGTCTCATTCCTGTTAATTTCCTTTCCTTTCCTGTTCATATCCTGTTCCTTTCCATATTCTTTTCCTGTCTCATTCCTGTTCCTGTTCTTTTCCTGTCTTATTCCTTTCCATTCCTTTCCTTTCCTTTCCTTTCCTTTCCTTTCCTTTCTTGTCTTGTCTTGTTCCTTTCCTTTCCCATTCTTTTCCTGTAATTTTCCTGCCTTATTATTTCCCGTCTTATTCCTGTACCTGCCTTATTCCTGTCCTGTCCTGTCCTGTCCTGTCCTTTTTTAGCCCAATTCTTTACTTTCCATCCTGACCCAACTTCCCTGCGTCCTCTCTGTCTTTTCCTCTCCACACACCTTGATTGTGTTGATTGCTGCTACTTCAGACCATTTGTCTAGTAAATGTGTACCTCAGTCTATGTGTGCTTGAATGCAGTGCACTGTAAAGAAAACCTCTCGAACGAATAGTCCCCCAATTTGAAATGCAGGATTAGATTAAGAACAAACCCATTATGTAGGATTTTCCAAAGGCAGAGAGAATAGATTGAATTCAATTTGTTTGTGTGTGTGTCTTCATTCTGGTAGTGTGTCATGAATACTAAAATTTGGGTTAAAAGCTGTCTGCTCCTGTGGACAGAATAGTCTTATTTTGTGCTCTTCCTGTTTATGTTTTATTCTGTTATTTTCTAGTTTGTGTGCTCTTTGGCTTATTTTTCTTGCTTGCATTTGCTCCCTAATTATTTCCTCGCAGACTTTCTGATTACTGTGCCATACTTTTCATTTTCATGGTTTTAAAGTTTTCTGCATCTTTAACCTATTTTTCTGACTTGCTCTACTGCTCCTCTCTCTCTCTCTCTCTCTGTCTCTCACACACACACACACACACACACACACACACACACACGCACACACACACACACGCACACACACCTGTTTTATCTCTTATTTTTCGTACTCATCATTTTCCGAGCACAAGGGTTCTGTCTCATTTCAGATTCTTCGTGGTTCTCAGTGATTCTCAGAGTGCATGCTGGGTATTTTCTTGAGGGTACCGAATGACACAGCTTTTCACCTTCAGTTACACTCAAAAGAAGAGCGTGTGGGGAGCCAGACCGCTGCACTGTAGGGCATATTTCGCAATGACACACGTTATGTGAGGAAGGATTAACAGAGAACATCTTGCAATGCTAAATTTTTCATTTAAAGACCTTAAAAATATTTCATAATATATTTTACTTAAATTTTCCTATCATTTATATTTATACATATTTAATCTTTAAGAACACTAATAATTTAATAACACAATTACATATAATCTTTAGCAAGAACATCTATTTTTCAGATTTTTATTATGTTGCTTTTTTGTGTTTTATTATGTTTTATTATGTGATGCCTAAATTTACTTGTAGCATTTAAAACAACTGATTTTATTTATTAATAATCTGTATGTGTGTGTGTGTGTGTGTGTGTGTGTGTGTGTGTGTGTGTGTGTGTGTGTTTGTTCAAGTTCAAGTTCAAGTTGAGCTTTATTGTCATTCTGCTACATGTGTGGACATATAGTGGAACGAAATGTCGTGTCTCGCAGGACCACGGTGCTACATACTAGTTAAGCATAAGATAAACATACAACAATGCAAATACAGGAAAAACAATAGAGCTATACAACAGTTAACCATCTGACTATACACATACTATAAATACAATAACTACTATACCTAGTTAACTACACATACACAAACTGAGACTGTACAAGAACTTTACATAAATACTGTACATGAAATTGTGCTAAAGAGATATTTGTACATGAAAATGTGCAGAAAAATATATATTTTGTACATTAAATTGTTCAGAAGAGAGGTTTTGTGGGAAGCAGCGCATAGTGCAAAAAGATTTAGTAGTGCAATGCTCAAGTAAACATATTATTTTGTAGTGCAATGTTCAAGTAAACATATATTATCTTATTGAGTCTTTGTAGCAGGGAGTGTTTATAGAAAGCGTCTAGTGTGCATATAGTGGGACGAATGCGTTACTACAGGTGGTTTGTATAGCCCACTCACCTGTGTGTAGCACACTCAGAATTGCACTTAGGAAAATTGTCAATAGTTATTTATGAGTTGGGGGGCTGAGGTGTTCATGGTTTCAGAGGGGGACAGGGAGATTGGAGTTAAGAGCTCTCACAGCCTGGAGAAAAGAAGCTGTTGAGCAATCTGACTGAACGAGCTTTGATACTCCAGTACCTTTTACCTGATGGCAGGAGCTGGAAGAGGTTGTGGGAGAGGTGGGTGGGGTCCTTCACGATGCTGGAGGCCTTGCTGGAGCATCGTGCAAGGAAAATATCCAGGATGGAGGGGAGAGGGGCACCGATGATCTTTGCGGCAGTGTTCACTGTCCGTTGTTGGGTCTTGCGGTCAGCAGCACGGCAGTTCCCATACCAGACAGTGATGCAGGTGGTTAGCACGCTCTCAATAGTGCCCCTGTAGAAAGTGGTGAGGATGGGTGGAGGGAGACTTGCCCTTTTCAGCCAGCGGAGAAAGTGGAGGCGCTGTTGTCCCTTCTTGTTGAGTGACGTGACGTTGGTGGTCCAGGTGAGATCCTCTGTGATGTGCACTCCCAGGAATTTAGTGCTACCGACTCTCTCCACGGTTGAGCTGTTGATGGTCAGTAGGGGGTGGTCAACAGAGTTTCTCCAGAAGTCCATCACAACCTCTTTTGTCTTACCCACATTGAGGGACAGGTTGTTAGCACCACACCATTCAGCCAGCTGTGCCACTTCCTCTCTGTAGTGCGTTTCATCGTTGTTGCTGATGAGGCCTACCACAGTTGTGTCATCAGCAAACTTGATGATGTGGTTGGAGCTGGACTTGGCAGTGCAGTCGTGAGTCAGCTGCATGAAGAGCAGCAGGCTGAGCACACAGCCTTGTGGGGCACCTGTGCTCAATGTGGTAGTGCTGGAGGTGTTGCAGCCGACACGGACTGACTGAGGTCTTGCAGTTAAAAAGTCCAGGATCCAATTACAAAGGGAGGTGTTAAGGCCCAGCAGGTTTAGTTTGTGGATGAGCTGTTGTGGGATTATTGTGTTGAGGAGTCTTTCTGTTCCAGGTGAGTAAGAGCTAGGTGGAGAGTGGTGGATATTGCATCGTCCGTGGAACGGTTTGGACGGTATGCAAACTGGAATGGGTCCAGCGTGTTTGGGAGACTGGACTTGATGTGATGCATGACTAACCTCTCAAAGCACTTCATCATGATTGGGGTCAGTACTATGGGACGATAGTCATTCAGACAGGACACATGTGACTTCTTTGGTACTGGAATTATGGAGGTGGATTTGAGACACGTGGGGACGACTGCCTGGCTCAGCGAGATGTTGAAGATGTCTGTTAGGACATCCGTCAGCTGTGCAGCACAGTCTTTCAGTACACGTCCAGGTATGTTGTCAGGGCCCGCAGCCTTTCGTGGGTTAATCCTGGATAGGGTCTTCCTTACATCGCCTTGGGAGAGACAGAGTACCTGGTCCTTTGGAGATGTGGGTAGTTTCTGTGCAAGTGTGTTGTTCTGTATCTCAAATCGTGAGTAGAAGTGGTTGAGTGCCTCTGGTAGGGATGTGTCATCGTCACTGCCCTGTGGCGGGGGCTTGTAGTCAGTGATGGTCTGAATGGCTTGCCACAGGGTCCGAGTGTCTTTACTGTCGCTGAAGTTGTTGTTGATTTTTTTAGCATACTGATGTTTTGCCTTCTTGATGCCATGAGACAGATTGGCTCTTGCTGTTTTGAGGGCTGCTTTATCTCCTGATCTGAATGCTTCATCTCTGGTCTTCAGCAGCCCATGAACCTCTGCTGTCATCCATGGCTTCTGGTTTGCACGTGTGGTGATGGTCTTGGTGATTGTCACATCATCTATGCACTTTTTGATGTAAGCAGTCACAGTTTCAGTGTACTCCTGCAGGTCTGTGTTGTTGTTGTAGGTGGCCGCCTCTTTAAACATGTTCCAGTCTGTGTCCTGGAAGCAGTCCTGCAGTGCTGAGGTGGCATTGTCTGGCCATACCGTGATCTGCTTTTGAACCGGTTTGGCGAGTTTGAGAAGTGGTCTGTATGCTGGGATTAGCATAACAGAGATGTGGTCCGAGTACCTGAGGTGGGGGCGGGGTTCAGCTTTGTATCCGTTTTTCTCTGTTGTATAAACAAAGTCCAGTGTGTTGTTTCCCCTTGTTGCAATGTTCACATGTTGGTAGAAATTTGGCAAAACTGTCTTTAGGTTTGCGTGGTTGAAGTCGCCAGCTATGATGAAAAAGCCGTCGGGGTTATTTGTTTGTTGTTCGCTGATGGCGCTGTACAGTTCACAAAGCGCGTCCTTAGCGTTTGCACACGGGGGAATGTAAACCGCGACAATAACAATGGCCGTGAACTCCCACGGCAGATAGAACGGTCGTCACTTCACAACCATAAACTCCACCAGCGTTGAACAGTGTTTTGATACTACCGCAGCATTGTTACACCATTCTTTGTTGATATACACACACAAGGCACCCCTGCGAGTCTTACCAGACAGTGATGAATCTCTGTCCGCTCGGTAGCAGTTTAGCCCGTGCAGCTGAATGGCGGAGTCCGGGATGTTGTCCTTTAGCCATGTTTCAGTGAAAACAAACACACAACAATCTCTTGCCTCATGCTGTGTAGACCGACTGAGTTGAATTAAGTCCAGTTTGTTTTCCAGAGAGCGAACGTTTGAGAGCATGAGTGTTGGAAGAGCCGGTCTTGTGGGGTTAGCCCTCAGCCTAGCTCGTATACCTCCGCGCTTACCGCGCTTCCGTCCTCTCTCACACCGCTTGCGACGCTGCCTTGTGTGGGTAGCGTCAGTAGGCGAGGCCGCGGTTTCGAGGTACGGCTTCAGCAGTAAACAAAGGCCTCGTAGCTTCTCAGTAGCCGCCGGCGAGAGCTGGTGTTTGTATGCGTTGCCGATATCCAAAAGACTTTGGCGATCACAGATGAGTTTTGGAGTGATTTCCTTATGAATTAGCGGTAAATTGACACTATTTGGAGATGAACAGACGACATTAAAAGACATAAAAGCACTGTCTTTGGGACCCGGAGTAGCCGCTGTGTCTGACCGCGCCGCCATCTTGGATCGGCGCTGTGTGTGTGTGTTTTGAATAAACACTGTTCTTTTAATTTTTTATTTATCAAAGAATCCTGAAAAAGTATCACAGGTCCTAAAAAATATTAAGCAGTACAACTGTTTCCAACATTGATTATAAATCAGCATATTAAAATGATTTCTGAAGGATCATGTGACACTGAAGACTGGAGTAATGATGCTGAAAATTCAGCTTTGCTTCACGTGAATAAATTAGATTTTAAAGTCTTTTTAAACTTATTTTTCATATTTATTTATACAAAATAGTCTAGCATAATAGCATAACATAAGACATTTATTGGTCATCAGCTATAACATGAAAACAATTATCAGTTAATCGTATTGGCTAATTTAAATATCCATGCATCTAAATAAGATAAATACAACTTTGTCTTACTATGAAGTGTTATATACAAATGTGAACTTAAAACTGTAAATCAACCTACAAATGGCTTACTTACCGTGTAGTTGACCCTACATGGTAAATTGGGATAAAACAATGAAAACATTTTGACATTTATTGTTTAAAATCTAATTTTGCAGATACACATGTACCACCTTGTGCCATAAATACAGCACATTCTGATTTTCTGTTTGGAGCTGGTCCAGGTGTGTTTGCTAACTTTCTCCTTTTGCTGGCCTTTAGCAGACTGGGCTACTTTTATATTTCGGGTACCTGAGCATGAAATTACAAGAGTTTCTCTCCAACAAGCACACCTTCTACTCTCCTACAATCTAGACACACACAAAATTCACACTTCAGCACTCAACAACCACTTTTATTGCAGTTCTATTAGCATTTATATTGCTCTCACAGCAGGGAGAGCTGGCACAGGTATCGTTTTGTTGGTCAGGCATGCGCACACATACTTTCCTCAGTCCTGAAACAGTAAGTACACCTTACCTTGAGTGAACATGAGTATACACAGTGTCTCTCAGGTCCTCCTGAGACCTACTAACTTCTGTGAATGAAACCGAAGAGTCAGTTTTACACTTTGGGACACGTAAAAGCCTGACAAAACACTTTCGAACTGAAAGTTTATGAGTGTTTGATCCATAATGAATGCATTTCTGTGTGTTTATTAACATGAAACGCTCTCTGCTGTCTGTTTCTCCTCAGTTGTCAGGCTGCGGGTTGTTAGGTGTGGGCATATGGCTGTCCGTTTCTCAGGGCAGTTTTGCCACCTTCTCCCCCTCCTTCCCCTCCCTTTCAGCCGCCAATCTGGTCATTACCTTGGGCTCCGTCGTCATGGTAACAGGCTTTCTTGGTTGCCTCGGTGCCATCAAGGAGAACAAGTGCCTGTTGCTGAGTGTAAGTCGACACCTAAACTCCCACAATGCACACTGCATGAGGAATGCATTGTTAATCCAGGGGTCTTTTAAACTTGGGTTAGTGTAATCCTGGCTTGTCAGGTTTTGAGATTTCACATTTGCAAATTCTGTCTTAATTATGCATGTTGTGTTTTAATACAATCCTCTCAGGTTGTCTTCCAAAAGTAAACTACAAACAAACTTCAGACTTCATCACTTGAGCCGTCACTGCATTTTTAACTGCTCTTCTCAGGAGCTGAAATGAAAGTTTCTGTTATGCTACAAAGCATATGAATATTTGATTGTTTGGTTGAGGGAGTCACAAAACCTTTTTTTGTCAGCCGACCCTCTTTGACGTAAAATAATTTAATAAATACTTACCCCCTGAAATTTTAAGTTAACATTTCAGTTGTTTCTCTGATGTCAGTTAATGTTCACCATTTTTTAGTAAGTGCTTTATTTTGAATTTTTTATTTGACATTTTTATGATTTAATTATTAGCTTTTCATCAACTTATGAACCCTGTGCAGTTCCCTCACACCTACACACAACCTAGGTTTCAATATCTAGTTTCTGATATATATATATATATATATATATATATATATATATATATATATATATATATATATATATATATTGCTCTAATGTTTTTTTTAATTTTACACAGATTTAAAAACAATGCTTACCTCCAATCATAATTATAAATCGCCCATCACATTACCCAGGGTTATTAAAAAATACAGGTTTAAAGGTATAGTTCACCCAAAAATGAAAATTCTGTCATTAATTACTCACCCTCATATCGCTCCAAACCCATAAGACCTTCATTCATCTTCGGAACACAAATTAAGATATTTTTGATAAAATCCGAGAGCTTTCTGACCCTCCATAGACAGCAATGCTACTGAAATGTTCAAGGCCCAGAAAGGTAGTAAGGACTTTGTTAGAATAGTCCATGTGACATCAGTGCTTCAACCGTAATTTAATGAAGCTACAAGAATACATTTTGTGCGCAAAGAAAACAAAAATAACAGCTTTTTTTGACAATTTCTTCTCTTTCAGTCAGTCTCCGCAGCCATTCACAAGAGTACCACGACACATGACTGGAAGAGAAGAAATGGTTGAATGAAGTTGTTATTGTTGATTTCTTTGTGCACAAAAAGTTTTCTCATAGCTTCATTAAGTTATGGTTGAACCACTGATGTCACATGGACTATTTTAACAATGTCCTTACTACCTTTCTGGGCCTTGAACATGTCAGTTTCTTTGCTGTCTATGGAGGGACAGAAAGCTCTTGGATTTCATCAAAAATATCTTAATTTGTGTTCTGAAGATGAATGAAGATCTTACGGGTTTGGAATGACATGAGGGTGAGTAATTTATGACAGAATTTTCAGTTTTGGGTGAACTATCCCTTTAAACATACAGTTAAAAGCAATTAAACAAGCTGTTTTTTCATACATTTATTGTAAATTTCTGTATGTAAAGATGTATATGAGTATGTCTGTATAGTAAAACACTTACACTAGTTGTCCAGAAGAGTAATCAACTAGTTGGCAGACCAGTGTGTACCTGATGTAAATGATTCACAATATGCTGTACAGCACCAGAGGTTTTTGTAGCGGTGTGTTGATGGAGAGTGTGGGAGTGCAAAGAAAGGCTGTGCAGCTGAGATGCGAGTGATAAACAAAAGCATCTCCATTCCCACATTTAAACCGCTTCCATTGTCATGAATAGTGCAAAATCATGCCCTATCACTTATAGTTTCTGTCAGCCTTTGGGCAACACTTAGTTAGTTTCAGGGCTTTGGCTTATGTGAACCCTCCAAATGATCTCAGATGACACAGTCGACCTAAATATATACAAAACATATTTTATTTTATTGATTTATTTTTGTTTTTAATTTAATTTAATTTAAAAAAACAAATTTGAGGGAGGAGGTAATATTTCGCCTGACTTTACATGATCCCACTTATTACAGGGCAATGTACTAAATAAATAAATACAACTGAATATATATATATATATATATATATATATATATATATATATATATATACAGTAACCAATCAGAATCAAGTATTCCATAGTATAATAAGTACATATATGTCTTGTGTAAAGCACTTTATTATTGGATATAAATTGGATATAAATAGTTTACTTACTCTCTTTTTTCTTGTAGTTCTTCATTGTTCTGTTGATTATTCTGCTGGCAGAGTTGATTTTGCTCATCCTTTTCTTCGTGTACACGGACAAGGTACAGTATGAACACCAAGCAACACGCACACCCCCTCAATCTATCTATTACACACACACAAACACAGAACTAACCACCCACTGCGCACAGACTTTCATTACCCACTCGAATCCTGACAACAACAACAGCCCACACACCTACTCTTCTGGTTTTCTCTCTCAGTATTCTTAAAGTTTTCTTCATTTCCAAAAATCCACTCTGTAACTCATATTCGGATTACAAATGCTTCATGTGACTTTAAACTTTTCTGCAGGTGAGCGAGAACGCTAAGCAGGATCTGAAAGACGGCCTGAGGCTCTACAACACGGACAATAACATCGGCCTCCGCAACGCCTGGAACATTATCCAAGCTGAGGTGTGTGTGGATGAGTGCAGGTGTGATATACGGTCATCAGTGACAGTAATGGCGAGTCACTGTGAGTTCAGCTAGTTGATTGGGCCACATCTTATCCGCAGCTGCTCTCTACAGAATTGTGGAAGATAACTCATGAAGCCCTCCAGTATTGAACAATATGCAGGCGTCTGCAGAAATTTTCTTAGCTCAGTGTGTAAATGATGAATCTGAATATTCACTCTGTCTTTCAGTGGCAGTGTTGTGGTGTAACTGGGCACACAGATTGGCATGATGCCCTCCAGGAGAAAACAGTTCCAGACAGATGCTGCCAGGAGCACTATAGAGAGTGTGGTCGCAACGCTACTAACATCTTCTGGTCACAGGTATGACAGTTTATTTTATTTTATTTTATTTTATTTTATTTTATTTTATTTTATTTTATTTTATTTTGATTTAAATTTAATTTTTTTTATTATTAGATTTTAATAGTTTCTCAAATTTAAATTTTATTTTAATAGTTTCTCTGATTTGTATTGTATTGTATTTTATTAATATTTAATTTAATTTAAATAGTTTCTCATTTAAATTTATTTTAAAATATTTTTTAATATTTTCTAATATTAAATTTATTTTCTGTAATATTTTCTTTGCTTTTGAATTATTTTATTTTTTTTAAATTGTTTCTTTGATGTAATTTTACTTTATTTTATTTTATTGCTTTGCATTGCATTGCATTGAAAAAATGCAGACTAGCTAGACTCATTTCCAGCAATCAAACTGATGTATAAGTACAGTAGAGTACAGTACACTAGATGTATTAGTTATTGTATTATTTTATTGTAATATTTTCTCAAATTTAAGTTTTATTGTATTTATATTGTATTGTATTTTATTAATATTTTATTTCAATAGTCTCTAATTTAAATTTATTTTATTTTACTATTTTCTTTGCTTTTATTATATTTTTTATTATTTGATTAGTTTCTTTGGTGTAATTTTACTTAATTGCATTGCATTGCAAAACTGAAAATCAGCTAGACTAATTTTCAGCAGTCAAACTGATTGTTTCAGTAGATGTGTTAGTTATTGTATTATTTTATTTTAATATTTTCTCAAATTTCTTTTTTAATGGTTTCTCTGATTTGTATTGTATTTTATTCATATTTTATTTCAACAGTCTGTAATTTAAATTTATTTTATTTTACTATTTTCTTTGCTTTTATTATATTTTATTATTATTTGATTAGTTTCTTTGGTGTAATTTTACATCATTGCATTGCATTGCATTGCAAAAATGCAGACCAGCTAGATTCATTTCCAGCAATCAAACTGATTGTTTCAGTAGATGTGTTTGTGTCAATACATGTAGGTAAATATTTCGGTTTATTGTTGCATATAAATAAAAAAATGATTAATAATTTAACACTGATAAGTTTCATTTGGAAACATGCCTTGATTATTTTACGTTGTACTGTATTTAGATAGTACAACAAATATAAACAGTAGTTAATTCAAAATTAGTATTGTATTGTTGTTAAACACTACAATGTTTTTGTTGTAGAAATTATATTTTTCTGTTTCTGTTAGATAGTGTTAGTAGTTTAGAAGTAATTTAGAAATCTACTGGGCCAAGTTGCCCTAATTGAGATAAATACTTCTGTGATCATTCAGTTTAATAATGTAACTATATTTCCTGCTTAAATAGCTTTAATGTAATTAGCTACTTGCTTATACTGTAGCTAACGATTTAAAAGATAGTGTGACTATAGTTAAGCTACTTTAAAGTCTGAATGTGGTGCACATTGTAAAGTTTCAGAATTTATAAAGAGTTTCAAAATAGCCTCCCCAGCATTACTCATGATGTTACTGCACACTTCTTCTTTCTGACTCTCAGGGTTGCTACGAGAAGGTTGAGGAATGGCTGAATGACAACAAACATTTACTCGGAACCATCGCGATGTGTGTGCTGGTCTTACAGGTACAAATATCATGATTAGACTCATCCTGGAGTGTTTTGGAAAACAGCTTTGTCTCAAATGATGTCACATCCTGTTTGATGCACACCCACGCTGATGTCATTTTCTTTGTTCCGCAGCTGCTTGGGATGGCATTCTCCATGACCTTGTACCAGCAAATCCACAGGGCAGGAAAGAAGTATGATGCCTAGAGGAAAAAAAAAAAAAAACTCTCTGAGCACCTAATGTATTATTTCAATCCCAGCTTCATGCCATCACAAACTATTACCAGTGAAAATTAAGCTTTTTTTTTTTTTTTTTGAGTCTATCAGATTTAATTATGTAGAACAGACTGTAGATATTGTTGCTCGGCTGCTGAGTGGCTAATTTTTTTTTTGGCCTGAGGTTTAACAGCAACTCTAAGATGAAAACTAATGAAGGGAATGCATTGTGAGAAGCAATTATAGACGTTTGCAGCCGTTAAGGAAAAAACGGTTTTGGAAATAGTCTGTTAGCATATGAACTGTACAAAAATGCCCACATGATGTAAAATCGGATTTTGGAGATCTGCAGCACTCGTAAAAGATACATTTATTATTTCTTTATTGGACACTTGTGTACATGCAGATGCAGTTCCCTTTGCTGATGTAATATATCAATCGCATGCTGTATATATTTCACGTTCACATAAGCGTACTGTACAATTGCATACAAACAATCCTTTATCTGATGACTTAAGTGTTAGGGAGAGTGGGGTAAGATGTGTCACCCCCTTAAACGACCAAAAAAATTGTCAGATTATAAGATATTTAGACAGGCTCTAATTGTATTTGTTATATAAAATGAATATATATGTGAATATATAAAATTATAAAAAAAATATATTATATATTAATAAATATATATTTAAATAAATATAACTTTTAAATATTTTATAAATAAATTACATAAATATACACATCAATTATTTTCACAATTTTGGCTTCAAAAATAAAATATATTTAAGGTATTTGTATCAATTTCATATTTGAAAAGTGTCACAGCTTACTCCACTCTCCCCTGCTTTCATTTGTTAGAAGTATGAATGTGTTTATTTGTAAAAAAAAAAAAAAAAAAAAAGTATGTTCCATGTATGAGAGAGAGAGTATGGGCTAGTCATCTGCTCGCTCTGGGGCTTTGTGTCCTGGTGACTCTCTTCTCGTCTCTGTCTACTCTCTTTGTTTTCTCGCTCACTGATCTTTTCAAAGTGCATCTGTACTGCTGGGAGGCAAACGAGCTGTCCTACTCCGCCTACTGTCAGGGAAGAGAGAGAGATGAGATCAAAGGATGCAGGATATAGAGGTTAGGAAATAGAGGGGGAGAAAGACCTAATAACGGCCTCTCTTGAAAACGAACAGTATCATGCAATGGCACCTGAAAGCGTGCAATGAGAGTTAACTTATAAGCCATAACCTCTGCGAACCGTTTGTCGCTTCTGTCATTTTCCTAAAATACATTCCTACTCAGTTTGTGAGTGCTATAGGTATATTTTGATCCACAGATTAAATAGTTGCATCATTACAAAGTATTGAATTATCAGGATAATTTATTACCAAGTGACATATCTGCATTGCTGTTTAACCAACATATTATTTTAAATAAAAAGAAAAAATGTTTTAAATAACTTGTTCTTGCCTGACATGAATATTACAAAAAAAATCTACCTCCAAAAACTAGGTAAAATATGCAATATTCATATTCCAGCATACATTACAGTTAAGCACTGGAAAGCTGAATAAAAATAATGATTTTTAGGAAATACATTGTGCAGACATGTTAAATTATTGCATATTAGTGCCCAGTTTTATGTATTTTTTATGTGAATATTAGTGAGTGCAAACTTAATTTATCTATTAACTGTCTAGTAGATCTCACACCATGGGATATTCAGATAATTAGTCCGTTTCTCAAACTTGTGGACTGTCCTCGTGCATTTAAGAGTCACTGATTTTTTTAGGTAACCAAGGAATAAGCCAAGTGAGTCACTTCTTGTGTTTACATATTACAATATTTAGCATTTTTGTAATTCATTCCACAAGTCATTTACTTTAAAAAGACTGGACATTTACTTATAGTGAAATGCTGTTCAGCGAACAAGGAATGTTCTCAGAACTTTTGGCATTTTTTAAATATTACAGAACATTTAGAATGTTCATAGAACATTCAAACGTAACATTACGAAAATGTTTGGAAAAATATCAAATGGAATGTTCCCTTAATGTTTAAAAAAAAGATTCAAGCTGGACGTTTTGAACGTTCAGAGAACATTCAGAATTAGTGTTTTTATAACTTAATGGGAATGTTAGCAGAATGTTCTTACAAACATATTGTTAGCTGGTCTGGAGTGTTTTTCTGTATCCTTAACACACTTGCTCCATGTTTAAAGCGCTCTTAAAGTTTATTAAAGCATAAATGGAGTCAGGGAGTAAAACAAAACATATTTCAACATAACTTTATACCGCTCAAAATACACAACAATACAAAATACAAAGTAGAAAACAGTATAGTCTCTTGTTCTCCTCAGAGGAGAGATGTGGAGAGAGGACGGACCTCTCTGTAATACATTAAAGAAGGGCCTTTCTACTGTCTTTTAGATCTGCTGTGTGATGTTTGATATTGAGATTAAACTAAAAAAGCTCTGTATGACGGTAACACTCTGTCTCCATCTGTTGGCCAACCACTAGATATAATTGTATGAATGCTAGTGTATGAACAAGCAGGAAAAATATACCTTAAAAATGAAACATTCTTATATACACATACCAGCAAACATACGGTTTTTAGGCTCATTTTGCAGTATAGTGGTTTCAATTGTTCACACACACCATGATGCAAATGTGTCTCTGATGCCCCTGTGTCTGTGGGTGTATGCTTGGTATATTGTGATGTGTTTCAGAAAGCAATGCTTTGTAACTTTTTACATGTTTTAGTGGTATATATGTGATACAGTTACTTTAGGGGGCTAATTTTATTTTACCTAGAGAGATTTCCTGCTTTTTGACTCACAGCACATTGTATTGAGACCCTACAGAGATATGTTCTGAGACATTTGACTGGGGATGGCTGGAAATATTGAGAAACTGAATAAGGAGTGTCAAAACACTGAAAACTCCATGAGTGTTTGTCTCTTTCTCTCCGTCAGTAGCGGTCTTCTTTTTTCCAGTTATCCCCAAACCCATCTCTCTGACTGAGAAGACTTCAGTTGTACTGACTCGCTGTTGTCTCCATCTGCCTGCAGCCAAACAAAGGTAAATAAAACATCAGAGGAAAACAAAAAAACTATACAAACTTTATTTTAGTTAAGCTCAATAAGCATCTGTTGGATGGTGATTACCACAGAAAATATGTTTGTATCATTTCCAAGTTATTATGGAAGCCTTAAGAGGCCATGCATTGTTTTTTAATGTCTTGTTTTTTATTTTCTTATGATCTCAACTCAGCAAAAGTTGTTTTTTGAGGTCTTGTTTCTGTTTTAACAAAAGTCTCTTCTGCTCACCTAGTCTGCATTTGATAAATACAGTAAAAATCATAAATATTCTGAAATATTATTAATAAATATTCTGAATTATTATTATTATTGTTAAAATAACTATATTCTATTTGAATATTTTTTTAAAATGTAATTTATTCCTGTGATGCAAAGCTGAATTTTCAGCATCATTACTCCAGTCTTCAGTGTCACATGATTCTTCAGAAATCATTCTAATATTTGGTTTGGTGCTCCAGATTATTTTATTTTTTTTTGTCAATGCTGAAAACAGTTGTGCAGCTTAATACCATTTAAGTTCAAAAGAACAGCATTTATTTGAAATAAATATATTTTTTAACATTATAAATGTTATTTAATACGTACATTCAATTTCTTTAAAAAAAAAAAACTTTTAATTGTGCACTGTATTGTGTATATGCTACTATATAATGGGTGAACAAATTTGCATTTGTTTTAATGAAAAATATTATTTTATTATATAATATTACTGTTTGTGGAAAGCTTGTGTTGTGCCGCCAGTAATTTATTAATAATAAATAACACTGATATCATATGATATCCATGTATGTCCACTAGCTACATCCATTAGTACATTATTCACCTCAATTTATAGAAATTAACCATATTACCATAAATTTGACAAAATTTGGTAATGGCATCAAGCTCACAACAATTAACTGACCTTGCTCGCGATAGCTTTCAGTTTACCCAGTAACGAAGGAGTATTTGAGTAAACAACATCATCCTCATTCTCTTCCCCCTCTCCCTCTGCTAATGCACAGCTGTCCGCTGCTGGCAACTCACAGTCCTTATTAGCCGACATCACTAGTCTGGAGTATTTATATTCAAGCCTGTACAACAAAAGAAAAGAGGTCAAAAATTAAAAAGCACTTTTTGCATCTCAAGCTGAATTTCAATTGACAGCTTGTTACCTTTTGTTCTTTTTCCAGAAATAACATGTGAGAGAAACCAAGAGGACAGCCATGAAGGCTCCGCCCCCAATTCCGGCTTTCACCCATAGGGTGACCACCTCACAGTGGGCAGAGGTCTTGCTCGGGAGCGATATCCCTTTGGTGCAAAATTTTGGTTCGTTCCACACATACAGGGTGTCCTGTTACGAGAAGGACACATGAAAAATCAGAACGATATCAAATAAATTGTACCAGATGTATTTGTGGAAAGAGATGTACCTGCACTCTTCCTTTGCACGCTCCTTCTATCGAATGGTAGTCGGTTTCAGTGCAGAGAGGACAAGCGCTCGAGCTCTCCCAGAGGAAATGAAACTCACATCCATTGCATGTACCTGCTGGGCACTTGCTAAACACACAAACACACAATTAAGAAGTGTTTTTTCATGATTAACGTTACCACATTGTCTTTTCTTTAAGCAATTTAAAATCTTTGAAAATGTACACTACCAGTCAAAAGTTTTTGGACAGTAAGATTTTTAATCTTTTTTTAAAGAAGTGTCTTCTGCTCACCAAGCCTGCATTTATTTGATCCAAAGTGCAGCAAAAACAATAAAATTTTGAAATATTTTTACTATTTAAAATAACTGCTTTCTATTTGAAAATATTTTAAAATGTAATTTATTCTTGTGATCAAAGCTACATTTTCAGCATCATTACTCTAGTCTTTAGTGTCACATGATCCTTCAGAAATCAGTCTAATATGCTGATTTGCTGTTCAAGAAGCATTTATTATTATTATTATTATTATTATTATTATTATTAATATTATTATTATTATTATTATCAATATTTAAAACAGTTGAGTACATTTTTAAGGATTCTTTGATGAATAGAAAGATCTAAAGATCAGCATTTATCTGAAATAAAAAGCTTTTGTAACATTATACACTATGACTATACCATTCAAAAGCTTGTAGTCAGCATAATTTATTTGTCTATTTTTTTTTTCTTTGTATGTTTGTTTTATTTAGCAAGGATGCTTTAAATTGATCAAAAGTGATGATAAAGACATTTATAATGTTACAAAAGATTTGTATTTCGGATAAATGCTGTTCTTCTGAACTTTCTATTCATCAAAGAAACCTGAAAAAAATCTACTCAACATAATAATAATAAAAAATGTTTTGTTTTTTTTTGAGCAGCAAATCAGAATATTAGAATGATTTCTGTAGTAGCATGTAACTGGAGTAATGATGCTAAAAATGCAGCTTTGAAATCACAGGAATAAATGACATTTTAAAATATATTCAAAATATTTCAAAATTTTACAGTTTTTGCTGTACTTTGGATGAAATAAATGCAGGCTTGGTGAGCAGAAGAGAGTTCTTTAAAAAACATTAACAATCTTACTGTTCAAAAACTTTTGACTGGTAGTGTAAGTAATCAGTCCAGCAATTTTTGTGGATGGCATTTGTAGCAGAATGGTTCATTTCAGTGCATTTAGAACCCAACTCATTTGCAAAATCAACATTTCTCATTTCACACACAGAAAAAGTGTAAATGCAAATCTGCAAACATTGAATATTCATTGCATATTTGCAACTGGCCTGCAAACCTTTGAATGGTATTTGTATTAGCATTTATATTAATAACGGTGTTTCACTCATGGGTAATATTTCAGCTGTTGAGCTTCGATGATAATTCACCATATACAAAGAATGCAAATGATGCAAATTTGAAAAATGCTAATTTTTGTTACACGTCCCGTCTGTTTTTTTTATCCATACAGATAATTTTACTGAGATACTCAGCTAATCACGTTTTAATAAAAAATGCAATGCGTTGAACATATTTAATATGTTAACTTGGTCCTAAAATACATGCATTTATGAACAAATACAGATAATAAATAGAAACACACTAACCTTGGTACAGTGAGCTCTCCGCGTGCACTCTTCTCAGGATTGCAACGCAGAGTCACGACTGTGCTACGGCCGTTCAGACAGGATGCTGTGGGCTGTGGTGAGCTGAGGTGAAAAAATACTTGTATTATAAATGAAATATCATTGCACACATCAACTACCTATTTTAAACTAGTTAATCTTTCTTTACCGATAGAAAAAGCTGATATCTGGAACTTTCCATGAAGACTCAGGGAAGAGGTCTGAGCTGACAGTGACCCCATCCAGACTGTTATGAACAGAAGCTCCTGAGAAATGGATGTATGATGGAAGTGAGACGAGTAAGAAATCAGAACACCTGTATTCTGAAGGGAGCTAAACACAAAAGTGCCATGTAAAATGTCTTTATTGTAGATTAGAGGTGGCCAAAGTTCACATATAGTCTCTGTATTTCAATAATAAATAATAAAAAATGCACCACGGTTTCCACAAAAATAACTGTTTTCAACATTAATAATAAGAAGAAATGTTTCTTGAGCAGCAAATCAGCATATTAGACTGATTTCTGAAGGATCGTATGATACTGAAGACTTGAGTAATGATGCGGAAAATTTATCTTTGCGTCACAGGAATAAATTATATTTTAAAATATATTAACATAGAAAACAGCTATTTTTAAATTGTGATAATGTTTCACAATATTACTATTTTTGCTGTATTTTTGATCAAATAAATGCAGCCTTGGTGAGCGTAAGAGACTGAACGGTAGTGTGTGTTAAATACCATTAAAGAAATAAGCTTACCAAGGAAAGTGTCAGCCAGACTGATGGACTGAGACGACAGGGATGTCCTAAATCCCCGTCCATCTGCAGGGATGATGGTCGATTGGCACACGAAAGTCTCAACGAAATTGTTAAGGTCAGCAGATTCATTTTGCAGGTCCTTACTGGACAGATCCGTCACATTGTCTGTGCACACCGCCACCTTCCTCCCCTGTGACAGAAAGCAAAATATATTAAGAACTAAAACAGCAATTTCTACTTTCTATCAAAACAATCTATTTTTAGTCTGCTAAAGATAAAGATGTGTGTATATGAGAGTACCTCAGCCCCACACAGACTGATGTTAAACTGGTGGTAGTATTTAGTTCCCTTGGAAGTGAAACTAGGCCCGTTCATGATTGAACCCACTGAACTCAAGGCACTCAAGTCGTAGGTCAGCGTTCGGTTCTGGTCCATATGTGAGAAGGTGCAGTCGTTAAAACACACTGAGTGCTCCTGGACACACATAAAACACATTTTGCATGTTAACCATTGTTAAAAAGCAACATACGTATACATTTCCTCTTGTTTTACTCATACCTTGTTGCTCTTGCTTCCAGGACCGCAGGGCTGACAGGCCTCCTGGCCATAAATGTGATGCCCAGAGAGGAAAGTGTTGATCGGGCACTCCTGGCACAGGTTGGTGTCTTTGTTGATGAAGTGTCCAGCAGGACAGGGGACACAGGAGGAGCCATCCTGCTGACTCATCATAGCACAGGCGTGGCAACCAGACGCTGAGCCATCCATCGCATTAGTCACCATGATCGAGTAGATCTTAGCAATGTCATTTACATACTGACGCACCTGAGAGAGAAAGACACAGCGAATGAGAACTTTTACACATGACAAAAAGGTATTTGCATATATACTAATTTCTGTTGTGAATACTTACATCAGAGGCTTTGTTGGTGCGTTGGAAAGCCCATGTATATGAAACCGAAGCATTTTTGGTCATAGTGTGGGTGTACGCTTGTCTCGGCTTACTCCCTACCCATGATTCCACAACATTTGTGCTCTTCCTGTTTACATCCTATGGAGAAAATGCATTGATTCGGTAAATAACTCAGTATAATAACTGGAGTATTATACATTGTTCATGATACATTTTTTTCTGAAATGCTTTAGTTCTAACATTTTTTAAATGTTACTACTTGTTTCGTAATGTTCAGAGAACATTCAAAACTAAAACTGCTTGCAAAATGATCAAATAGAATGTTTCCTCATTTTCAAAACTTGTTTAAAAACTGTAAGTTTTGAATGTTCAGAGAACATTCAGAAAAAACATTTTCATAACAATAACATTACATTTTTCTTTATCGTTGCATACAGCCTACTGTTTCTCATACTGTTTTTTGGTTAAATTATTGTCTTACTATCATAAAATAGAGTTCACAGTCTGCGCTGCAGTTGGTCTCGAAGATAAAAGTGATTCGGCCGAACTCAGTAGCTGAAGCATCGTCCACAGAAGTAGGAAGTCTGATAGAGATAAAATGAGAGATAGAGATAAATGTTCTATGCACAATCAACATTTTAACACTGAAACTGTAGATCTGACTCACTTGAATCCAGGCACTCGTAAATTTAAGATGAGGTAATCATTATCTGAGCCGCCCACTCCGCTACGAATGTGGTCTCCAGCCACCTCCCAACCTACAGAAAAAAATGGATCATAGACCATTCACTTCATTGACATGTGTATGTACATGCTATATATATATATATATATATATATATATATATATATATATATATATATATATATGTATATATATACGAAAGAAGATATTTTGAAAAATGTTGGTATCCGAACAGTTGATGAGCAACATTGACTTCCATAATATTTTTTTTTTTCCCTACTATGGAAGTCAATGGTGCTCATCAACTGTTCGGATCCCAACATTTTTTAAAATATCATCTTTTGTGTTCAACAGAAGAAAGAAATTTTCATTCTGAAAGTGAACTAATCCTTTAAGTTTTTCTCTTACCATTCATTTCATCACATTTGGAGTTGCCCACATTAAAACAAGAAGTTTTCATATTCCTCGGCAGGATGTTCCACCACTTGTATTCATATCCCAAAGAAGGTTCAGTTCCTCCCGGGCATCTTTGACATTCTGTGCCAGAAGAAATCTTCTCCGTTACACACCAGTACCAGTAAACCTACAGTGTTGAATAATACATGAGTATGTATCTATGTTAATGTGTGTCTATATACCTGTGGTGCCATCAGAATAAGTGCCTTGAGGGCAAGGTAAACAGGTGGAAGAGTTGTGCATGTAGAAGCCTGGATTGCAGGGTGGACAGTCCTCTTTCTCTCCAGAAGGGGGCAGCGTCACAGCACCGGTCACATTCTCCAGGCACACCTGAGGCTCCACCCACCTGTACAGTATCTGGGTCTAAAATAATACAGCAATTTAAAAATGAACAAAATATTCACACATAATTTACAACAAAATAATTCAGCATTATATCCTACCTTGCCGTCACTATCACACGCCGTGTGGATTTGAAAATAGTCTTTCTCTGTACAAGGAGGCCTCTCCTTACACTGCGACCATCCCTCCTCTAGAACACACACATGTAGAGAAACATTACACTCTTAAAATTAAAGGTGCTTCACGATGCCATAGAAGAACCTTTTTTGTCTAAATGGTTCCATAAAGAACCTTTAACATCTGAAGAACCTTTCTGTTTCACAAAAGGTTCTTTGTGGCGAATAAGATTCTTCAGATTATAAAAAGGTAAGAAAGAGATGGTTCTTTGAAGAACCTTTGACTGAATGGTTCTCTGTGTAACTAAAAATGGTTCTTTTATGACATTGCTGTGAAGAACCTTTTAAGCACCTTTATTTTTAAGAGTGTAGGGTGACCATACGTACTCTTTTTCCCATCCAGGATTTCTAAATTGCCTAAAATGTCCGGATTTTTGCCTTTGTTTTCCTGTTGACATGCTCTCTACAGTTCTAGGGCCAGATTTACTAACAATTTACGCCAGCGCAAACTGTCTTTTGGCATTAAAATAATACTGTCAGGATTTACTAAAGACACGCAGTGAAGAATTAGCGCTGAAAAGGCGTGGACACAGTTATTTTTGTGCCTGACCTTATTGAATATGCATTTATAGGAGTTTCTCTTTCAGACGCAAAATTTATGGGAGGAGAGTATTAAAATGAATCGCGCAATACGATACACTAACGTTTGTGCTTGTCAAATTACTAGTATTTGCGCGATTATTTAACACCCAAAAAAAAAGCATGTCTTAAAGCAGGCGGTAATTTGCGCTGCTCTTGGTAGATTGCGCTGGTTATTATGGAAATGATCTGGCCGCGTCTGTGTTCTTTAATGTGTGCATTGTCAGTAAACCACACGCAGAATTTTCCCCTCCCATCTGCACTTTTATGGAATTGCACTCTAACACTAATTTGCCCTGTTTAGTAAATCTGGCCCCTAGAGTCCAATTGGTCAATTATGCACAATGCCTGCTCACTGTTGAAACTACTTTTCAGTCATTACCTTCTGTAAGTATGAATACATTAGGAAAACAAAGCAAAACCCAGACATTTTAGGAAATTTAGAAATACCGACCAGGAAAAAGAGGATGTATGGTCATACTAAAAACATTTTACATACTGAAAAAGTGTTTTAGTTACTGGATTGTTTTGGATTCTTGCTAAAATGATCACAATAAGCCGTATGCAGATTGTTTGGTAAAACAAAGAATGTAAGAAATCATCTGAATGACTGATTTTTGTGTGTTCGTACGGGAATACTGTGTTTCAGAGCATGGTGTACACGAACTGGCTCCCTTTCCAGAGTAAGTGTTCCTGGGGCAGAGGTCACATGAGGAAGAGCCTGGAGTTTTACTGAAGGTGCCTGGCCTGCATGGAAAACACTCTGACGTGTACGCCACACCTGCTCACAAAACGTGTTAAAAAAACTTAATATGACCATAAAACATCAAGACTGCACCTGAATTGATTTGTCATAAAGAAGGGTGTGAGACACAAAAGTAGACATTGTTTGATCAGAATCTCACACCTTCGATCTGGATGTTTTTCAAAAGGACCGGCTTCACTGGTTTCCCACCCAAGAGCATTCCTGTGGTTCTCCAGTACAGAATATTAGTTCCTGACTTCAGATTTACCTGTGATATATAAAAACAGCTACATTAGACACCAATACTGCAAAATTCTTAAAGGGACAGTCCACCCAAAAATGAAAATTCTGTGATCACTTTCTCACACACATTTCATTCCAAACCTATCTCTGGAACACAAAAGAAGATATTTGGTAACTAAACAGTTTGGGTTCCCGAAACTGTTTGGTTATCAACATTCTTCAAAATTTCTTCTTTTGTGATCATCAGAAGTCATACATGTTTGGAACGACATGAGGGTGAGTAAATGATGACGGAATGTTCAATTTTGGGTGAACTGTCCCTTTAAATATGAATAAAATCACTAACCGTATGGGTTCCCCACTCTCCGTTAGGGGTGAGTTTGATCCATTTCTCACTCCCTGTCTGGTCCATCTCCTGACATTGGTCATTCTGGATCTGCACCAAAAATTAAATATATTATTTTTAGAGACATATTTTCACTTACGACACAGCTGTAGAAAAAAAAAAAGAAAGATGTATAAAGTAAAACACACAAAGAACTCGAAGAAGACGTTGCTGTCAACATATTGGTAATCAAAAGAGACAGATCCCTGCTTCATGAGATGCACCGCATACACCAGTGATACTGTGCAGTCATCACGATTAGATTCCAAGTGAGTTCCCTGAGCTGTCCATGAAGAGCTGCAATTAACAACACAATGTTAACAGGTAGATCCAGATCTTGTAAAAGCTTAGAGAACAGAATATAGGAATATATATTTCAGTATGGCCTGTAATTTGGCACTGACTTGTTGCAGGTCATTGAGTCATCCCCTGAACCTCCTGAGTCCATGTATGTGGCCAGACTGCTGAATCCCGCAGGGATGGAGTCCCACTGGTCAAAACGCACGCCACTGCCCAGCGAATAAGAGCCAGCCGCACATGATGTGCACTGCTGGGATGACATCTCTAAAAACTCCCCAGCTTCACAAGAAAAAGCTGTACAACAAGTAAGCACAGACTGTGTTTGCATACTGACACAATACAAAGGCCTTCAGATGTTTTCAGACACATTTAAATTGCATAAATGCTTTTGCTTTTAATAGCAAAATACAAAACCAAGGAAATGTTCCCATGCTTTCTTTAAATTAAATGTCACTTGGTTTGAGATTTTAAGTAATGCAATGCATGTTCATTAAGAGTGTCTATATGTGGTTGTTTTCTTACTGCAGTCTGTGCCTCTGACTGGCTCTGGAAGGCCTGAGCAGCTTCCCTGTCTGTGAGGAATGGCAACTCTCCATCTGGAGCCTGTGCTGTCACACTCCGTGTACTCGAAGTAGTAGTCTGTCTGAAACACACATGCAGATATCGACATATTTAAACATTTACATTAAACAAAGTTATGGTCATTAATAGTGACCTTTTTTCATAAACCCACTACAAAAATAAATAATAAATAGATAAATAACAAATTGAGTATTTTAACATACAGTATTATATAATATTATACAATATAATACTTGTAATAATTTTTTTTCTTTTTTTACATTTTTTAATGTATAGTAATCTGTCTGAAACCCATATTCATATTCACACTTACATATTCAGACATTTACATCAACCACAAATTATGGCCATTAAAGGTGACCATGTCATAAACCAGCAAGCATAAAAAGTTTAATATCTGTAATATTTTAATGCAGTGATTTTTTTTCCCATTTGGCAATGATTTCTGCTTTCGCCACTGGAACAGCTTATCCCCACAGCTACCATTCTGTGTTAAAATAAAAAATAAAATAAAATAAAAATAAAATAAATCCTGGATATATGTGCAAAAAAAAAAAAAAATCATGGACAAAATTTTTTGAGCAAAAAATAAAATAAATAAATAAATAAATAAATCCTGGATGCATGTGCAAAAAAAATAAATAAATAAATAAAAATAAAAATCATGGACAAAATATATTTTGACACATGAAAAGGGTGTTTTAGTAAAAAATAAAATAAAAATAAAAAATTAAGTAAAATAAACTCTAAAAAAAAAAAAAAAATCCTGGATACATGTGTAAAAAAAAAAAATCATGGACAAAATGTGTTCTGACATCCATAAAAAAAAGGTTTTCAGCAAAAAATAAATAAATAAATAAAATGAAATAAAACAAAACAAAAACAATTGCTTTTGTGCTCTTCTCAAACACAGACATCTTTACAGAAATTGCCCTTTCAAAACATATGGTCATGTGACATAATTTGTGCCATTTTTTAGATTAAACAGGTGGCACATGTTACCCCACTCACCCCTTCCTGATCTTTTACTGTTTCCAAAACACACAAACTCTCAAGCACATATGACAGATAGTTAGATATTGTGTTTTGTTTTGTTTTGTTTTGTGTGTGTGTGTGTGTGTGTGTGTGTGTGCAATAGCAGGGGGGATGGGGACGGTCTGTCTATCTGCCTTCTGTCCCCACACAGTCGCCAGGGCAACGGCCAGGAGCCCTGTGACTGTTTTCATTACGATTCCTCATTGCTTTTGGCTGTGGATGGTAATGAATTAAGAGCCTGATATACACTGATAACAACCTGAAATAATGAGGCCACTAAATACCTCCTGTGTGTGTGGGTCTTTGTTGACAGATCTTTTATGCAAATCCGTGTGTGTCCAATGCTCTGAAACGCAGCGATTGTTTTCTGCTCCTTTAGGGGCCTGATACACACACAAAAGCCAAATCGAACCCCATACACACACAGGTAAGAGCGCATACAGTGTATTAAATTACATATACCACCATAATACAGTGTAATGAAGTTGTTGCCATCAGGAAGATGATGGATACATCCCACTGGAGGTGCTTGTCATCTGGTAATGCTTGGTTACAGCACACACATTATCACTAATGGTGCACCTGCACCTGCCACTATTACGCAGCATCCCCCACTCTTAAAGGAACAGTTCACCCCAAAATTAAGATTCTGATATCATTACTCACCCCATGTTGTTCCAAAACTGCATTAGTGACCCTGGACCACAAAACCAGTGTTAAGTAGCACGGGTATATTTGTAGCAATAGCCAAAAATACATTGTATGGGTCAAAATGATCGATTTTTCTTTTATGCCAAAAATCATTAAGTAAAGATCATGTTCCATGAAGATATTTTGTAAATTTCCTACTGTAAATAAATCAAAACGTAATTTTTGATTAGTAATATGCATTGCTAAGAACTTCATTTGGACAACTTTAAAGGCGATTTTCTCAGCATTTTGATTTAAATTTAGATTTCTAGATTTTCAAATAGTTGTATCTCGACCAAATATTGTCCTAACAAAACCGTACATCAATGGAAAGCTTATTTATTCAGCTTTTCAATTTTTTCAAAAAAAAAAAACTGAACCTAATAACTGGTTTTGTGGTCCTTGGTCACATTTTATATAAAAAGCTGAATGTTTTTCTATTCAATAAAAGCAAATGGTAACTGAGGCTGTCATCCCTCCGTTCATTTTTGGGTGAAGTGTCCCTTTAATAAGCGCGTCTTTGTATGCAAATATGGATGAGGCAAGAATAACACGACAGACTTTTCAAATTAAACGTAGGGTGGAGACCCAGAGAGGTTATTCGAGTCGTATAAATATGTTTAAAGTTCATATTCCATTTTACAAGCTCTGCAGCGCATAACACACAATAATCGAGCTGTCCTCTGATTGGCCAGTTGAGCGCCGCGTCATCATATTATAGGATCGTCTGTAACCATTTTAATGTCAATAACAAAATGTTCTTTTTGCTTTTTCGTCACGGATTTTGTAAATACGTAGCTATTATGTCTGCGTATTAAAAATTAATAATACGTAATAACGATAATACGCATTAAAGGCATTTTAGAAGCTCACAATCATGCGAATACCATTAATTTTAAATAGTTATACGCAGACACAAAATGTGCCTACGTCGTGACTGGTTTAATGATATTTAAAATATATCATAAATGCTGTCGTTTACCTCTTTACACTGTGGCAGGTTGCCTGACGCTCGTGCGCAGAGGAAGAGGGTTACAAAGCGCACAAAATAACAGGCTGTCCAAAGCGCCCTCTTCTCCATCTCATAAAGGCTGGAATTAAAGGAAAGCAAGAGATGCCGAGGATCTGGATGAAGATAACGAGGTTCCGCGATGTCAATGCATAAACTAGCTTACAGACTGAAATGCGACTACAGACCACTGCTCTTACTGTAGTTGCGCTCGTGCGCTCTGATTGACAGCGCGCGGTCTAAGCCTCCCAGACAGTTCACATGGCATCTTTCATTTAGGCCAAGTTAACCTTTTTGTTAAGTCAGCTAAATTTCACATTCCAAAAATAAATAATATGTAAACAAATAAACAAACGCTATATAGTTGAACACTGGATGTTCTTGTATAATTTAAAGCGACCCTTAGTAAGGAAGTCATGCTGGGAGAGCATGACAGAGACAATATGCAATAAATAATTCAGTAATATTACACCATTACACGACCTCATTTATTTATTGTCAGGATGAAAACAGAAAACAGCAATGCAAGTGAGCATAAATAAACATCTGCAAAGTATCTAATGCCTTTTGGCTTATGCATGCATTACTGTAAGACAGTTCACATGTAATTTTCACTCTATTATAAAGATGAAACAGATATACAGGAAAATTACATATTTTAATTTCTAAATCACTGCAGCAAAAATGTTTCATTATTTGAAATTAGTTATTGTAAATCAAAATTACATTGTTCTAACAGCATTCTTCTTGGTTTAGGCATTTTTCCTATAAATATATGCAAAGGTACACTTGAATAAGCTATATATATATATATTAATCTAGTTTTATGTTGCATTTCAGCATTAACAGAACAATATAGGACTAACACAAGTCCTCACAGACTGAGACATTCTTATTAATTATACTATAAAAGAGAGGCGAAACAAAACGCCATGGAATTAATCAAAATAAAATAAAATAATATACATTCATAAACTAAGTAACATTTTCTCCAGATTCAACAACAGATGGCGCTGTTGAAACCACAATTAATCTGAAAGCGTGTTTTATGTTAAACATTACCACACAAAACCTTACTCTACTAACGAGTTTCGTCCACATATAAGGTGACAACCCACATAAATGTACACTTTTAAAACACAAACCAACATTCAGCCAAAAACATTCAAACAGCTCTCAGAACGGAAGTCACCAGCGGGCTCCTGTAGACACTTCCGCTCTGTTCGAGGCGAGGCAGAAAAAAAGCGTGTCCTCCATCCTGGTATTTGGCTTCATCCTGGTCCCTGCGAAGTCCCCGTACCCAAAACAGGAAGTAAGTACCAAAACCAAAGCTAAATTTCACTTTCGCTCACCTCTGTGCGCTGGACTTGTATCTTTCTACTCTTTACATGAAAAATAACGCGCTGAGATCGAATAAATGCCGTCGACTCCTCACGGCTTCATGTTGCACATAAACATGGCGTCCCATTAGTCCTCATCTGCTTATATTAAATGAGCACAAAGGAAATTTACAACAAGACAATAAACAGAATGGTGCATATTATTGTTTTATGCTGATGTTATTCAGCTTCTTCATAAAAAGTGTCTGGACTGTGATCGAGAGTCTTACATTTGTGTGTTTTATTCAAGTTTGCGTTGGCTTAAATGTGAATGGAGAAGTATATACAGCAATAGTGGTTGCAAGCATACTGTCTGAATTTTTAGACAGATGTAATAAAGTGTTTAGGCTTCTCTGTAGCACATTAGAAGTGAGTCTGTCTGACTGTGTGTGTATTAACCTGTAGGCTGAGCATGAACACAGGAGATGTCCCAGCCACTGTGACCCTTGAATCCGTCAATTCTGTCACATTTACTCAGGACACTGATGGAAACATAATTCTGCACTGCCCTCAAAATGGTGAGACGCACTCCAGATGATCACAACCTGTGACCCATCTCATGATATTGTGCCTTATTATGTTGTATTTGTTTATATAATGTTCTTGTGTGGTTTGGACATGCAGATGGAGAGGATCTGGGTTCAGACAGGACCACCGAACGTGTTCACAAACGACTGCGGTTGTCCAATGAAGATGGAGAAGACCCTCAGGACTCTACCTCAACGGAGTATTCTGTTGTCACTCTGCCAAGCAAGTATAAACACACATGGACATTGTTGTACACTGTTTATAAAGTGACTTTTATTCCGAATGATAATGCAAATGCAGTATACACACACACACACACACACACACACACACACACATATATATATATATATAATAAAAAAGAATAAATAAAGCTAGTGTTAGAGGCTTTTATATTTATATATATATATATATATATATATATATATATATATATATATATATATATAGAATAAAAATTTATATATATATATATATATATATATATAAATAAATAAATTTTATATATAAAATTTATTGTGTGTATATATATATATATATATATATATATATATATATATATATAATATTTAAAAAAAAAATAAAGCTAGTATATATATATATATATATATATATATATATATATATATATATCATGCTTTAATATTTAAATAAAAACAGTTACATTTAAATTTCTATATAATAATAAATAATTACATAAATGTATTTATTTGTAATATTTTAATAATTTTTTTTACATTTAAAATTGTTAAAGATTAAAAACATTAACTGTTTCACTTGCACTTGATGATATAATGCACTGAACTGTAAAGAGGGATATTTTATTGACTGGTTTGTGCTGATTTTAGTTACAGAAGGTGATGAAAGTTTTGAGGTGACAATGACTGCTACAGAGATGAGAGATGGGGAGCTGGAATCAGACGATCCTTCTGAAACAACGGTAGAAACCTTAGTTTATATGTTTATTAGTGCTATACAGATTAGTTAGCAGCTTTCATTGCTAGCTTTGCATGCATTTAATACTTCATTTAGTGTGTTATATATTTATTTCTGATTATTTAGGTAGTTTTGTGTGTATGTAAAAAATGTATACATAAATATAAAAAACAAAAAATGTCAACAGGATAAAGATTCTTCTGGCCAAAAGAAAGGTAAAGATGTATCAGCTGTCAGTCAAGCCTGGTTCACCACGAAAGAGGATAAAGACACACTGGTTAATAAGGGTAAGACATATTCCACATAGATACAGGTCTGTATTGTCATGCAAACCCAGTATAAGAAATATAGGAGATGATATTAATACACACAGTCTTATTATTTGTCATATATCCTCAGGTCACAAATGGAAACAGGGTATGTGGTCAAAAGAGGAGATTGATCTCCTGATGAGCAACATAGAGCGTTATTTAAAGGTGAGCATGCATTATAGATGCATCACATTTGCTGGAGGTGCTATCTTTGATTTGCACCCTCAGTATTCATCTGTCTGTGCATCCAAACTCAGAACCGAGGGATCCAGGATCCTGCAGAAATCATCTTTGAGATGTCGAAAGAGGAGCGAAAGGATTTTTACCGCAGTATAGCGTGTGGTTTGAACAGGCCGCTGTTCGCTGTGTACAGACGCGTATTACGAATGTACGATAACCGAAACCACGTAGGCAAGTAAGTTGCTTTTATTTATCTTTTAAACAGATTTACAAATCCAAACAGAATCAATTATACATCTAAAATGACTGGTGGAATATTTGATATGTGCTATTCTTGTCATTTAGATACACTGATGAGGAGATCAATAAACTGAAAGAGTAAGTTAAACCATGAATCTTGAATGCCATGAAGTGTGATCTGAGTTTGTGATCTGCATTGTAAGATTTGGCTGTGTGTTATTAGGTTAAGGGAGAAACATGGAAATGATTGGGCTACCATTGGGGCGGCACTTGGCCGCAGTGCATCGTCTGTGAAGGACCGCTGCCGACTCATGAAGGACACATGCAACACCGGTCAGTTTTTCCAAATTTCATTTTAGTGTCCCACCGAGAAGGTCGATTATACCAGGAGAAACATATCTGTTTAAAATATTTACTATATTTTTTCTATATTTACTATTTTACTTTATTTACTATATTATTCATTAATAAAAAAAACATTAAAAATAAAACATATATGTGTATATGATTTATATATATAATTTTATTTTACTTTTTATTTTATTTCACTACAATTTAGATTTTTTATTATTCATTAATAAAATAAATAAAATAAAAAAGAATCATATTAAATATTTTTATTTTTTATTTTATTAATGAATAATAAAAGTATTATTTTATAAATTATTGAAATTATAGCAAATATTATTATTATACTATAATATACTATAGAATTATAATTGTAAAATGATGTGTGTGTGTATATATGTATATTTAAAACGGTTACTATTAATAAAAATTATTTTAATGATAATATAAATGTAATGCTAATTATTTTTGATAAAGTTTTAAAATATTGAACATAGAAAATATTTAACACAGAAACTTGTTTATTAAAATAAATATAAACCAAACATGTTTATATCTTATGAAAGCTATATTTTAAAACTTAATTTTTAAAATAATTAGCATTATATTTTTATTATAATATTTATTAATTAACAAATAAAAATATTGCCATTGTTATTTTATCAGAATTATTGAATATATTAAAGCAAATTAAACAAATGTTTCTGTTATATATTTTATTAAACGAATTAATTATTAAAAATAATTATTATAAATGAAATAATAGAATATATTATACAGTACATTTTATATACACTTTTTTTGTATTTTTTAAATATGTAGTTAAACTATTTTCACTGCTGAAAAATTTGTGATCCTGTGTGACACTAACATCATCTTAAACTCTCATGCTTTAGGAAAATGGACAGAGGAGGAGGAGATAAGGTTGGCAGAGGTGGTCCACGAGTTGACAGGCACAGAGGCGGGCGACGTTGTAACTCAGGGAGTCTCTTGGGCATCAGTGGCTGAACTTGTCGGCACTCGCTCAGAGAAACAGTGCCGCTCCAAATGGCTCAACTACCTAAACTGGAAGCAGAGCGGTGGCACGGAGTGGACCAAAGAAGACGACATCAACCTTGTTCGCAGGTAGCTCACAGCAAAAGAGCTATTCACAATACTTATTCACAAACTAATTATAAATCATTAATCATAACTATGCATGAGCAGGATAGCCGAACTGGATGTGGAGGATGAGAATGATATTAATTGGGACATTCTGGCCGGTGGCTGGAGCAGTGTTCGCTCGCCTCAGTGGCTCCGCAGCAAATGGTGGACCATCAAAAGACAAGTGGCCAATCACAAGGAACTTCCTTTTCCTGGTGAGACAAAGTCTTCATAGTTCAGCATGTCTTATATGATATGAGTAAGACACTGAAGCAGTGTTTTCTGTGTTGTGTAGTCTTGTTGAAAGGGCTGCAGGATGTTGTGGAGGCACCGCCGTCTACGATGAACAAGGTCGTGGTGGTTGGTTCCCGATCTGCTAATGCTTCACCCAGCCCAGTCACCGCACTACAGATCCCTGTCCAGATTCCAGTGCAGATCACACATGTCTGTGAGTCAAATAACCTGTGAATGTGGTTTCAATGGGCAGTTTGTGATATTTGAATTTTGTTCAGTGCCGTTGCAGATTCAATGCACTGTTATTCATTGCAGCTTCTTCAGACGGTGCAAGCGGTACCTCAGAGAGTGAAACCATCACATTAAACTCCGGAGCTTTACAGACCTTTGAATTACTGCCTGTGAGTACCTCAGACTTTATTATGATCATTTTTCAAAACTGAAGGAATTAAAAGCTGTGTTTATAAATCATTTGTGTCTTTTCTTCCCTAGTCATTTCACTTGCAGCCCACTGGCACCCCTGGAACATATTTCCTCCAAACAGGAACCAATCAGAGCCTCCCACTCACACTCTCAGCCAATCCCACAGTCACACTCACAGCTGCAGCTTCGCCATCGTCACCAGACCAGATTATTTTACACAGCCTCACCGTAAGCCTTTTTGTGTGTTTTAGGTTTATTATAGTTATCTAAAACTATTCAAAAACATATTTGGTGAATGAAATACAATAAATAAAAGCCAAAACTTTTATTTCAGTTGCCAAGGGCAATTTTTTTTTTACATTTTTTTTTTTATTTTGTTGATATTGAAGTACTAAAATAACTAAAACTAAAACTACTAAAATAACTCAAACTAAAACTGAAATAAAAAGAAATAAAAACTATGTAGTCATTTAAAAAAAAACAATAAAAATGACAAAAACACACAACAAAATTACTAAAACTAAAATTATTAAATTACATTATTTAAAGTTTTAATTATTTATTAAAATTAAAATGACAGAAAACATAACAAAAACTAATTAAAATATTAATAATACTTATAATGGTATATTACTAATACTAAAATATATACATTCTTATATACAATATATATTATGCATTTAAATAAATAAATAAAAATTACAAAACACAGCATAAATACTGAAAATAAACTTTAAATTGTAATTTGTGTTTATTTTCCGTTTTAATTATTTTATTAAAAGTAAAATTTAAGTGACAAAGAAAATATTTAAAAAATACTAATTCAAAATATAAATATAATTCAAAAACTACAATAGTATGTTATTGATAATAAAATGTATACTTTAAAAAAACTAATAAAAACAAACAAAAAAAACAGCAAAATTAATCAATTTAAACCTAAAAAATTAATTATTTTAAGTTTTAATGTAAAGTTTTTACGTTGTAATTATTTCATTAAAGCTAAAATGAAAATGAAAATAAAAATAGAAGTGAATTCAAAATATTAACAAAAACTAAAATAGTATGTGAATGATGCTATATATATGCCAAAAATAATGTGCTGTCACAAAGCCTGTAATTCTCTCTTCTGCCCACTTTCACGTTCTGCATCAGACCGACAATGAGAATGTGACCGTCCAGATGTCCCACCCTGGCATCATCATCCAGACGGTGACCTCAGAGGACCTCTCGGACCCTCTCAGCCAATCAGAGCTGGAGGGAGAGCAGGAGCTTGTGAAGGAAGAGCCTTCGGAAAACCAAAACAACTCCGGAGAAGAGGAGCAGAATGAAGAGAGATCAAAAGATATACAAGAAGGAGAAAAGGTATCATCTTCTGATGCTCTTATAAAAATGAAAGTGTTCTCATGCCACCTTCCTGCTCAAGAAATTCTCCTTTCTTTGTTTAGACTCTCGACTCTCCTAAAGTTGGGGAAACGGTAGAGAGTTCTGGGATGGGTGAAGGAGCTGTGCTCATGGTTCCTTCTCCGAGCAGCTTTATTCCTACAAATGAGGAGATCAGCACAGATTCAGTCCTGCCGCTTGGGACACTGACAGGTAATGATGTTAACTACTTGACTAAGTCTGGTAAGTTAATTAGAAGGCTAACAGATAGTGAAAGCACTCTAACCATTTGTTTTTCCATGCAGATCCCATTCTTCAGAACCAGGAAGAGGGATCAGACTAATCAGCAAGACACAAAACACTGACTTTCCCTTCTATAGGGACAAAAGCAGCATGCAGGATCATCCGAAGCAACGTGCGTGCATCAAAACACTTCAGTATTTATTTATCATGCAAGTTCCTGAGCCTCATCTGTGTCTCAGTGCAGTTAAAAACATGAAATACTCTGAAACTACACTTTTTTTTTTTATGGTGTATTTAAAATTATGTAATGCGTTCATTATTTTAAATGTTATTTTTTTGTGTATGTATATCTAGATTTGACTAGTTTTTGTAGCCTACTTTCATGCTTAACAGTAAAACGTGATATAAAGATATGTGAAGCTGCACTGTTCTGATATATTCGAGAGGTTGTACAAGAATGTTTGCATCATTCCAAATGTCCGCTAGACTAGATGGCCATAATTTATCAAATGGTTTAAATATTCACCTTATCTGTAAGTTAGTGCCTCTGTGTTTATTTATTGAATAAACAAAATTTTGTCATCACTTGCATGTCATTACTGAAATGATCTGTTCTCATTAATAAAATGAACTGGACTATAGTAGTTTAGAGATTAAGGAACAGGGAAGAGGAAATAAATGTTATTTGTTAAATCTTAAATTATAAACATCAGACCCCAAATGCTGCCTTAAAGGAAGGATTGTACTACTGAGCTAGAATAGCTGACTTATTTATGCCTCTGTTTAATTATGCCTTTTATAGTTTGAGATAGTTTTTATTGATATTTTATTACAGTGTTTACTACGGTTTTGATTAAATTTTAGTTAAAAGTTTTTTTAGTCTTTTTTTATTATTTTCATTAGGTTTATTATTTTTTATATTACTATTTTATTTTGTTTTATTATTTTATTTTACCAGTTAACTACAACCAAACGAAAATTAGCAATGTTATATTGTTATATAATGTTTAATTGTAATTGTTATACGATGTTATATTGTATTTTATTTCAGCTTTATTTCAATTAACAACAACAAAAAAAGTTTTAGTTTTACATTAACCCTACCGTCACCTCTTACCTGTGAGCCACAGATCTCTTGTTTCACTATTCACCTGTAGGTGCTTTTCCAATAAATCAGTTAAAGCTTTCAGGTGGGTGATTGTTGTATGAGTTGGGATTTGAACAAATGCCTCTATCACAGCCTCATCAACAGAAACATGTGTTTAACTACTAACCCATTGTGGATTTCGGGTTTTGATGTTATGCCACTTTGTTGGATGTAATGACAACAATTTACAGTTAGCAAGAGTGAGATTTGAACTCGTGTCTCCTAGATGAAAATACAATGCTTTGTCCACTGCACCTGTTGAGTGCTTTGGATGGGGTTGTATTGAGAGCTTTGTTGTAAAGGATGACAGACTTAAGCAACAGTGGGATTTGAACCAACACTTTCATGTATGAAAGGCAAACACTTAATTGCCTCAACACAACCAATACTGGGATTTCAACTCAAATATATTTTAGGACAAGCTTTGTTTTATGTAATAAAATATGCTTTACCAATATTGGGACTATGCTTTAAGCCACTGTCTTCACTTAAAAACTTTGAAATGCATGAGATTTGAAACAAGACATAATTATCAATATCGGTATTTAATAATCAGTGTTTATTATTAATCAGTGATTCATCGGTCAGTATGTGTTTTTCAATCCTCTCATTCTTCATGGAGGAAAATGTTGTACAGTTTTGAGTAATGTGGGTAATGTGAGTAAATGGCAGATTGTTTTTTTTTTTAAATAAAAAAAGCGTGCATAAAAAGTAATTTTTTTATCATTCCTGCAAAGCAGTAACACTTTTTTTAAAAAATTGTTTAAATCATTTATTTTGGCATATTGCAAGACTTATTTTATGATTAAAATGTAATGTACTTGTTTGCAAACAGTTTACAGAAAATGGAATACAGACCTTACAAAACGTTCATCATTATTTTTTAAAATACGAATTCAAATCCAACTTTAATTTAATTAGTTGTAGATATGAGTAGATTTGTTAATTATTAATCTAATTTGCACAAACCTAGTGGTCACAAAGACCTGGTGAAATGTGAACCCACAAAGTTCCCCGGGTGTTTCAGTGGAACTTGTATAAAACCTTTCCATGTTTCACAACTTTGTACTAAAAATAAACACAACAAATGTATATTGTGTATATGTATTTATTCATTACATAAAATACAAACTACAACAGTTGATAACAAAAATTGCAAGGTTTTCACCGTATCAAATAACAGTGTTCAGCAATTTAGAAAAATGAACAAAAAGCATAATTTACAATGACTGCTGCATGTCTTTAATCAAGTGCTCTTATTCAAGATTGCATTTCTAATCATTTAAATACAAAATAAAGATTTTTCCTAATTAGGAATGTACCATAGGTGTGTCGTACAAATATAAAAGCATTATGCATTACATTGCCATGGCTTATTTCAAAACCTCCCAGTCTTGTCATTACATTGGCATATAGGTTAAGCTGTGTACAGCATTCAGGGTGCAAAATGTGTGCACGGATATCCCAGAGTGCTACTGATCGCTAGCATATTTGCATCTATAATCTGTTTAGTCCACTAACATGGCTCCGAAAGGCAGACTGGCCCTGCCCACACAAATGGGGCTTGTAGGAAAATTAATTCTCCTGATTCAAGAACTCAAGTGTGGTTATGTGGGGTTCCAAAGCACCCACATAGTGATGAACATTCCGCTGATTGGGACGGCTCCCGTGGAAAGTGTATTATAAGGCATTGCTCTGTTTATCACGTCCCACGTCATGGAAATACAAGTTGGCACAGATACACAGCAGAACGATGGAACAGAGCATGTAGTAGATCAAGTTGCGAAACTTGGGCTCCAGATCTCCTTGCCTATACCAGTATATCTGAAAGAGAAAGCGATGGATGTGATTTCATTTCTTTCGATTAGGAATTGCATTTGAGACCATTTATTTCTCTTCGGCACCATTTAAACAATTAAACATAATGCTTTTTAAATTAGTGTTGCACGTTCTAACTCACCAGAACCAACACTGAACCGCAGACTAGCATGATACAGATGGCAAAGAAAATGTTCAATGGCTTGGGAGGAAGAGAAGGGAAGACGAATGAGCTAATGATGGTCACCTGAAAGAGATGGCAAAATTTCAGAGTTAATAATGGCAATATGATTACAGACATTCTGAGATCTTTATGAGTGGTAAAACTTACCAGAACGAGTAAAGACGCAAGTCCACCGATCACTAGATTGATGATTCTATCCTGAAAGTAATCAATAAAAATATATTAGTGTAGTTCAACGGTGTCAAACTCAGTTCCTGGAGGGCCGCAGCCCTGCAGAGTTTTGTTCCAACCCTGCTCCAACACACAAAGCATGTAGTTTTCAAATAAGCCTGAAGGACTTGATTAGTTGGATCAGGTGTGTTTAATTACGGTTGCATCTAAACTCTGCAGGGCTCCGGCCCTCCAGGAACTGAGTTTGACACCCCTGGTGTAGTTGACAGAAATTAGTTGCACTGTATAGGTGCTGAAGTAAATATTATTTATTATTTAAAAAGCACCAATATACGGAATGCTTTGAATGAACAAAGCAGTGGGTTAAAATTTAAAATAAAAAATACTCACATTGAGAGATTTAAAGGAATAGTTCACCCAAAAATGTGAAATGCAATAATACGAGTCCATAAGAGTCTGTAATCCATAATAGTGCTTCCTCCAGTGAAAAAAAGTCCATCTTCTGTTGTCCTCCAACATCAAAATCCACCAATATAATTGTTTAGGAATGTTCTGGACTGTTTTTGCTTGTGATCTGTGCATATTTCTATCGTGATTAAGATGATTTTTTTCACTGAAGAAAGCAATATTATAATAGAGGTATTTTAGCCTGAATGAAGGGTTTAAAGTTAAAATGCCTTAAAAATGGATTTGTTTGTTTTTTTTGTTTGTTTTTTTTTACAAACAAGCAGCTTTTCACTTCACAAGATATTAATTGATGGACTGGAGTCATGCTGATTTCTTGTGGATTATTGTAATGTTTTTAATCAGCTGTTTGGACTCTCATTCTGACGGCACCCATTCGCTGCAGGGAAACCATTGGTGAGCAAGTGACGTAATGCTAAATTTCTCTAAATCTGTTCTAATGAAGAAACCAACTCATCTGCATATTGGATGGGCTGAGTGTGAGTAAATCTTTAGCAGATTTTCATTTTTGGTGAACTATTCCTTTAAAGTCACAATTAACTTTCTTTTTTACATGCAATAGTTCTTCTATATATTGGTCTGTATAAACCAACATACAACCTATTTTACTTCCACAATGTGACATTTTTCCAAGCAAAACTGATGTTCAATAAGAAAATCATGGTGCGGAACTTAATTTTCTTGGAATTTGAATTGGAATTTAGTGGATTGTAAAAAGTGGACATTAAATTTCAGAATGGTGAGGAAAGTGAGTTTTAAGTGAATTGTAGAAGACTATATATACGTAAAATATTTTATATTTATATATATTTGTGCGTGTGTGTTTAGTTTATTTTTTTTATTTTTTACTTTTTTAAAATTTTATTTCTTTTTTTTGTATTATACTTGGATGAAATATTACCTAGGCAAATATATTATTTGGAATAATCCAAGAACAAACGTTCAATTTTGATTTCATATTGACCTTGTAAGACCTGATAATAATAACAGGTCCATTACCCTGGCCGACATCTCCCCGAACAGAGGCCTGTTGTCCATGCCGCTGGTGCCATAGGTGCGTGTAGCGAAGTCATCCATGGCCAGAGCAGAGCAGTGCACACACCCTTTCCTGATATCTTCTACCCGCAGCACCTCCTCTGGAGCGGAGGACGGCAGTGCATGTTGGGTTGGGTTCCCTCCTCACAGCAAGCGATTCAGAAGCAGGACATAGTCACGGTCGGGTTAACTAGAGTGTTAAAACATTAAAGCATTCATTTAGTTCACTCATAATTTCATGGCATGTCAAAGTGTATGATATAAACTAACAAACCCCAGAGCCCCAGCACTTAAAGGGATAGTTCACCCAAAAATGAAAATTGTGTCATCATTTACTCACCCTCAAGTAGTTCCAAACCTGTATGAATGTCTTTGTTCTGCTGAACACAAAGGAAGATATTCTGAAGAATGTGGGAAACAGAGCAGTTCTGGGGCACTATTGACTTCCATTGTATTTTTTTTTCCTACTATGGAAGTCAATGGTGCCCCAAAACAGCCTGGTTACAAACTTTCTTCAAAATATCTTCCTTTGTGTTCGGCAGAACAAAGAAATTCATACAGGTTTGGAACTGCTTGAGGGTGAGTAAATGATGACAGAATTATCATTTTTGGGTGAACTATCCCTTTAATGATCTGTCACAAACTTTGCTCCTTTTCCCATGAATCCAAATACTTTTATTACAGTGGAGCTCCAGAGTAACACAACAAGCACGCCTTTCTAATAATCAGCCCAAGGGGCTTGAGTTGATTCAGGCGGACTGGATCATGAAACCATAAGAACAGCCTTAAAAATGTGTGATCGGTCATGTGAGAGCTTGATCTTGACGTCAGTGCAGAAGGAAAAAGAGCTTTGCTTAGTTTGATTTGGTTTGTGGGTTGTACAGAACCGTTAGTGCTTACTTAACTATATAGTCACATATAAACATGATATTTAAACAATACTCTGCCAATTTATTTGTGTCACAAGTATATTAGTAATGGTGTCACTAGAAAAGACCTCCTTAAAGAGACAGTTCACCTAAAAATGAAACTTCTGTCATCATTTACTCATTACATTACTGTTATTAGTTTTTGTTCTGTAAGTCAAATAAGTTTGGAACAATAGGATGTGCATTAATACTGATAATAATAGAAATAATAATCTGCATTTTTGGATGAACTATTCCTTTAAAGGGAAAATTTAGTTCTTAAAACGTTATATAATTTTATGTACACAACCTAAAACACATTACCTTGGGATCTGAGGCAAATCTTCATTATGATCATGGATAGATGTCTCAAAAAGTCTAGATGCAGCTCATGGCAAAAGTTATCCGAGGATGGAAGACAATGATGATCTCTAGACTATTTTTCAGCTCTGTAACCAAATAAAGCAAATGGACCATTAGTGTCTAATATCACTTGCTTTCATTTTCTAGTATTGATTGTTCTAGTCTAGTTTCTTCTCAAAAAGGTGGCCTATTTAAAATTGCTTACTGGTAACAAATAAAACAATAGTACATCAGTTTCAGATAACCATGTTTATCTAAACACCTTATCAGTCCAGTAAACGACTTTATTGCTTTTGCAGGTGTATGAGCTGATTTTTGTTTACATATACACTTACATACTGATCAATAAATATTATCCTCTAAACTTTTTTTTTTTTTTGCCTGAAGATGTATGACAGCTAAGCGCAATGCTTTCAGTTGGAAAAAATGACCACAAACAGATTGTTGTTGATTAATATTAAGCTATGAAAAAGCTAACAAGCTAATGTGAATGAAAACAAAGCGTCTAAACGGCACAGAGGGAATTAGAGTATAACAAACTACTAAAATTATTAAACTTACCTGGATATTAAAACACAGAGGGATTTATTGATCACACGCGGGTGTTTTCCGATCAGAGCATTATCCACATGACTTCAAAAGATCAGTTATGACGACTCGCTGCATGAAACCGGAAGTGACGTGTTCTTAAAGGGCCATGTGGCCCGTTATGTTTGTTTATTTAGTGAAGGCACAAACCTCAGATTCAAGTAAATAATAAAAGTGCACCAAAATGTGTTGAAGTTGTTCAAAATAGCACATCAAAGTAGAACACATAAAAATAATCGTTGCTCGGGACATTTTCTTCATGGATTTTGATTATCAATAATTAACGTATTTTCCTGAATTAATATTGATATACACAAGCTATTTTGTTTTATTCTCCTATACACTTCACCAGTGTTTCATACCTTTCTCTCAACCCAAAGTACTTGAATTAGTGAAAAAAGCCTGTTAAGCTAGCGTCATATAGTCTCTCGCTGCATAGCCAAGAAAAAAAGAGTAAACCACTAAAACCAGCCTACGTTTGGAGAATTTATTAACAAGATGGTAAATAAATGATGGCTGGCAACTTCACCTTTAAATATGAAACATCAAATGGTTCATTCACATAAAAAATGTTTATTTAGATCAATTGTTTTATTCAGAAATTGTACCATGACATTATGATCATGCATTTTCTAAAGAGAAAAGTTAAAACTAGAAAATGGCATAAGTGCTGGCTGGGTCGTGGAGCTGTCAGTACGCATACACCTTCACTTTATGGACCTCTCGATCTTCACACTCCCGCTTTCTGTTGTAGTAGTAAAATGTGTTATCTCGACGCTGAAGCTTCTTCACAAACCCAGTGTCTGGCCAACGGTCAATCTGAAAGGACAGTATGACAGTAATCAACAGGAAAAAGGATTGTTTTACCTGTAAACTATAATGAAGTATTTATAAGACATTACCGGACAAAGCAGGAGCACTTTCATTAATAAAAACAAACATCCCATCAAGCTTATTAGATGAGCTTCTAGTATATAAATAATATGAAATCCAAATATTCCATATATACCATTTCTGAATTTGTATGTATATTATAAGGATTGTTTAAGCATTAATTAATGTAATAATGTATTACATTGTATTAATAAAACAAATGATCAAAAGTGGATACCTCGACTTGTTTGATTTGTCTGTACTCCAGCTCATCTCTGTATCCAGCTTGCTGAAATCTGTACAGGTTCTCGATCTCTCCTGTCCACTGCTTTGCTCGGCTCATGGACTTTGGCCTGGCGTTGTTATCCAGTAAAACTGAACAGGACATTATTTCTGTGTATGATAAACACATCACAGTATTCTCCTTTGGAATACACTCATATTACATTTACATTTAGTCATTTAGCAGACGCTTTTATCCAAATCGACTTACAAATGAGGAAAACAGAAGCAATCAAAACCAACAATATGTAAGTGCTATGACAAGTCTTGGTTAGTCTAACACAGCACTAAAAGATGAATAAAAAGAAAACAAGTAGATAGAATAGAAAAAGATTAGAGAACACGTTAAAGGGTCCATTTTTATTAAATAAGAAAACAAGTAGATAAAAAAGAAAGGAGAACGCTAGTGTTAGAAGGTTATTTTTTAATAAATAAAAAGAAAACAAGTAGAATAGAAAAAGAATAGAGAACGCTAGTGTTAGAGGGTTAATTTTCATTAAATAGTAAAAATGAAAACAAGTAGAATAGAAAAAGTAAATTTTTATTAAATAGTAAAAATTAAAACAAGTAGAATAGAAAAAGAATAGAGAACGCTAGTGTTAGAGGGTTAATTTTTATTAAATAGTAAAAATTAAAACAAGTAGAATAGAAAAAGTAAATTTTTATTAAATAGTAAAAATTAAAACAAGTAGAATAGAAAAAGAATAGAGAATGCTAGTGTTAGAGGGTTAATTTTTATTAAATAGTAAAAATTAAAACAAGTAGAATAGAAAAAGAATAGAGAACGCTAGTGTTAGAGGGTTAATTTTTATTAAATAGTAAAAATTAAAACAAGTAGAATAGAAAAATAATAGAGAACGCTAGTGTTAGAGGGTTAATTTTTATTAAATAGTAAAAATGAAAACAAGTAGAATAGAAAAAGAAGTCAATTTTTATTAAATAGTAAAAATGAAAACAAGTAGAATAGAAAAAGAATAGAGAACGCTAGTGTTAGAGGGTTAATTTTTATTAAATAGTAAAAATTAAAACAAGTAGAATAGAAAAAGAATAGAGAACGCTAGTGTTAGAGGGTTATTTTTTAATAAATAAAAAGAAAACAAGTAGAATAGAAAAAGAATAGAGAACGCTAGTGTTAGAGGGTTAATTTTTATTAAAAAGTAAAAATGAAAACAAGTAGAATAGAAAAAGTAAATTTTTATTAAATAGTAAAAATTAAAACAAGTAGAATAGAAAAAGAATAGAGAACGCTAGTGTTAGAGGGTTAATTTTTATTAAATAGTAAAAATTAAAACAAGTAGAACAGAAAAAGAAGTCAATTTTTATTAAATAGTAAAAATGAAAACAAGTAGAATAGAAAAAGAATAGAGAACACTAGTGTTAGAGGGTTCATTTTTATTAAATAGTAAAAATTAAAACAAGTAGAATAGAAAAAGAATAGAGAACGCTAGTGTTAGAGGGTTAATTTTTATTAAATAGTAAAAATTAAAACAAGTAGAATAGAAAAAGAATAGAGAACGCTAGTGTTAGAGGGTTAATTTTTATTAAGTAGTAAAAATGAAAACAAGTAGAATAGAAAAAGAATAGAGAACGCTAGTGTCAGAGGGTTAATTTTTAAGTAGTAAAAATGAAAACAAGTAGAATAGAAAAAGAATAGAGAACGCTAGTGTTAGAGGGTTAATTTTTATTAAATAGTAAAAATGAAAACAAGTAGAATAGAAAAAGAAGTCAATTTTTATTAAATAGTAAAAATTAAAACAAGTAGAATAGAAAAAGAATAGAGAACGCTAGTGTTATAGGGTTAATTTTTATTAAATAGTAAAAATTAAAATAAGTAGAATAGAAAAAGAAGTCAATTTTTATTAAATAGTAAAAATGAAAACAAGTAGAATAGAAAAAGAATAGAGAACGCTAGTGTTAGAGGGTTAATTTTTATTAAATAGTAAAAATGAAAACAAGTAGAATAGAAAAAGAATAGAGAACGCTAGTGTTAGAGGGTTCATTTTTATTAAATAGTAAAAATTAAAACAAGTAGAATAGAAAAAGAATAGAGAACGCTAGTGTTAGAGGGTTAATTTTTATTAAATAGTAAAAATGAAAACAAGTAGAATAGAAAAAGAATAGAGAACGCTAGTGTTAGAGGGTTCATTTTTATTAAATAGTAAAAATGAAAACAAGTAGAATAGAAAAAGAATAGAGAACGCTAGTGTTAGAGGGTTCATTTTTATTAAATAGTAAAAATTAAAACAAGTAGAATAGAAAAAGAATAGAGAACGCTAGTGTTAGAGGGTTAATTTTTATTAAATAGTAAAAATTAAAACAAGTAGAATAGAAAAAGAATAGAGAACGCTAGTGTTAGAGGGTTAATTTTTATTAAATAGTAAAAATTAAAACAAGTAGAATAGAAAAAGAAGTCAATTTTTATTAAATAGTAAAAATTAAAACAAGTAGAATAGAAAAAGAATAGAGAATGCTAGTGTTAGAGGGTTAATTTTTATTAAGTAGTAAAAATGAAAACAAGTAGAATAGAAAAAGAATAGAGAACGCTAGTGTTAGAGGGTTAATTTTTATTAAGTAGTAAAAATGAAAACAAGTAGAATAGAAAAAGAATAGAGAATGCTAGTGTTACAGGGACAACTTTTATTAAATAAAAAAGAAAACAGAATAAAAGAATAGAGAATGCTAGTGTTACAGGGACAATTTTTATTAAATAAAAAAGAAAACAGAATAAAAGAATAGAGAATGCTAGTGTTACAGGGACAATTTTTATTAAATAAAAAAGAAAACAGAATAAAAGAATAGAGAATGCTAGTGTTACAGGGACAATTTTTATTAAATAAAAAAGAAAACAGAATAAAAGAATAGAGAATGCTAGTGTTACAGGGACAATTTTTATTAAATAAAAAAGAAAACAGAATAAAAGAATAGAGAACGCTAGTGTTAGAGGGTTAATTTTTATAATAAATATAAGAAAACAAGCTGAAAGAATAGAAATAACGTTAGAGAATAAAGAGTGCAAGTGTTAGAGGTAGAAGTTAGAGAAGTTTTTTTTTGTTTTAATAAAAAGAATACAAGTAGATAAATAGAAGAGAGCGCAAGTGTTAGAGGGTCAGGTGTAGAATAAATACAGTTTGACTACAAATTCCATTTAAGTACAAAGTCAAGTCAAATCAACTTATAACATGAACAACAATACAGCTGCAAAAATGTTACGCACAAAAACCAACGCTCAACCAATGCTGGATATTCTGGATTTACAAACTTTGACACCTTAGAATCTAGTCTAATTCACTCAGAACATGCCTTACACTCTGATATTAAATGTTAAAGTTGTTTATATTTATTGTTATTAATGTTTTAATACAAACCTACGCTGGTGTGTCGGACAGAAGGCTGAATTGTCAACGAACCACTTGGCTGAACAATCTCGCGCATCATTTGTTTCGTAGCAACATAGCTTGACGGAAAAAATGGCCAATCGAAAACAAACCCGGAAATTCACAGTTTGGTTGGCCAGTCAACACTTTACCCGGAAACTTGCCCAGAAGAAACCGACCGAACAGTTCCTGGATGTGCATAATTATTCACATAACGTTGTTCGGATTTTTGTCTCGATGTGCTATTTTAAAATATACGGACTAATGTGGCTTTTGCACTGTTGTGAGGATTGTTTTTGAGTCCAGTAGATGTCGCTGTACTATCAATCACGTGATTTCATACCAAAGCGATGCCAGACGGAGGAAAGACAGATGCGGAGAGCTGCGCCTCGCCCAGAAAGCGTTTGGGCAGGGATGTCCTGAGGTTTCAGCTGGTTTTGAGGGTTTTATCGGCTCAAACTCAACGCAGTCAGCATGAGCTCGTTTGCTGGCCGCATGAAGGAGTATCCCAACATCTCCCTGGACAGATTTGACCGGCAGAACCTGCACGCCAGAGCTTACTTTCTCTCTCACTGCCATAAAGGTGCAGATATAATGGACATTGCATCTATGAACTTTGTGTTTTGTTTGTTTGTTTTGATATATCTGTTGTTGTTTATGGTTAATAGATCATATGAAAGGGTTGAAAGGACCTTTACTGAAGAGAAAACTGAAGTTCAGGTGAGTGATAGTTGTTCATATCCCAACGCATGACATTTGAAACATCCTTTTCTTATTAAACATTTATTTATTTATTTATAAACGTTTAACTAAGGTTCAAGTTTCATGTATTATTTATAAACTACTTTTTATTTTACATATATTACATTTGTCTCAGAATTAAATTTATTGTTTATATACTATTATTGTTTATAAACGAGCTTTTTGTGAGTTATAAATGCGTACTATTTGATGCAGCAGTATTGCTTTCTTATAATGTGTTTAAATACTAAATGTAAGTTAGTGTATTCTACTTTTATTTTTTTCTATGTTGGATTTAGATTTATTCTGCTGTCATAGTTGAAAATTTATCTTTAAAAACATTAAGAATTTAATAACAGTTAAATGTAATCTTTAACAGATCTCAAATTTAATAACTTCTTATTTAATATTTTGTTGCAAAAATTTTAGTTTATAAAAATGTTAATTTATATATGAGTCATATATATATATATATATATATATAAATTTTATTTTCTCCATTAGTTTAACAGTCAAGCTGTACTGCTCATTTGTCACAAAGGAGCTCCTTCTTAATAACCCAAAATATGCATTCTGGGAAGATCATATTGTAAGTATTAATCTCCGTCAATATTTTTTTTTCCATAAAATTTTTTGTTAACTGTTAGACAGCCAAATATGAGAATCATTGCATCCTAGGTCCCACTGGAACTGGACAGTCCAACTCACATATCTCTGATAGATGAAATCACTGGAGAGGTGGGTGTTTAACTCCTACTTTATTCTTTTGAGCATTTTTGAGTTGATCTGAAGTTGTATTTGTTTCTCTCTTCAGTCAGAGGATGTAGTTGTTACTCTGCTTCCAGCGGGACACTGTCCAGGATCAGTCATGTAAGCGACCTCTGCAAAATAAGAGTATGAACATGCATTACAAACATAGAGTCCATTTTGATTCAATATTGTCTTTAAACACAGGTTTCTGTTTGAGGGTGCTCAGGGTACAGTGCTCTACACAGGCGACTTCAGACTGGCTGTCGGAGACGCAGCTAGAATGGAGTACTTGCACTCTGGAGACAGGTATTCACAGGAGTACTTGCACTCTGGAGACAGGTATTCACATATCAGATATTAAAATAAGTACAGCACATTTTGTATATAATAATAGCATTAAAATGTTTGTGCTACAGGGTAAAAGACATTCAGAGTGTGTATATTGACACCACATTCTTTGATCCCAAGTATCATCAGATCCCTAGCAGGGTAAGCATTTACTCACCTGTATTATATCATACAGACCAGATTTTGTTGGGTCTGTTCATAAGTTTTTTTTTTCTGTTTTAGGAGGCTTGTTTGGCAGGGATAAGGCAGCTGGTCCAGGACTGGATCTGTCAGAGTCCGTACCATGTTGTTTGGTTAAACTGTAAGGCAGCGTATGGTTACGAGTACCTCTTCACCAATCTGGGACAAGAGTTCAGCTCACAGGTCAGATATTTTTTTTTTTTCCCTTTCTTTATTGTTTTAAAACGTTAAAGGTATAGTTCACCCAAAAATGAAAATTCTGTCATTAATTACTCACCCTCATGTCGTTTCAAACCGTAAGACCTTCGTTCTTATTTGGAACACAAATTAAGATATTTCTGAGGAATTTTCATTTTTAGGTGAACTATCCCTTTAACACTATTTCTCTATTATAGATACATGTGAACAGCTTGGATATGTTCAAAAAAATGCCTGAAATTCTGTGTCACGTGACCACCAACCGTGCAACGCAGATCCATGCTTGTAGGCACCCCAAGGTACACTCAACCTTTACATTTACATTTAGCAGACACTTTTATCCAAAGCGACTTACAAAGTAGAGACAGTCAAATCAACGAGAGAGCAATAATATACAAGTGCTGTGACAAGTCTCAGTTAGTCTAGCCCAGTGCACATAGCAATTTTTTTATTTATTTTTTGTTAAATAAATAAATTAGACCAAAATGAATAGAATAGAGTAGAATAGAATAGGTAAGTGCTAGTATTAATTGGTCAGGTGATGGCGAAAAAGATGCGTCTTTAGATGTTTTTTTGAAAATGGCTAAAGACTCAGCTGCTTGGATTGAGATAGGCAGGTCGTTCCACCAGCCGGGGACAGTCCAGGAAAAGGTCCGTGAGAGTGATTTTGTGCCTCTTTGGGATGGCACCACGAGTTGTCATTCACTAGCAGAACGCAAGCTTCTGGAGGGCGCGTAGGTCTGAACTAGCAAGTTTAGGTATATTGGTGCAGCGCCAGTGGTTGTCTTGTAGGCAAGCATCAGTACCTTGAATTTGATGCGAGCGGCTATTGGCAACCAGTGCAAGCTGATGAAGAGAGGTGTGACGTGAGCTTTCTTCGGCTCGTTGAAGACCACTCTGGCTGCTGCATTCTGGATCAGTTGCAGAGGTTTGATAGTACATGCGGGAAGGCCTGCCAAGAGAGCATTACAGTAGTCCAGTCTGGAGAGAACAAGAGCTTGGACAAGGAGTTATGCGGTCTGCTCTGTTAAGAAAGGTCTAATCTTCCTAATGTTGTACAAGGCAAACCTGCATGATCAAGCCGTTGTAGCAATATGGTCTGAGAAGCTTAACTGATCATCCATCACAACTCCAAGGTTCCTGGCTGTCCTGGAAGGAGTTATGGTTGACGAACCTAGCTGTATAGAGATGTTGTGGTGAAGCACTGGGTTACCAGAGACCACGAGCAGTTCTGTCTTAGCAAGGTTGAGTTGAAAGTGATGAATCTTCATCCAGTCAGAAATGTTTGTCAGACAGGCTGCAATGCGAACAGCTACTGTTGGATCATCTGGTTGGAATGAGAAGTAGAGTTGAGTGTCATCAGCATAGCAATGATAGGAAAAGCCATGCTTCTGAATGACAGATCCTAAAGATGACATGTAGATGGAGAAGAGAAGCGGTCCAAGTACTGAGCCTTGAGGAACCCCAGTAGCAAGAGGTTGTGACTTAGAAACCTCACCCCTCCAAGACACCCTGAAGGACCTACCAGAGAGGTAAGACTTGAACCACAGGAGTGCGGTCCCTGAGACACCCATCTTCTTGAGGGTGGACAGGAGGATCTGGTGGTTAACTCTGTTAACTGTGTAACCTTTGCATAATGTCACCATCATACATATCCTAGACGGAGATCACAATGGTGGCTTTTCCACAGGATGAGGAGTTCTTCAGGGCAAACAGGTTACCGTGTGGCTCCACAGCTCCAGATGGTGTTCCTCTAAACATAATCAGCATCAAACCCTCAACAATATGGTTTGGAGAACGGACTAGAAAGACCTCTGTCATCGTCAAGTGAGTCACAAAGCATCAATATTAAAATTCTGGCTGCAGATAATTATTTTTGTGTTATGGGCGATATTAAAATTATATCAATATTTATTTATCAAAATAAGACACTAAAAATCTGTCATCTTATTGAGATTACAGGATTAAAAATTTTAAAAAGTACTGTACCAAAAATAGATATTCATTTTCAAATCTTTTAAAGATTACAGTTAACAGTGCTATCCAATTATTAGTGTTTTTAAACATCAACTTTAAATGTTAGATAATGACACAGAAATATATATATATATATATATATATATATATATATATATATATATAAAAATCAACTATATTTAATTTTTATTGAATTTAATTATATATTTTAGTTATTTATTCACAGTGTCTTTCTTTTTAGGATGGGAAGTAGTTCCTACAGAGCATGCTTTTCTTTTCATTCCTCTTATTTGGAGGTGAGAGAAATCCCACCAAGAAGGATATTCTTCACCATACACAGTGTTGAGCGTACACATAAGTCCATGTCTATTTCCTGTGACTAGGTTAAGGACTTTCTCTCCTATATCTGTCCTGTTAACATCTATCCTAATGTCATACCATTAGGCAAGACACTGGAGGACGTCATAGAGCTGTAAGGACAAAATAATTTTTTTTTTGTACCATGTTGTCTGTAGATACTTACTATAAAATAATTTTTTCAAACTCAGGTTGAAGCCATTCTGTAGAAAACAGTCTGGAAGGGAAGAGATTGTCTACAAACCGCTTGGAGCCCTCAAAAGAACCAGAAAGAGGTGCACATCAGAAGGTATGAGTAGTTATCATTACTAAAACTATTTATTAATACTGTTATTATTGCTTAGAAACTTATATATCTTTCCACTTAGGCTCAGACAGTGATAACGACCTGTTTGATGAAGTTTCCTTGGCTCCAAGGTGGCGTAAAATGACAGTGACCGATCTGACCAAGGTGGCCGTTAGTGAACGGCCTCATAGCCCTAAAAAAGATTCCCATGATACGGACCCAACCTTTTCCCTCATTGAGCCCTGTCTTGCCACACACTCATCCAATTACATGGACTGCACTGAATCAAATGACGATGATGATGATGATGACGAAGACGAAGCTGAGCAATCTCCTATACCTCACCCATCTGATGTGGCTCCACCTCCTTCACCTTGCACAGAAATGCCATCCTCAAAACTGACTCAACTGGACTCATCTCAATCCAAAACAGCTCTGCCTTGTTGGAAAAAGTTCTTTAAGGCCGAACCGGTGTTGACCGATGAAAGCGAGGTGGAAAACAATCAGAACAGCCACAACACTCAAATGCTCTCCACCGAAAACACAGCATCCCAGTCACCTGAGCTGTTTCAGGGTGAAGATGAGGATGACAGCAGCTCCATTAACTTGACTTCCTCGCAGTCCACTTATATATCAGACGCAGGGACGGAGAGCCTCAGTCAAATGGACATTGTTCTTGTCCAAGTGGATGAAAGTAAGGCCATTTCTAGTGAGCAGTGTAACCGAGGGACCAATGACGAGGTGGTGTCAGATGTGATTGACAGCCGTAACGTCGAATCCAAGAAAGAAGCAGCCGTGGAGCCGAAATCAGACTCTCAGGTATCATCAGATTTTGAGCTTCCTCCAACACCAGGGTCCAAAGTAACACAACCAGAAGACCTGAAGGAACTGTACAGGAAGTTGGTAGCAGGGGAGGAAGTGGTCATAAGACAGATTTTTTGATTTCATGTTTAAATATTAATTTCTGGTTTGTTGTACGACAGCTTACATCATGAATTTTTGTATCTTTATAAATGCTCCATACTTTTGAGTTAATAAATTAAAAGTTCTCAAGCAAATAGATAATGTTTTGTTATTTGTTGTTAAAGTAAAACTATTAAAAGTGTCTCGTTAATTTAAATAAATATGAATAAAATAAAATGTAAATATTACATGAAAAAGTTAAACTTCAAAAACTTAAACTTGATATATTTCAACTGCTAATGCAACATTTGAAATTTTCGTTCAAGTTGAAGAACTAAAAATCAGCTAAACCAAAACTGAAATAAAAAGAAAGCTAAATGTAAATATTAAAAAACAACAAAAACTAATAAAAATGACAAAAGCACATAACAAAATTGCTAAAGCATAAAATGTAAAATATAAAAAAAAGCTAATTCAAAGTATTAATAAATACTACAATACTGTATAAATACTACAAAAATAACGTTGAATGTTTTAATTATATTGTAATACTGTGTTCACACTGTGTCCGAATACAAAATTACAAGAATGTTTTTAAAATTGGAATCATGTAATTGCAAAAATTCTGAACTGACATGACAACAGCAAGTATCTGTACTGAAAATAAACTCAGGGTTTATTGTGTTCTGTGATCTTTATTGTGTTAGTTACAGATGACAAATGCGGAGAACAGCTTTTAAAAATGTGATCATTTGCACCTGCTTGATGTGACTGCACCAGATTAGCATCTCTTCAGTCACCTGCACCTGCTTCTCTTCAGTCTCTACAACTTATGAAAGTCTCTCTTCAGTCTGATAAGATTGTTCATTCTTTAAATGGTATCAGTGAACTCCACAGGCTTCCTTAATTCATCCAGTTATTTTGCCTGTCACATATATGAATCCCATTGATGTAATGCAGGTACATGAAGGCACGTTAATAACAACTACAGTAAACCTGCTGGTCACAGACAAAAGGCTTAAACAGTACAAGATGACATCTGGTAAAAAAAAAACATGCAAAAGGGAGTATACAAGTAAAACTGGATATTGATTTAAATGAATAATTCACACAAAAAGGAAAACTACTTTGTTCCTTTTGTCACTATGAATGGTTATTGTATGGCCAAATCTGCATCACAAATTCTTCCAAAGTAAAATAACAGGTTTAGAACATCATGAGGGCAAGTGAATATCTTTCCTTTCTGGGTGAGCTATTCCTTTAACCGAACAAGAACTTGAACTTGTTTGCTTCAGTTAAGGTCTAGAGGAATCTAGAGCACTGGAAACCTCAAACAGCATGAGATGCAGGTGTTTAGGTTACTGTATGGAATTACGTTGACAGCGTGATTCAAGGTTAAGATGCTGCAGCAGCTGTTTCTATAGTAATGGCCTCAGATCTGCCGCTGCCCTGCTCTGTGCATGTAACGTACAGTGAACCATCCCTGAAAATCAAACACACATTAGAAATGGTTCAATCAAAGACATGAGCTTTATGACAGAGTTGAGTATAGCATTGTGTAATGTCATTACACAAGCCACAAAATAACAGCAAAAAACATTTTTTTTACAACAAAATTATAGCCAATGTTTGATGTTTAATATACAGTATTGCTCAAAAGTTTTCGGTCTTCGGTCAGACTTTTGTAACATTTTTGAAAGAAGTCTCTTATGCTCATTAAGGCTGCATTTATTTGATTAAAAATACAATTAAAACAGAAACATTATTATAATTAATTATGTGTTAATATATTTTAAAATTTATTTATTCCTGTGATGCAAAGCTGAATTTTCAGCATCATTACTCCAGTCTTTAGTGTCACATGATCCTTCAGAAATCATTCTAATATGCTGATTTGCTGCTCAAGAAACTTTCCTTATCATCATCAATATTTTTGTGGAAACCGTAATACATTTTTTTATATAATGAATAGAAAGTTCAAAACAGCATTTATTTGAAATAGAAATCTTTTCTAACATTATAAAATGTTTTACTGTCACTTTTGATAAATTTAATGCATCTTTTCTGAATAAAAGTATTACTTTATTTCAATACCTCTTCATTGTCAGCACAGTAACAATGTCATGCAGCTCCTCTTTAGGTTCCAAGTCTCTAAGTACAATCTAGAAAATTAAAAGAGTCACATTTAAAGTTAATAATGCACAATACAGGCCGAATATCTCATTCAATTCTAGGTTCGCACTGAAACGTGCGTTAAAAGAGTGCCAACCTGTGCGACTGGTCGCTGTGCCTGGTACAGCTCCAGACTCACTGACGACAGACTGCCAGGACCCTGCAGCGTGTGCTGGCGGCGGGCAGGGAGAGGTGTGCCAGATGGAAACAAAACCGTGAACACCTCCGCTCCGGAGTCATCCACTTCCTGAAAGACCAATACACAATCTACTGATCAATCGTGTTAAAATGCCATAAAACAAAGCACTATTGATCGTTTGACGCTCCCCACCTTAACTGCAATGTCTCTGGCACAGCAGTCCACAGTGATGGAATCTTCTCCAAGTGCCAGGCTGTCTTTTCCGACCAGGATGCCCGCCTGCATGGCAGCGCCGACAGGAATCACCTCATCCGGTGGGATGGAGTTCAGCAGCTCCACGTCTGGGAACAAATCCCTGATCATCTGCTGCAACTTCGGGATGCGAGCCGATCCTCCACATAAAACCACCTTAGATGATAAAGGCCTAGTTTAATCGCTATTTAAGTTTTTACGATGCCATTTTTGCTATAATTAGATGTAAAACACTGAAACAATCTACTATTTACTTTGTATTAAATGCCTCTAAAAGCCTAAAAGGATCAGTACTAATCACAAAGTGATTTTTCTATGCATGAAATTTGAGATACACAACTTCTTGAAATACACAAGTTGTTTTACCTTGTTGATGTCAGAGGTGGACATGTTTACTTGCTCAAGAAGACTTTTAATGGGCTGAATGCTCTTATTACAGAGGCTGGAGCATATTAGCTCAAAACGGGCTCTAGGACAGAAGCATATGAGACATAGAGATGAGCAACAGGTACAATTTTCTTTATAATACTGATTTTGAACTTGATCTGACCTCGAGACATTGCACTCAAAATCCATGCCATCGTAGAGCGAGTCTACAAAGCAGTTTGCACTGCCCAGAGTGGAGAGAGTGTGTTTGGCCACATCAGCACTATTCATGAGCTTTAGCATCGCCCTGGGGTTACCAGTCACATCCTGTTTAAAAGTCCTGGAGACACACATGAAAACCACACGATAAGATTTAAAACAGTAATGACATTCATGTAGGATGTAGGACAGCATGAACAAAACCTTACATCAAATTTTAGGTTTAAAAATATTACACACTACCATTCAAAAGTTTGGAGTAAGTACTATTTTTTTTTTTTTTACTTGTATTTGGCAAGGAAGCATTGAATTGAGTGACAGTAAAGACATTAATAATGTTGCAAAAGATTTCTATTTCAAATAAATGCTGCACTTTTTAAATTTAAGTTCAAAGAATCCTGAAAAAAGTGCATCAGTTTCACAAAAATGGATAACAATAAGAAATGTTTCTAGAGCAGCAAATCAGCATATTACATTGATTTCTGAAGGATCATGTGTCACTGAAGATTGGAGTAATGATGCTGAAAATTCAGCTTTGCCATCACAGGAATAAATTACTTTTTAAAATATATTAAAATAGACAACAGTTATTTTAAACTGTAAAAATACTTCACAATATAACAGTTTTCATATAGTAATGCCTAACTTTTTTAAATTAAACTTTACAACTGAAAAGTGCTTCATCAAATCAGATTTTTTAATTAATACTGCTTAGACGTAAACAAAAAGATAACATTCATAAATGAATGTGAAATTTTGCATTAGTACCAAAAAGCTGCTCTGCAGTATATAACACTTGAGTTAAAATCAAAAGACTTCAAATTCTAAAAGTTGTGAAGTTGCTTGGCAACTGCAAACAACCCATAGTTCACGGGTGTCTACAAAATTAAATCACTTCCATAAAGAACAACAAATTCAAAGTACACATTTAAATGTTAAATGTGCATCTACTGACTTTTTGAACTCTGCAGCGAGGTGTTGTGCGAGCTCATGTGTGAAGCTCTCTCCTCCCGTTCTGTGATCCGTCTGTGTGGCGAGGACCCGGTACATTCCGCTGTTCACCTCCAGGACGGTGACGCTGAGCGATGTGCCTCCGAGTTTGTACACCAGCACATGACTGTGGTGGAAAAGAGAATTGGGAATGAGGCTTTTAAGCTAAAAGAAACCATTCATCTGAGATAATGCAAAAACGCTTACCTTTTTCCCAACGGTGAGTCCTGCCCGATTCCGTAAGCTAGAAGGGCAGCGGAGGGTTCGTGGATCAGCCTCAGCACATTGAACCCGGCACTTTCTGCAGCTTGCCTACAACACAGCACTGACTCTTATAAAACAGCTCCCCAGACACAGCTTCTGGAGTTAGATAACGGTGTTACATCATTTGAATTAATTTGCATTCATCTCAAAATCTAAGATGTTTTACAGACCCATCAAGCACATACAGTACCTGAGTGCATTCTTCTGCATCTCTCCGAACTCAAAAGGCACTGTTATGACAGCGTCTTTCACGTCAGAACCCAAGGCCGACTGGGCTGTCTCTGCAAGGAACATATAATAATTACGACTGGTTCATATTAAACATACTATGAAAAGAAATGAAGGATTCAGACAATACCTTTCATTTTATGGAAGATCAGTTTAGCTACATCTTCAGGTGACACATACTTGGTCGTCTCACCCGTGTCGATTTCATATCTGGGAAGGTCACTCTTGTTGACAACCTAGAAATTATAAAAATACACACCTTTTGAATTAATAGGCAGTTTAGATTTTATGGTTACTGTTGTGTTTTTTTCTGTCAGTATTTAAGAAGAACAGCATGTACTTACAATGCATTTGCTTTCTTCTCTGTGTGCCTGAGCATCTGGGTCAGCATAGCTGTCAAATACATGAAAAGCCCAATGAATTTGTTATTATGATTATTTATATGAATGTATTATTATTTAAGCTATTTCTAATATGACTGTAAATATTCTTAATAACATTATGCAGTGATTTATCTACAGAATAGTGTAAATTATTGAATGTTTATGTAAATAAAAATATGAAAATATCCTTAGAATAGTCTAAGCATATAATATGAAAAACCTACTGTCTTCCCAGGATCTGCTTCACTTTGACAACTGTATTGGTGGCATTTCGTATTCTGCCCTGCTTAGCGGCAATTCCCACTATCTAGAAAAATTAATTAATTAATTAAAAAAAAAAAAACATCATATGCCCTGACATTTTTGCTTTATTTATTTATATTTAAATTAAATCATAAAAAATGAATCAAGACATTGTTTTGGGCACGAGTTCATCCATCTAAATCTAATCCCCAGCATTATTATTTTATTTTATATTATATTATAAACTTGTCCCATAAGGCAAATTATTAGGCAATAGCATATAAACAACATAATGCATGTACACTGCTATTATGAAAAATTACGCTCACTATGAAATATAGAGACAGTACAATGTACATAATACAGACAGAGTAAACATACCATTCACTAGACTAGAGATATGTTTTGTAATTATGAATTTAAGCTTTTATTTTACAGTTGATTCTTAATCTTACAGATATTAAAGGCTCTCTGTTTTTGGTGCTGATGAGAGAGCTGTTTAATGATTATTGCCTGCAATCTCCATCATAGTAAAATTACCTGTTCAGTGTCTCTGTATGCGACCACAGCTGGAGTGACTCTGTCCCCTGCATCATTTGCCACAACATCTGCTCGCCCATCCTTTATGAAAACAATTAGACTTATTATGAACTGTATTTCATCTGGTATGGTTTGTCTGTCACATCATTATCTATTCAACAACATAAAGTCTGTTAGATATTTTATTTCGTTGCCGACATATCTGCGTTTATTAAACAACCTAAAATGATTTATACTCATAACTAATTCACCTTGAATACGGCAACACAGGCACATGTGTATCCAAAGTGCACCCCGATGGCAGCCATGCTTCCGAAGAATTCTACCGGAAGCCGGTACTCACATGCAAATGAGAAGGGATGGACTTCTAGGACGAGCGGCGTTATTAGCCAATCAGAGCGCTGCTACACTGACGTCGACGGGAACGTCAAGAGAGCAGCGCCTGATTTAGAAACAGCTGAAAGCGGCGCCGGTGGGTGTTGTGTACTGGGTATTGAAGTTCACTTAAAAGTGCGCACAAGCGCCTTTTAAGCGCACAGAGCCATGTCTTTAACCAGCTCGTTTCCCACCCCGTTACTTTTGCTTTTATGTGCCGTTTTATTCTCAGTTACTGATGCAGAAGAATGCGAAGGTGAGGTTAGTCAGCTTGGCTTGCAATGCGCATGAGCCCGAGTTTAAAAATAGTCAGCTGAACTATGCTGGGGTATTTTGCACAAGTGCATGAGCGTTTTCACATAGTGAATATAAGATATTAACTGTATGAAGTCAATATTGAAGAGGTGAGTCTTGGTTTTGGATTTGTAATACTAAATATGGCTTGTGCGTAACTTATAATACAATCCATGTAGGCTACAACTAGAAAACATCGCTTATGTTCTGCAGGATCATTACTAACAGTTATTATATAGGGTTTTCTGAGACTTTATTAAGTAATTTAAAGACATATTTAAGACTAAGAAAATGTAAGGAATAAATTGAATGTAAGTCAACACGTCAGTATCGTTTCTAAATGAAAATGTCTTGTATTAGCAGCAAAACCCAATATATCGCCATTACTTTTTATTTTACAATAAATAAATAAATAATATCGCTTGAATACAATGCAAAAAGGTGGAGTTCTTTTTGTATTGTTTTCCAGTGCAAATGTCTAAAGATTCTTGGCAAAATTACATCAAATAAGAATCTTGTTTTATGAGAAACTGATCAAAATTATGGCATGGCATTAAATGTTGCATGCACTACAGTTTCCAATACAAATATATAAACATTCTTAAATCAAGATACATTTACTTGAGATGCAAATTGAACAAATAAAGTCTTGTTTTCTGAGCAGGTGATCAAAATTAATAATTTTTTTGGTTAAAACAAGAACAAATACCTGCACATGGGCTGAGAAAAATCAACCTAATTCAAAGGCAAAACAAGTTTTCATTCCCCACTGACAGATGTTTGTTCAGGTTTTAAACATAAGCTCAGTTTTGTTCAATTTCCCAGAAAAAAAGACTTTACAAATTCACTTTGCGTCTCAAGTAAATGTATCTTGATTTTAGATGTTTGTATTAGAAAACAAAACAAAAATACTGAGGAAGATGCCTTAATTTTATAAATGTAAGACTTTCTAATTAAGACACATTTAAGATCCACAGAAACCCTGTTATATAACTAATATCATATGAATTCAGCCCTCCAGTATAAACTTCTGTTTATTTTGTATGTGTGTGTCTGTTTTGCAGTGTGTGTGGTGTTTTTGGGGCGGCTTTATAACTCACTGGTGCTCAGACACACAGAATTGTCCCCAGAGCTGGTGGAGGAGGGTCTGATCAGAGCCTGCGCTGAGACTACTGGGAAAGAGAATCGACTTGTAAGAACATAAAAATAAGCATGGTTTGGTTCTTATTCTTCTTTGGTTGCTGGTCCATGCTTTTGAAAATATGGAGATGTTTTCAGTATGGAATATACTAAATGTATGACATCTTGTAATTGTAATTCTCTCCCCTTTCACCTCAGTGTTATTACCTGGGAGCCTCCAATGATGCTGCAGCCAAAGTGACAGGTGAGGTGAGCCGCCCCCTCAGTGCACATGTTCCTGTCCACAAAATCTGCCAGAGACTTCAGCGCAGGGACGGCCAGATCTGCGAGCTCAGATACGGTAGGGTGTATTCACATATAAGAGTCTTGAGACTGCATTAGAGGGTTTGAAATATTTGGAAACATAGGCTTTAAAACAGAAATTCTTGTTCTTCTGACACAGAGCGTCCTGTTCTTGACTGGAGCAGGGATGCTTTGTCTAAAATGCGTGTGTTGGAGCTGAAGAGAGTCTTGGCCTCGTGGGGCGAGGAGTGCAGAGCCTGTTTGGAGAAGAGTGAATTTATCGATCTCATCCAGGAGGTGGCCCCCAAACACAGCACAGCGCAGCACAGAACGTATTCAGAAGAGTTCTGAGGGCCTCCTTGTGCAGCTCCGTGCTGGGGAGACAGAGATCTGATAAGAGGGCTTCGTGTTGGGGACACACTGCAGTGATGGGAGGGGCTGCACGTGCAGCTGTGCTCAGGGACACTTTTGATATTGCTCTGAGACTCCTAACTTATACTTCTTTTCATAATATTAGTTACGAGTAGCCATGTGCAATATGTGTGCATTTCCCCGGTGTCTCATTCTCCTGTACCACTGTAAGCATTTTCTCCCGCACTCTCAGAATAAATCTTTAAGCTTTATTAGTTTCAGTGATTAAGAGGTTGCTTGCAGAGATGCTGGCTGTGTTTTTTGTCCAACCGTTTAATTTGGAAGAGACTAGAGCTTGTGTCAAGCTCTAAGACCACTTAGATCCCAATTCGTCCTCCACTTTAAGAGCCTTCTGTGTTTGTAGCTGTGGGTGAAATGCATGAAACCCATTAATTTGTCCAATCATATTTTAATTGAAAATCAAAAGAAGGAATAAAAAATATATATTTTGCATCAATAACAAAAGTGAGGCCTGTTCTTAGGACCATTAATTTATTTTTGAGCTGTCATCATGACATTATGCACACTGCCTTTTAAATTCTCATTAGCATAATGCAGTCTAATGAAAAAAAATCTCATTACTGAAATGCAAAATATATATATTTAAATTGTACATCATGGTAGCATTTGCTGTACTTCTTTTAATTTATGCTGATTAATACTGTATTAAATCAGAAAATAATTATATTACGGTGAGAATCTAATGAGAATCATCAAGAATAATGAGAAAAACATAAACATTAGAGAGAGAATTGAGGGTAAAAACATACTTAAATTAGATGAAAATTATGTCACAATTAACTTTTTTTTAATCAATATATAATGTCATAATTTCATATAAATGTCAGGGAAAATCTATTTTTAGGTCATCATCTTTCATCACTTTCTAACTTTTTTGCAACTCTTAAATATTTTCCAGCATGACAAAATTATTTAAGTACAAAGATTCCATGTAATGTTTTATTATGAGGCTATAGATTAATGAGAAACATGAAAAAAATCCAAACCAAAATAAAAAGAGAGAGAATGGAGGGTAAAAACATACTTAATATTCACAATGGAAAAAAGGCTTCATGTCAAAGAACTTTTTTTTTTAATCAACATCAAATTCATATTCATTCGATTTCATATAAATGTCAGGGAACATCATCTTTTATCACTTTCTAACTTTTTTTCAGCTCTTCAGTATTCTTACAGCATAGCAACATTATTTTAGTAGAAATATTCCATGTAATGTTTTAATATAATTCTATATAAACATCTGGACACATTAAAGTAATGAAAATAAAGTCAGAAAATGTGCAAAAAAAAAAAAGCAGACTTCATTTGCTTTATGCAAAATGGAATTAATTTCTTTTGATTTTGGGGACCTGATTTTTGCGCTAATCACCTGCGTGCGATTTTCTCCATCCAATTCAGTGTCACTCTGTATCAGATTTGCAGTTGCGTGCGTATTACATAATTATATGTCGCTACCCTGACCTCTCGTAAGGATCGTATTGTTGTGACTGTCTTTCCATACACACACACCAAACAAAGGACGCCCACGCAACTGTGCTGATGTTTACATCTGGCGCGTTGCCATGGCGATCACAGAACCTTTCATCCCCTGCTACTGATTCTCCAGGATTTTGCTGACAAACTTTTTATGTCATAAAACAGAACCAATCACCCATGAGACCATCGGCGGGGCTCTTTCTCTCTCTTCTCCTCTCCTCTCCTCTCCTCTCCTCTCCCCACCCCCCAGGCTTTCTCATTCACAATCCCCCTTTTTTTTACCATCCAGTTCTGCTATTCTCCTGTAATAGCTGTTGAGAAGAGAGAGAGACTGTGAGTGAGATTCAGGCCTTGCCCACGCAAAGAAGTGGGAGACTGAACCTCTCTATACTCTCTCTCTCTTTCTCTCTCTCTCGCACACACACACACAGTCAGTGTATCATGCTTGCACTGTGTGGGCTGATCTGAGCATTCCTGTCATACAGTAACAGTCTCTCTGCCTCCGCACTCTCTCTCTTTCCCTCTCTCTCCCTCTATTTCTCTCTTTCCCTTTCCCTCTATCTCTCCTCTTTTCTCCCTCTCTTCTCTTTCTCACACACATACGTTCCAAATACACACATTAACACACTTATACACTTTCACAGAGCAGAGACGGACCCTCGTAGAGGAAGTCGAGATGGTGTGGAATGTGTGCCCTGGTTTTATTAGGTAAGTTTTATGATTTCCAACCCATCCTTTGGTGAATTGCGTGAGTGTTTGGATATTTAAATGACTGTTTGTTGGAAGATGAGAGTAATTTGTGTCTTTTCAGGCTCTCTGTGTGTCATGTTTAGTCAGCGCACCTCTGCGGATGTGGAAATTTTCATTGGGCATCACTACAGGGATTACAGAACACTTTTTCCTAACAGGCAAAATGTGTGTGTGTGTGTTTACAAGCGGATGTGTGAATGAGTGTTTCGTTCACTCTATATAGGTCTTCCTCAGGCAAAGCCTAATCTCTGAATTGCGTAGAGTTGAATTTTGCACAACGGATGAACGTCGCTCCTTACCTTCTTTACCTGTCGCTCTCTTACGTCCTAATTTCTGTCGTGACTGAGGCCAATCTATTCAGCCCTAACGCCCACACATTAAGCCATCACATTCTGTGCTTCTTCTCCTTAATTTACTCTCTCTCTCTGCTGTTCTCCCCTTCTTAATCTCCCCTCTCTTTAAACATCTGTGTGGCGCTCGGTGCACGAGCGCGCCTTGAGTCTTTTGCACACCCGTCAGGAGGATGCTCGCTCCAGATTTGTGCATTGGCCCTTTAAAAGCAGGCAAAGTTTCCTGGTGAACCATTTTTCTGGTTGCCATAGTGATGAGCTAGGACTTGGAGAGGTGCAGTGGTACTGGGATGCAGTGACAGCTCTTAGCATGTGAATTCTCACACTGAGATATGGAGATGCAATGAGGCTCTGAACAGAGACGGCGATGAGGTGAGACGCCCACACGCACACACATCGTTATTGCTCACAGCGCTCTTTGGCTGATCATACTGTTCCTGGATCTGTATACAGAGGTGACAAGAGCCCCAAAGGGGGAGGAAACCATGTGGGGATGAGTGAGGGAGAAAGGAGATTTGTGAGTGAGTGCGTGTGCAATGATGAATGTTGGAGAAACTGAGTGTGTAGTTACTCTACGCAGAAGTTTTGCATTTGTAATAGGGGCTTGCTACTTTGAAACTTGACTTTAGGAGAATATAAGCCAAACTAAATGCCTTGCATATTAGGAATACATTTTAAATAATGCATTTAAAACTTTGAAAGATTGCTTGAAATTGCATTCATTGCTCAAACCTCTCAGAAGGTCAGAAAAATCTTAACTGAAGTCCAGGTGTGAAAGAAATTTAGGAAATATGATGTTGGCGTGACATTTCAAGCAGTTTCCTTCAATATGGTGCTATACTTCAAATTTTCTATTCTTGCACAATTATTATGCATGGTATATCTGATTTAAAGATTTATAGTTAAAACTTAAAAGTACAGGACTATTTCAATGAACTGCTAAGGATGATTAAAAATTATGGTCACACTTAATTTTAAGGTCCAGTTGTCGCTATTAACAAACCATTAACTACGTCTTTTGCCTCAATGAACTCCTAATTTGCTGCTTATTAATAGTTAGTAAGGTAGTTGTTAAGTTTAGGGATGTAGAATATGGTCATGCAGAATATGTGCTTTATAAGTACTAATAAACAGCCAATATGTTATTAATAGGCATGTTAATAAGCAACTAGTTAATAGTAAGAATTAGTCCCTATATACTAAAGTGTTACCAGAATTATTTTAAAAAACAATGTGATTTCCACAGATTCTGAAAATCTGTAATTAAATATGCAATTTAAACCATTCATTTTAGGATTTTGCACTGGTTGCATTAATGGCTGATAGTGCAGAAATCAATCAAATAATTAAATTTGTGTCATCGATCATGTGACTCTGTACAGATGGTCACATGTTCCTACACTCAAGCTCAAGATGCTCTTTGGATCATCTCAAATCATGCTGGAGAACAAGATCAAAGTTTGACACAAAACAGCCTGTGTGCTGATAAAACAAAAGAAGGACAAACCAAATACTAAGACGTTCTGAAATTCTCACTAGAATTATTATATATTGTTGATAATATAATGTGTAATGGAATTTTTTAAAAATAAATAAATATGCTGAATTTGTAAAAATGGACAAGACTTTGGTCCCCACTGTATATAAAAAAAAACCCTAAAAAAAAATAATCTTAAAAAAAAAAATAATAATAATAATAATATAAAAATCCAAATGAATGCAATTACTATATTTTAGAGAGAGCTCTCAAAGATCTTAAGAACGGCTGCTGTCTTATAACTTCAGTCAAGTTCTTACCCACAGATCCAGACGTCAAGGTGTGGCTTATGTAACAGAAGCAGCGTGCTCATGTGATTTCTCCTTGATCTGATGAAATCAAAAGGAAATGAAATCTATCAGGACTTTTGCCACTGTCATCTATCACAGCGCCTCGTATGTGATTTCAAATATTGATATATTCAGGATTAAAAAACTATACTACAATATTAGTGCTATCTCGTACATTCCTATAATTGCGTTAGAGGCCCTTCTAATGTGTGGTGGAAATAGAAATGTTACTGCTCTGTAACTGCATGTGTGTGAGATTTGTAGGAAGGAGTGTGGGTGTCAGTAGCCTTTATTTCTGTTCCACATTCATGTGTGTGAGGTGAATTTTTGTATCGCCTGAGGAAAGAGTGGAGTTATCAGAGGCGTGCAGCCTTTCCTATACTTCCTGCAAAAACATCCCGAGGAGCCTCGGCCCAATCCAGCCAGGAAGAAGGGCAGGAAGTTGGGCTGAGATCACGGGAAGTAAATTACAAAGCCAGAAGGGCTTAGTATGAAAACAGCTCCAGTGGAAGTTTCTGGAGATCGTAACAGTGATGGATTAAAGATAGTGCTAGATAGTGATAGTGCTGCTTCGGATTTGTGTGTGTGTGTATGTGTATGTGTGTGTAAGTGGAAATATGTGGGAGTTGATTCAGTATGTAAAATTGATAGGATTATGAAGGCTTTTTTATTTCTTCATTCAGACTGGCATCATTTTCGGTGTGAACGCAACATACTTTGATAAATGCATTATCCAGCATCATGCATAAATAAAATCTCTTATTTATTCAATCAAAGGATCATATAATCTCTTGTTGCTACATTTTATCTATCTGAAATTTACAGTGGCACTTTAACAGGCTGTGACATTAGCAATGACAGAGATGTTGATTACAAATAGAATGATTTATTTAAGCATAGCCTCACCTGAGGTGTTTATAGAGACGTTGGTGATTGGTCGAGATACTGAACCCTGGCTGCTTATTGGTGGAGGCCCTCGAACGATGCTTTTCGTTGGTTGCGATGGTCTGGAGACCTTCCTGCTGTAATTTCCTCTCGGTTTTCCTGCTCGGGAATATTCAGTATCAAGGTTGGGCTTCAAGTGTCCTGAAATCTCAGACCTCGGAGGGAGTGCCGGGACATTCGGCCCTGCTGTTTTACAAAAACAAAGTGCGCATTGTGGAATACTGGCAGAAAACCGTTGGAATAAAGACAGAAAAGTTCGAAATACCTGTGAATGTACAGGAACCTCACATGGGAAGTCCAGGTCAAAGGTGAACTCCTCCTTGTTTCCTTGTTATTCAACTGTAGCTTGTTAGTGGTGTTTGCTAAAGTGATATGAGTATTACTATTGCTCATACTAACGGTTAGGGATTTTAACAAACCCCTAAATACCTAAATACAAAATTTTGGCATGGAATTAGTCCATTTTGCGCTATGACATGGAACGTTAAAGAAAGTGTGCTATTTTCTCTTTTCTAAGTGATTAGACTTACAATTTTGCCTGCCAGATGATAAAACGCTTACACTTAAGGAAGGAAACTTGCCAGAATGTCTTGCCTTATGGGTCGGTACTACTTGTGCCAGTAAGGAATAACCCAGTACACCCTAGCAACCACTTAACTTCCTAGAAACCACTCAGAACGACTTAGCATCATTGGAACGCCAACTGATTTCTTCTGAAAAGACTCATTTGGTTACAAGTACCTTAGTAAAAAAAAAAAAAAGGTAATATATTGAAAATACATTTATTCCAATACAAAGTATAGTTCAAATCCATTAACATATTTACTGACATATCGTTTGAGACTTACTGAAATAAAAATTATAATTAAACTTTATTTGGAGTACTACTTGTGCACAAGGCACATTTCTTAATATTAAGCCTAAAATGTGTTTTAATGTCACTATTGATGAGGATTGTATGATCTTTGAATGATATCAGTCTTTAAATGCAAGATATTTAAAGTGTACCTGAAGTAACTTGCAATAGTTCCACTTTAGCACAATCAAATATACTTCAGTATATCTTTAGTTGGACCTCAGCACTACTTCAGCACAATTGAAGTGCATTAAGCACAAAATTAGTTGTTCCAACTTAGTATACCAGTTCTGTATACTAAAAGTACAATTTCAGGGTATTTTTACAAATATGTAAATGTATTTGTAGTATACTTAGCATGAAATAAATGTATTTCAAATACATTTTAGGTAATTGATTAAGTGATTATTAGTGATCACAGACCTTTATATTCCAGTATTTTAATTCAGTTGAATCATAACATGCCATCTCAGATCTTAGTTAGGTTTCTGCTGGTCGTATAGTTTAACAATGCTGATGCAAATGATACTTACTCTTTACAGGGATTTTCCATCTAATGTTCTCTGTGACAATGTCTGTTACGTAATAGAGGACTTCCCTTCTGTCTCTGTGGACAATAGTCAAGAGTGTCTGAGTCTGAAATGTTTTAGCTTGTGTGTGATTGCATTGAGTGAGTAGGTGGACGGCTACATGTGGCCGGCTGTGATAATAGTATGGTAAAAGAATGAGGCATATTCCTCCACTGATTCTTAGTCTGGCTGAAAATGTACAAGGTATTTATCCCTCTGATGCAAGCAAAATGAATCTTTTTACTTCTAAACAATAACATCATAATTCCCAGTGTTTTTATTGCATCAAAATAGTGTATTCTGAGAGAGTTCTATAAAAGATAATACTTATAGGTACATCAGGCATGTTGACTGTACCAGGCAAACACAGAACATTCCCCTAATGTTAGTGTAGGCCTATGGTTTCCTTTTGGTTATTTATTTGAAAACCCTTCACAAAAACCTGCCTCCATTGGTTACTGTTGCTATGTCCGACAAGCCATGGCGCTCTCAGGTTCTCACGCAATGATCAAATAAACATGAATTAACATCTTGTTTCAACCGTGGGAAGATGTCAATACACCGTTTTTCAAGTTCAAGTCCACCGACGTTACTCTTCTGTCCGGTTTGTTTGTAGGACAAAAATGGCGTTATGATTGGTAAGAACGCCTGTCAATCAAACTCCCTGCGAAGGGTCAATTCCTAACGTTCAATATGTTCTTTTTAGGCATATTTTTTATGATCAAAACTTAATGTGGGAACCAAACTGTTAAGCACAGTAACATATAAACAGAGCTGGGTAGTAACTGATTACATGTAATCTGGATTACGTAATCAGATCGTAATTCAAAATGAAGTACCTGTAATTAGATTAAATTACATTTTAAAATACTCGAAATCAGTTACTTTTTTGTTGATTACATGATTACATATTATTCACAATTTTTTTTAACTAACAACAGCAATAATTATTCATAATTTATTGATTCTCCCTAATTTCTCTTTTTCATCTTTTAAAATTTCCTTTCTAAAATATCTTACTGCATATATACACTCAGAAAATTGTCCAGTTTTGTGGAAACTGGAATTTGCACAAAGACCAGTTATTAGTCAGGTGGCTACAAAGCATTTGACCGCTAGATTTACAAAAAAAAATCATTTCAGGTTAAAGAAGTGTTTGAACATTGCATCAACTACTGATGAATATTCATTTTTATGTGAAACATCACTCAGCTGATTATTTAACCATGTATTACTATATCTTCGGAAGGCTTTTGTCTTTCAAACACATTAAAATGCACAAATTCACGTTATTTCTTATTTGCATGTAATGCAGGGATTCTCTTTGTCATCTGAATATCTTTCACCTAATATATTTACTTGAAGTACCCCTGAGATTTTAATAATTAAGTATCACATTTGTATGTTTACGGTTCTCAGATGTTGGTTAATGGTCACATGGCATGCAGATAAATAAAACATTTAATTTTTTTAGTAAGTGTTTTATTTTGATTGACACTTTTAATATGGAATTTTAAAATACATTTTTATGATTTATTTAATTATTAGCTTTTCATTATACTCACAAACCCCCTGCAGTTCCTTTTTGAACCCCAGTTTGGGAAACCTTGATGTAATGTAACATTTAATGCACCTCATGTTGTTAATTACAATGAATGGAATGTTTTTTTTTTCTCTTTGTATTTTTATATTAATATGGTACAAGGTTATCCTATTTAAAACAATGTAATAAATGAGTTAGGTCTAAACTAATCAAAAAGTTATCAGAAAGTCGTTTGATTATATTACCTAAAATGTGTAATGTAATGGATTACGTTACTAACTACATTTTGTAAGTAATCTACCCAGCTCTGGACAGACAAACAGAATTATTGGAAATGATCTAAAGTAATTGCCTACAATGCTTCAGATGCAACATCACACCCTGGATGGTTAAAAATGACTTTTTGTAGCACACATAATCATGCGTCAGAGGGTTAAGTATTTAAAATGGGTGTCAAGCGTTCAAGAGTGCCGGTGGTTTGTTGCTTGCGATGCTCCAAACGGAGGGACGACAGTGAGTGTGTGTGTGTGTGTGATTTTGCACAGCTGTCTCTAAAGAGGAAGTGGTAGCGCACCAGAACAAGCAAAGTGCTGAGTTGCCATGGTAACTTGGGATGCAGGGTTCCCTCAGTTTCCATTATTCCCAAGTGGATCTGCTTCACAGTGTCCATGGCAACCACTCACAACCAATGGAGTTCCTCTCTCTCTCTCGCTTTTCTCACAGTCTCTGTCAAACTCTCTCGTCCCGTCATTTTATCTTGATTTGTGATAAAATGTCATCTCCATGCTTACGTAAAGACGTCATACCTGTCACGCTTTGACATTATGAGCCACAAATGCAAGGCGTGCATATTCATAACACATGCTTCTTACTAGTATACAGGTAAATGTAATATCAGATCTCACAACCAGTGCATTAGAATGAGTTTGACGGATGTATGTTGTTTTGTAGGGTTGTGAGGCCGGCGTGTTGAGCAGAACGCACACACACTCACACACACACACTCTCCCGGAGCATGCCTATCAGTCCACCTGCCGACGGCAAACATGAGGCTCTTGACCGGCCGCGGCAACAACACACCCCAACCAACGGTAATCACGGAGATGACAGCATTCGGGCCTCTCCTGGGACTAAATGTACCTCCGAACCTATGGAGGATCTCCACGGAAATGCAACTGTCATCCGCATCGGAATCCCTGATCTGCAGCAAACAGTGAGCGCTCCTCATATGCATATGCAGGCTCGCTCTTTGCTTTGAAATGGCTGCACTGCAGCACAGGAGTAGAGAGTGGCAGTGATTGGTACAGACCGAGTTGTTGATTCTGCGTGGGAGTAAGGGGTGTGTGACAGAGGCTTACAGCATGTCGTCTACATGCACGCATGTTTCTACAGTCATTTGTGCTGAAAGATGCTGCATGCATGTCGATTGCATATATGGTGTCATCCAAAAGTGGACTTGCTGAATAAATTTGCACTTCTAATTGATGTTATGCGGAACATGTTTACATAATCCTGCCAAACACAAAACTGCAGACATACCTTGCTCTTTCAGACGGTCTTTTCGGCATCCAGCGTAACTCCCTGCTTTCTGTCAATGTCCGTGGTACTTTGAAGTTGAGTTTTGTATCTTGCACATTATTAAAGGGGTCATGAACTGAGACATCAAAATTCCCTTGATCTTTTGATTTATAAGAGGTCATTGTGCTGTAAAACATTCTGTAAGTTTCAGAACTCAAAACTTTCTTGTTAGTCTAAAAACAGCTTATATTGAAGGCAGTCTGCCAAAATTACAGGATGTGGAATGTACCACTCTATGATGTAATAGTGTGGCTAAACACTGCCTCCGCAGAAGATGATCAACGCCTGTTTCTACATCGCTGCCTGTTTAGCCACGCCCACCGATTCTACATCACTGCGTGTTTAGCCCCGCCCACCAATTTGTGCGTGTGTAGTGTAAATAATGAGAGAGGCGAACACAGGTCTACCCAGAAACCAAACGATAAACTTTATTTGGTGAATTTTATTTTTAATGAAATGCCAGACCGCATCAGTAAGAACTTGGTCCTTTGTTCACTTCATTTTACTGCAGATTTGTTTACAAACAAGGCACAATTCGACGCAGGATTTTCAGAAAGATTGAAACTAAAGACTATATTGGATCCGATGTCGCACCACACAAGTAACTGTTTTCATTACGTGATCACTATTGCTTTGTCTGTTATTACATATTGTTTGATATGTACTGAGTATTTATGCGTTTTAACCTAAATCATAGCGGTGTCCATCTAGGAAGGATGTAGGCTGTCAAACATGCACAACTGTTAGCCAATCATAGCAGTGGGCATTTACTTCCGAGTCTACAATCTGCCACGCCTATTCAAGCAGAGCGTTCTGACGAGGGGGTCAAAAACAGGACAGAAAATAGCCTATTACTTCTAAATTATGTTTTTTGATGTAAAAATCTTGATAACTTTATAAGTGGACCTCAGAGAACAGTAAAAAATAAAAAAACAAAGTCAGTTCATGACCCCTTTAAGGTTCTTATTTTCACCCTCTGCTTCTCATATTATAGAATCCTACCAACAGAAAATATTAAAGGAATAGTTCACCCAAAAATGAAAATTTGCTTAAAATGTACTCACCCTCAAGCCATCCAAGATAGTTTGTTTGTTCATTGGAAAAGATTTGGAGAAATGTAGCATCACATCAGTTGCTCACCAATGGATCCTCTGCAGTGAATGGGTGCCGTCAGAATGAGAGTCTGATAAAAACATCACAATAATCCACAAGTAAGCCACACAACGTCCGTCAACTAATGTGTTCTGAAGTGAAGAGCTGTGTGATTGTAATAAACAAATTTATAATTAAGATGTTTTTAACTTCAAAGCGTTGCTTCCAGCTAAAATACGAGTCCTCTATACATAATATTGCTTTATCCAGTTAAAAAGCAGTCTTGCTTGAATCAGTACAAAAGTAAGCACAGATCAAGCACTGTTTATAAGCCAAAACACTCCAAAAGAAATATGATGTTTAAATAAGTTAAAGCACCTTAATGATGGATTTCTTTCATATAGACAGGCAGCTTTTCACTTCACAAGAGTCTTGTGAGTCTTGGCAAGACGTTTATTGATGGACGGGAGTCGTGTGAATTACTTGTGGATTATTATGATGTTTTCACCCTCAGGCTGTCCAAGATGTAGATGAACTTTTAGAAACAAACTCGTGTACATCTTGGATAGCCTGAGGGTGAGTACATTTTCAGTGAATTTTCATTTTTGGGTGAACTATTCCTTTAAATGGCATTATTTTTGCAGTGCAAATCTCACAAACAACATTTCACTTTACTTTCAGCTAATTTAAGTAAGATGATGTCATGACTTCAGCACTTTCTTATTGACTGATGATGAATAAACGTTCAAGAACAAATAATACAAGCCTCGATCTCTTAAATGATCTTAAGTGAAGTCTAAAGCCTGGTGCTTTTGGAGGAAATATTTAATGGACAGATCATGATTTTTATAGTTTTGAACTATTTTCTGCAGTAAATATTGTTGCATTTCAGGACACTCGATGACAGAGCAAGATTTACATTGTACATGAATAATTAAACCTACATGGCCTAGTCAGAGCCGCGGCACAGCAGTTAGCTCACGTACTCCAATCACTTAAAGCCTTAGTGCTCATATGGGTGATGCAGGTTCGAGTCCAGCCTGCAACATATCCTGATAAATATCACCTCATCTAGTTTCTGTCAATCTGTATAATAAATTATGCATAAATCCCAAAATAAAAGCAATTATTTTAAGGTGTCCTTGTTACACGTTACATGTACTTAATATTATGATTACACTTAATTATGCATAATTACAGTACATGCAAGTAACCCTAAGCCAAACCCGGTAACACTTTATCTTAAGGTGTCATAATACAGAGTAATTACCTAATTAAGTACTTAGTAATAGCTGTTGTACTTACATGAAAAAAAAAATTACTTACCATGTAACTAAGTTATGGAACAGCCTGTAATTACAGTTTGTAATTATGTAGATGTAATAGGCAGCTACTGTTACACATATGTAACAGGCCGAGTCTGTTACACAGCTACTTGTACACTTAAGTACACTCTTGATACACTTTATTTTAAGTAGCTTATGCCTGTGTACTATTCTGTAATTTTAATGTAATTAGAAAGGTATTACATGTATTTAAGCTGTGTACTGGTGGGTTAAATGAAACTAAGGTGCAGCTGGATAAGGTGTACAGTATAGATGCACATGAAGTACACTTACGTACAATCTTGATACACTTTATTTTAAGTAGCTTATGTCTGTGTACTTACAGAATAATTAAATATAATTATGTTGTATAAAGTCTGCAACACATATGTAACAATCTTTTGGTTACAAAAGTAGCTGTGTAACAGACTCGGTCTGTTACATATGTGTAACAGTAGCTGCCTATTACATGTACATAATTACAAACTGTAAGTACAGGCTGTTCCATAACTTAGTTACATGGTAAGTACATTTTGTTTCATATAAGTATAGCGGCTACTACTAAGTACTTAACTAGGTAATTACTCTGTATTATGGACATCTTAAAATAAAGTGTTACCCCAAAGGCTAATCCTAACCCTAACCATATAGTAAGTACATGTAGTTAATTAATATTACTCAGTACTTAAATGTATAATTATACTGTAACAAGGACACCTTAAAATAAAGTGTAACCAAAAGCAACAAAACTGTAGGAATATGACGAGCTTGTAATATATGTGTTTTCAGAAATGCCTGCGATTGGACCTTGAGGCTCCAGTGTGGGTTTGTAAGCAGCGAGTTCTGGTCACTCTGACACAAAGCCTGACCGATGTGCTTAACTATGGCCTCTACCTCCCTGCCTTTAACGGGCGTGCCGGAAAGTTCCTCGATGAGGAGAGATTGCTCAGGGAGTATCCTCTCCCTACGGTCACACCTGTACCGTACCTAGAGGTGCACATAAACATCTTTCTGCATCCCACAATGCTTTAGAGCTCTCTTATTATATAATTAGGTCATGTTGCTATGTTATTTTCACTTACTAGTTTAGTTCATTTGTGTGACTTCAGTTCCGTTACAAGAGGCGTGTTTACACTCAGAGCCATGTAGATGACAAGCAACTGGCCAAACTCCATACTAAGGTAACATTTGACATTCATGTTCTCTACCGTTCGTTTGGGGTTGGTACGAATATTTTTCATTTTTAAAGAGTACTTTTTTTGAACAAGGATGGATTGAGTTGATCAGAAGTGAAAACATTTAAAATGTTACAAAATATTTCTTTTTCAAATAAATGCTGTTCTTTTGACCAGCTGTTTCTTAAACACCAAATCAGCATATTAGAATGATTTCTGAAGTATCGTGTGACACTAAAGACTGGAGTAAGGATGCTGAAAATTCAGCTTTGCATCACAGGAATAAATTACATTTAAAAAAATATTAAAATAGAAAATATTCATATTAAATTGTAATAATATTTCACACATTTACTTTTTTATTCTTATTTTTTTATTTTATTTTTTTATCAAATAAATGCAACCTTGGTGAGCTTAACATAAAAGATCTTGCCAACCCCAAATTTTTGAACAGTAGTGTATAATTTTATACACAAACTTTGTTAACCTAAAACATCTAAAACATGCTGTAAGCTGTTTGTTTTAGTCTTGAGAAAAGTGCATGTTTATCTGTGACATTTCTAGACACTATAAATGCCAAATAGAGTCATGGGAGCAGCCCATGCTTTTTTTAGCCAAATTGAAAAAACTAGCTAATTAGAAACACTCTCTGTCTGCGAATCATTTAGTGCATTCAGTTTTGCTAACATTGCGTTTGCTGACATGTCTTTAAAGGATGGGTTTGGAGAGTGTATGCGGTTCAGTTTAGCAAAATGGCAGAAGTTAGCAAAATAATTTGAATTGCTTACAGTGCCTTAAAAGGAACATAACCTCCAGTTTGATTGTATTCATTATTCTAAGTCCACTTATGTTAGTCAAGGTTTCTTGCAGCAAAAAATATAACTGAATTTTACCTGATTATTTTTGACTATTAGAACTGTACAGACTGTTCTGATACTATATCTTTAAGGCTTATTTAAATATAAGTGAATAACCTCTAACCACTTGGCTAATTTCTTTGTATGTGCTCCATTTGCTCCAAAACCAAGATTTCTGAATAAAAAATAATCGTCTAGGCAACTTTCTGTTGTGAATGTAATATGCTACTTCCTTGTATTTCACTAATTTCTGTTGCTGCCAGGCCAATCTAAAGAAGTTTATGGAGTATGTTCAACAAAGGTGTGTGGACAAGGTCTGCAGGTTCCTGGAGAAAGGGCTGGACCCCAACTTTCATGATGCTGACAGTGGGGGTGAGTACTTTAGAGTATATATACAGTGTATATATATATATATATATATACGGTATATGGTGTGGTGTTCTGAAATGAGGGGGCAAAGTCCTCAAAGGTTTTTTTTTTTTAATCAAATGTAAATTCATGTCCCAGTCACCTTTTTCTTGGTTAAAAGAACATTACTTACACTATCAGAAAAAAAAAAAAAAAACTATTTTATATTTTTACATTAACAATTTAATCAATATTCTATTTATTAAAGCCAAGTATGAATCTCATCAAGTTAGTGTTTTTAAGCATTTTACAATTAGTCCAGAAAAAAATAAAATAAAAAATAATGAAAAAATAACTCAAGGTAGTAACAATTTAAATAATATATTTTATTTGTGAACTATTCTTCTTAATAGTTTACTTTTAACTAATTTAAATTTTTTTTGGATCATCAGTCATCAAAGCTCGGTAAATATTGGTCACAGACACAGAGATTTACCTTAAATTTCACCAGGATGATTACTCACTAAAAACTCCCACAGATCATGTTTTCAGGCCATTTCTTCTAAGTGTGTGTGTGAGTTTACTAACTTTTTTTAATTAGTCTTCCCATTAATGCCGTTATATTGTTTATTCAGACTGATTCGCAAATGCAGAGTGCACATGAACACAAGAGGCAGGATTTATCACATGATCCAATCAAAGCCGAACATAACCAGTCATATCCAATCATATCGCAATGGAGGCATTGCCTCCTCTCACGTGACTTTCCCCAATTCATTCTCAATTACCCCCCACCAAACTCACCGCGTGATTTAGGGGGTCTGTTAAAACTCAATGGGGTCAGGGTAGTTTCTTTAGAAAAATTTGAGATTTATATACTTTTTTAATGTTATATTTTGTAATATTGGCATTGTTTTCTTTTTTTTTCTCCTCAAAAATTTTGAGGAGGCACTGTCTCCCTTGCCCCTGAGATATATATATGTATATATATTAATAAATGCTCCATATGAGTCAGAGCTGTGGTCTAGCTGTTATGTGAGCAATGCAAGTTTGTCTATATCTCACATGATTTCATGAATCTGAATTCAAACTTAGTACAATACATCTAATAGGTGCCATTTTGACTGGATAAGATTTGAGAGTTTTTGCAAAGAGGAGATTATCATTGAATAACAGTATAAATGTTGGTTTGTTCCTCACATAAAGCTATCATATAACTTCTGAAGTAATACAACCTACTTTTATGATATTTTAGGGTGCTTTTTGGAGACATATTTCACAATCTACTTTCAATGTGTGGAAAAGAGCGTCTTGGACATTCTGCCAAACAACTCATTTTGGTTTCATGGAGTAAACAAAATAATACGGGGTTGGAACAACATGAATTTTCATTTGGTATGAAGGATAGGTGAACTATTTCTTTAAAGTTTGCCTTGATTAGCAGTTCGGATGCTTTAATGAATGTAAATTTAGGACAATGCTAATCAGCAAGGACGTTTGACAAAATGAGCACATCATTTACTCACTGAAACGGATCTGACATTTAGCATTTGCAATCATCTCCGCATGTGCGATGTTTCCAGAATCTCCTCTCACTCTCGTGGCCCAGCTGGACACTTGTGCCGATCTGATTAAGGTGTTGAGGAGCGGAGGAGCCCATCTGGACTTCAGAACCAGAGACGGCCTGACGGCGGTGCACAAAGCTATCCAAACGCACAACCATGTAGCATTGACTGTGAGTTGATGCACTTTCCCTCCCACACGCACAATCCAAAGAAAGACTCATCCTTACACAACTCATCACAAGCTGTTGGGAGTCTGTGCACATATGTCCGTCATATTTCGTGTGCTATCCGCAGACATTGTTGGATCTGGGGGCGTCTCCAGACTATAAGGACAGTCGTGGGCTCACTCCCCTCTATCACAGTGCCATGGTTGGGGGAGATCCGTACTGCTGCGAGCTTCTGCTGTACGATCACGCCCAGCTGGGCTACAGCGACGAGAACGGCTGGCAGGAGATCCATCAGGTAACGCCAAGACGCCTTTCCTGTCTGATGCTCAGAACTCTCTCATTAAGCGTAAAGGAGAGAAAATCTCCCGTAGCTTAAAGTTTCATTCTCCAGCGAGACTAAAAATACCCTTTTTATTGTTTGCTACACCTGCAGCAGTGGGTGATCGGAGCATGTATGTATATGTGTGTGTGTTTGTACCATAGGCTTGTCGTCATGGAAATGTGCAGCACCTTGAGCACCTGTTATTCTATGGAGCGGAGATGAGCGCTCAGAATGCCTCAGGAAACACAGCACTACACCTGTGTGCCCTCTACAACCAGGTACACCTACAAATACATATACACACATTCTCCATTCTCAACTCCATCAGATATGCTTTCTCACAATATTGGCTATGTTCGTACAATTTTTGAAGTAAACACTACACTCTTAAAAATAAAGGTTCCAAAAGGGTGTTTTTGCAGTGATGCCACAGAAGAACAATTTTTGGTTCCCCAAAGAACCTTTCAGTGAACAGTTCCTAAAAGAACCATTTTGAAGAACATTTTTAAAATCTAAAGAACCTTTTCTGCATTTGAAAGGGTCCGTGGATGTTCAAGGTTCTTCATAGAACCATTGATGCCAATAAAAACACTTTATTTTTAGGAGTGTATGTAGTATGCATTCTTGAGCATTTTTGTACACCCATGCATAAAATATGAGGATGACCTGCTACATATGTCAAAATGTGTGAGATGTAACTATAGCGAACTGTGCGGAATGCTGTAATTGCACCCGACCCCAGCTTCCTCTGCTGGTGTGACAAATGAACCTGAAGTGATATTAACTGCAGCTTTAACATCATCCGTCGTCTTTCAAATAGCCTACATTAACATGCACAAGTTCAATTTCAGTCAGACTAAAACATTAACTTGTCATTTTAAAAAGTAAACGCATCAGTTTGAACAAATAATGTCTATATATACACAGTGTATATATATATATATATATATATATATATATACTATGCCGTTCAAAAGTTTGTGATCAGTAAGATTTTTTATGTTTTTTAAAGAAGTTTCTTATGCTTATCAAGGCTGTATCTGTTTGATCAAAATACAAAAAAAATATTTTGTTAAATATTATTGCAATTTAAAATAAGTTTTCCATTGTAATATATTAAAATATAATTTTTTCCTGTGAAGCAAAGCTGAATTTTCAGCATTATTATTCCAGTCTTCAGTGTCCTTCAGAAATCATTCTAATATGCTGATTTATTATCAGTGTTGAAACAGTTGTGCTGCTTAATATTTTTTGAGACCTGTGATACATTTTTCAGGATTCTTTGATAAATAAAAAGTTACAAAGAACAGTGTTTATTCAAAAGAAAAATGTTGTGTTACAGTATATACTACTATTCAAAAGTTTGGGGGTCAGTAAATTTTCTTTCTTTTTTTTTTGTTAAAAGAAATTAATACTTTTATTCAACAAGAATGTGTTAAATGGATAAAAAGTGATGGTAAAGACTTATATTGTTAGAAAAGATTTCTATTTTGAATAAATGCTGTTCTTTTTAACTTTTTATTCATCAAAGAATCAAAAAACAAAAATATATTTTAACCATATGGAACAGACTGTTAGATTTTATTCTTCTTAGTATTTGTTTTATTGTAAATTATATTTTCATCCCAATATTTTAAGGAGGTGCTGCCTTCATTGCTTCCTCAGTGAACAAACATCTAATGGAGTCTGTTTTACATTTTTATATATATATAAAAAAAAAAACAATATAAGTCAGTATACATACTTCGCAGAACGCCATATGCTAGTATTTCACTGCAATTGTATATAGTTATTAAACTCAGCTGGGCATCAACTCACATATAAAACATACACATTTACAGGGCGTTATAACTGTAATTTCCTCTCATGTTTTCTCTTGCACTCACCACCTTTTTCTTTGTTCGCTCTGCCATATCTACAGGAAGGCTGTGCTAGAGTTCTCCTGTTTCGAGGAGCAAATAAAGAAATCAAGAACTACAACAACCAAACTGCATTTCAGGTATGATACATCTCTCAGATGTTTTGGGTCAGCTCTAGTTCCTTTCCTATTGCTTAAATTATGTTGCATACTTTTTTTCCGGTAGGTTGCTATCATCGCAGGGAACTTTGACCTGGCAGAAATCATCAAGATTCATAAAACCTCAGATGTTGGTGAGTTGATCAGGATTTAGTTTGAATTGCTTGAAGCATCAGGCCTTGAATCTTGGATCTATTTACTCAGCAGCAGAACACCATAATAAGTTTTCGTGGGTTGTCTAGATGAAATCAGTTCACTCTAATTCAAATCCATTATTGGGTTTCATTTCAGATAAATCCTCGATTTATTATTTAGTCTAGTGGATGTGGCACAAGTGCTCCTTTCAGAGTAAAAGCAGAAATGACAGCATAAGAGCGTTTGATCATATGAAGCAGCATGAATCTAGTAACTTTATCACAGCCTGTGTCAAAACAATCCATAAATGCATGATTTTTTTTTTTATTTCAGACAGTCAGATCTAGATAGTGTTCCTATCAGCGCTCTAACTTTACAATAAGTGATGTATTTGTAGTATTTGTCATACTAGTGTATGTGGGCTAATCTCTTTATGATTTGTGTGTTTCTCTTTGTAAATCTCAGTCATGCTCTGTGTGATGTAATCTGTGAGTCATCTGTTTGTAATTTTTGTGTAATTTGCGTGTGTTTCACATGCTGATCTTTCTGTCCGGTCTTCATGATGTATTTGATTAACTCATCAGTGAAATCCCAGCTTCACACCCAATTTGTGTGTGTAAGTGGGTTTTTTTTTAACCCCACAGGTTGTGGCTCTGTACACCTGCAGCTTTAACACGAAACTTTTTTTTTTGTTTAAAGTGGTCATATCATGAGGAATCAAATTTAGTTTAGTATACTAAAACTTGTTGTATTTTTCAAAACTGAAAAAGTCCTTCCCAGTATAAAAAGACCATTTATTAAAACAGAACTGCAAGAACTTTTTCATATAAATCAGATACAGTTGCATTTATAAATTTACTTTTGCCATTTTTCATAAGATTTTCCTCACAGAAAGTCTAAAAATAAGGACAATACAATTGCATTTATTTAGAATGCCCCTGAAGAAGCTACATACAGTAACAGTAACATTTAAATATATTTCTAAAGACAGTAAGTGCATTGTGTACTGCCTCCTTGAGTATCAGTGACTGTCACCTGTTGTGATAGTTGTGCATGACTCACAGAGTCACTCAATACCTTTTGAGTTTGAGTTCTCAAGCACAGTTGCTCAGAACATGCTGGGAACCATGTGACGTTACTGTGCTACGTGGTCACGAATATTTATCGTTTGCATGCATTTTTCAGCATTGTGATTTAAAAATAAGCAGGGCCGCTGCTGGCCAAATGGGTGCCCTAAGCAGAATTGTATTGTTGTGCCCCCTCCCTAAAATATTATTGATGTAAAAAAAAAAAAAAAAAAAAAAAAAAAAAAAAAAAAACCTACTATAGGGGTCAAAATAGAACTTTAATAAAATATTAAAGTAAATAAATAAATAAATTGTAATTAAATTGTATTATTTACAAATTACAATTGTAGCTCTAGACAGTAATAATTTTATTTATACAGTTGTCTGATTGACTTTATCGTCTCAAGCATTCAGAAATCACACAAAAGAAAATTAAGCAGTTATACTACGATAAAACCATGGTTAATTTTTGTAAGGGTTGTGATGTTCACATGTTTTTGTTGTAGAAATTATAGAGGCTGTAACATTTCTATCGTAAAAAGGTGGTCAAAAATTAAAGATTAAGTGGATATTTGAATTGGCCTAAATGTTTGGTGAATATTAAACAAGGATTTGATCGTCCTGTAAGTGTAACAGCAGCAATTACCAGGCCTTTGGTTCCCTTTACAGGCATTTGTTATAATATGTAATGTACATAAATTGTTTATTTTGTATTACATTATGTATTTTATGCATTAGGAACAGTTTCTTCCCTCACGCAATCCATCTTACACCTAACAATAATTGTGGAACGCACAACACTATTTATACACTTATTTATCTAACACACATACTTAGTCTACATTTCAAATTTGCACATAATATACTTGTACATACAAAACTGTCTACTGTAATATACCTGTACATACAATTGTCAATTTGTATATTGCTATTCCTTATTTACTTGTTCTGTTTTTATTCTTTTATTATCTGTGTTTTGTTCTGTCACTGTCATTCTGTTGCACTGTGAAGCTTCTGTCACGAAAACAACCTCGTACGTGTAAACATACCTGGCAATAAAGCTCATTCTGATTCTGATTTTAACAATATTATTCAATGAAACCATATAATTATTAATAAACCAATCGTTATTGCCTCATTATAATGCATTTAAAGTATTTTTTTTATAATGCATTTAAAGTAATTTTAAAGGCTGTTGTTGGCTTAGGTCTGTTTTTATAACCACAAAAAATATTAATACTTCTTTGTAAACTATTAGGCCTATTTGAAGTAGGCTAACAAAACCATGGTTAATTTGTGGTTACCATCCATGGCTACAAGAACCATGATTTTTGGTTTTATTCGTAGTAAAACTATGGCTAATTTTAGTAAGGGAACATAGAAACGATAGATGCGTTGTTGGTGGTTAAATTATTACCGACATTAAAACACGTTATTAACGTCAACAGCCAAAAAAGTTTCACAGGATTATGAATGTACCTCAAAGTGATGCACTGGCTTCATCTTTTTTGTCTTTTTTTCGGCGCCGGATTGCTGATGTCTTTTCCTGAGCATAGTTGTCTATCAATTATGATCATTTGCATTCATCCGCAAACATAAGGTGCAAGCGGGCGCGTGCGCAGATGCGGGAATGGCGCATCACGTGTGCTTAGCCTGCCTACTGCATTCACTGTAAAACGCATTTCTTTATAATGATATATATATGTTCATGTTTAGATTTTTATTTATGTATATGTTAATTTTAATATTAATATAGAACGAAAGTTTTTTTGAGCAACTGGGATGGTGCCTCCCTGGGAGTTGGTGCCCTACGCAAACTGCGTACTCTGCGTATAGGGAGCAGGATTTGTATTTTCAGAACTTGAGTTTTTTTTTTTAATTTAGGCAAATATTAGTTTTTGTGATACTGACACTAGTGACAAGAATTATGAAATTTGTATGGTATCAATTTTTTTTTTTAAATCATATAGACCTTATTTAAAGCAAAAAAAACAAAAACAAAACTATATCATGAAATATATCATTACCATGACATAAAATTACTCATATTGTGATATAAGATTTTGGTCATATCACCCACCCCTAATAATAATACTTAGCAGTAGTAACATTTTTTATTATCTGTTTTATTTCATTATTACTTCTCATTAAAAATTCTGAATATCTTACTGATTCTGCAAATGGTATTTAAACCTATAAATTAACATAACATGTTATATAATTAACATGTATATTAACACAAAACCTACAATTCAAAATCACCTATAAAGGGCATTTACATTTGAAGTGTTAGTAGCAAAACGGCACGTTTAATTAAAAAGGTGGAAAATTGTGATGAAAAACTAAATTACTTCATTTCAATATGTTTTAGGTTTTTGAGGTTTGATATGACCCCTTTAAAGTCTGACTTTATTTATGGTATTTGCATCCGTAAACCATGAACCATCAAGGACTTGCAGCCTATACATGACCTCCACCTGACCATTTCAATCAAAATTAATTGGACGTATTACATATAATCTTAAACAGCGGCCATACGCGTCTAACACCGTGGTTCACAGATGGGGTGCTAGTCTTCAGGTTATGAGTGATTCCTCTCTATCTCAGCCTGATACAGGTTAATCTGTTCTGCTAGTCTTTTTCTTCATGATAGACTGGACATATCCATACCAGCCTCCTGGAGAGAATTCTTAATCCATTCGACAGGCGAAAATAGGTTTGATTCACAACTGATAGGATTCTTCGAGAATCCATTACAGTGGTCATTCTGTTCTAGCAGGCCATTTAATATTTCTGCATGATTTTTCAATGATTTAGGCTACTACCTTCTAAGCAAACGGCACACCTTAACTGAATTTTATCCAGGTGTGTATTAAAATACACACCTTTTCTGGAAAAATCAACTCATGATGCAAGAAAATAAACACTGTTTCTGAAGCGCTTTTAAAAAGTTGCTTTGTTTGAATGACACACATTAAACAACTGGATATTAAAAGGACTGCAATTTCCAGATGGTTCTCAGATGTAAATATATATGTTTAATGATAAAAGTGCACTTTAATAAATATAATGTGCAGGAGCCAAATTGTGTTACAGCACAAATACATATTATTTCCTTTTCCACAATTGGTGTGTGTGGAGTGAATCTTTTGTTATGTGCATGTCTGATATCTTCCACAAATTTATATGGTTTTATATTACAAGCATGGAAATCAAATTGACTCAGAGTAATACAACAATATAGATATAGTTAGGCTCTGTGTTTTTATGTTAAGTATGCATAACTATTTATATGTCGCTGTCTTCCTGTAAAAGTGCCTTTCAGGGAGAGCCCTTCTTACTCGTCTCGGCGGCGTGCGGTCTGCGTATCCCCACGTCGCTCTCTGATGCGATCGGCCAGTGATAATGCTCTAGATGAGAGTCTGCCAGCTCCCTCTCCGGCCCCCTCACTTCGCAGCCTGCCCCCGCTGGAGCCCGACGACACCACCCTGTCCCAGCGCAGCCCCCAGGCTGCTCACACTCACACGCGCAGCCTTAGGAGACACACCCGCTCAGGAGGACACCTCAGGTGCGGAGTCGTCCTTGATTTGTATTAAACAGAGGTTTCATCGAACCAGTACGATATTTTCTTTTTTGCTTTTTCTATTTTGAACACAAAATCAGAAATTTAGCAACATGCCTAGGCTGGTCCTTTCCATAAAATTATTATTATTTTTTTTTATTTCATTTTTGATTTAATTGCTTACCATTTAAATTTAATTTTACTTATGAAAAAAGTTTATTTTTTCCCCATTCAGCAAAAATGCATGCTGGCTGAAGTTCAGTTGCAACATTTATGAGTAAAAATAGTGCTTATCTGCTCATAATTATGTGAAATATGAATATTATAATTGATCATTGTAATTATAATATTAAATATTAAAATAGTTAATAGTAATAAATAATAAAGCATTGATTACCTGACATAAAAGACGAGATTGACCTCAGCGCTGGTTGTTAATCATTTCTGCACATGTGTTTGCTCACTGCAGCCCTGGCAGTCCTGTACAGAGAGAGCCGAGTCCTCCTGCCGTGTCTCGAGGGCCCAAGCGACGGCTGTACAGTGCGGTGCCTGGCCGAACCTTCATCGCTGTCAGCTCCCACACTCCACAGGGAGAGGGTGAGATCACACTCAACCGAGGAGAGAGGGTCAAAGGTCAGTCAGCCAGCCTCTATGTGCAAGATGCAGTAAAAAGATCACATTATTTTTATGCTGGAAGTTGCTACAATCTGTCGCATTCTGAATACTTCTTCAACTATGGGCACTTTTGGCCCTGTGGACTTTATTAACCACCGTTTTAAAAATCCTCTAGTCTATAGAATGTGTCTACTCACAGTGTTCAGTTTTGAATATACATGCATTACAGGAGAATTGAACCATTATGAACAAATTAGAAATAAAATGGCAGACTGTCTCGCAGAAGCTCATAATTCATAACTAGCTTTTGTTTTTTCCTATAAACGCACAAAAAATAACTTGACAAAATTATGGATTGATTGGAAATTATGCAAAACATTTATTTTGTTTTTTTATATCTCATATTTTATCTTATGTATATTCTTCACTGATGCTGTTGTCACCTTGGTAAATAAGTATAAACGTTTGAGAAAAAACTGAGGGTCTTAATTAGTGTAAAAATTGATATAATCATAATTTTCACACAAATTGGAAATGTTTATAATTATTTCACTCTTCACTATATTTACTTTTATAAATGATCAATGTTAAACTATATATATGTTAAAATATATAAAATATGTAAAAAATAAAATTGTGATGTCCTGATTTGGAACAAGGGTAAAACAATAATATTTATACTTAAAGGCATTGGAAAAAGTAACAAACTAAATGAAGACTTGGTAAAAAAAAAAAAAAAAAAAAAAAAAAAAAAAAAAAGTGCCTACCAAGACAAATTTAATGTAATCTTCAAGTAACTAAATAAATAAAAAAGAAAAAAGTTAGTTTTAATATCTGGGAAAAGAAATGCCTGCAGTTGAATAAACATCCATAAATGAGTTAAAAATACGAAATACAGCATATAACAGTTTATACGTGTCTCCATCAGTGCTAAGCATAGGTGAAGGTGGATTCTGGGAAGGCTCAGTTAAAGGACGAACTGGCTGGTTTCCTGCTCACTGTGTAGAGGAAGTCCAGATGAGACAATATGACCCACGACTTGGTCAGTTCACAAATACACACACCTGCATTCAGAGCAAGTTTTCTGTCGTTTAATGTTCAGATCTTATTGATGTGCCCACTCATCTGTTTCTCAGAGACAAGAGAGGATCGCACCAAGAGACTTTTCAGGCACTACACTGTTGGCTCCTATGACAACTATACCTCTTACAGGTATATAAACACAGCCATATATATATACAGTCATGGCCAAAAATATCGGCACCCTTGGTAAATATGATCAAAGAAGGCTGTGAAAATTAATCTGCATTGTTAATCCTTTTGATCTTTTATTTTAAAAATTCACAAAAATCTAACCTTTCATTGGATAATAAGAATTTAAAATGGGGGCAAATATCATTATTAAATAAATGTTTTTCTCTAATACACGTTTGGTACCCTTAGAAATTCTTAAGAGTAAAATATCTCTGAAGTATATTCCCATTCATATTCACAATTTTGAGCACTCCAGGGTGATTATGAACATGAAATTATCCAGCCATGGCTTCCTGTTTCACAGAAATATAAATAGGAGGAAAAACAAAGGCCAAATTCCCTTAATCATCCATCACAATGAGAAAAACCAAAGAATATATTTCTGATGTGCAGCAAAAGATAATTGAGCTTCACAAATTAGTGAAGTGGCTTTAAGAAAAGAGCTAGAGCAGTGAAAATTTCCATTTCCACCATCAGGGCAATAATTAAGAATTTCCAATCAACATAAAATGTTATGAATCTGCCTGGAAGAGGACGTGTGTCTATCGTCCTAATGCACGCTGAGAAGGAGAGTTTGAGTGGCTAAAGACTCTCCAAGGACCACAGCTGGAGAATTGCAGAAAATAGTTGAGTCTCGGGGTCAGAAAACCTTAAAAAAAAAATTGTCAAACAGCACCTACATCACCACATGTTGTTTGGGAGGTTTTCAAGAAAAATTCTCCTAGCTCATCCAAAAACAAACTCCAGCATATTCAGTTATCAGACACGACTGGAACTTCAAATGGACTGGCTTCTATGGTCAGATGAAACTAAAAAATGAGCTTTTTAGCAGCAAACACTCAAGATGGGTTTGGTGAACACAGGGATAAAGAGAACCCCATGTGTACAATGAAATATACTGCTGTATTTTTGATGTTGTGGGCCTATATTTCTGCTGGAGGTCCTGGACATCTTGTTTAGACACATGGCATCATGGATTCTATCAAATACCAACAGATAAAAAAATCAATAAGTGACTGACTAGAAAGTGACTGATAAGTGACTGACTTAGAAATCTTATAATGGGCCATGTTTGGATCTTCCAACCATACAATAATCCAAACACAAGCCTCAAAAACAACACAAAAATGGGTCAATGAGCACAAAACCAAGCTTCTGCTATGGCCATTCCAGTCCTCTGACATGAACCCTATAGAAAATGAGTGTGGTGAACTGAAGAGAAGAAGCACCAACATGGAGCTGTGAATCTAAAGGGTCTGGAGTGATTCTGGATGAAGGAATGGTCTCTGATCCCTTGTCAAGTGTTCTCTAACCTCATCAGGCATTATAGGAGAAAATTTAGAGCTGTTAAACTGGCAAATGGAGGTTTCAAAAAGTATTGAATAAAAGGGTGCCGTTAATTGTGGCCAATGTGTATTAGAGAAAAACATTTATTTCATAATGATATTTCCCCCCATTTTAAATTCTTATTATCCAATGAAAGGTTAGATTTTTGTGAATTTTTTAAATAAAAGATCAAAAGGATTATCAATGCAGATTAATTTTCACAGCCTTCTTTGATCATATTTACCAAGGGTGCCGATATTTTTGTCCATGACTGTATATAAATAATCTGGGCGTTCCATGCATTGCACAGTATACATAATGCAGAAATATGAGTAGTATGGTATTATGATTTTCCAACCATTGCCTTTCTCTCTCCTTCATCCTGCATAAATAAAACATGGTGCCAGTGTAGGGGATTATGAGTATGGGAGGGGGAATCTATGAAGACATTGAGTTCTGGCAGTGCAGCACATCTGACTATTGACTTCTATAAATTCACAGTGATTATGTTATAGAAGAAAAAAGTGCAACGTTGCAGAAGAGAGACAGCGAAGGATTTGGCTTTGTGCTTCGGGGAGCTAAAGGTCTGAAATGCACATACACACACATGCATGCATGTTAGCAGGAATGAAATTCACATACAAATGCAGTAATTAAATGCTCTGTCTTGTCAGCTGAGACGCCCATAGAAGAGTTCACACCTACTCCTGCTTTTCCTGCCCTGCAATACTTGGAGTCTGTGGACCTGGAAGGGGTGGCGTGGAGGGCAGGGTTAAGGACGGGGGATTTCCTCATAGAGGTAAAAAAATCAATTTATACACACAGTTTTAATATTTAAAAGGCTATTTCACCACCACAGAAAGACAATGAAAGACAGTTTTGAAACATGAACATTTGAACATGTCAGCTGCGTTGCTGTCTACGCAGGATCAGAAAGTTCTTGGATTTCATCAAAAATATCTTAATTTGTGTTCCGAAGATGAACGAAGGTCTTACGGGTTTGGAATGACATGAGGGTGATTAATTAATGACAGAATTTTCATTTTTGGGTGAACTATCCCTTTAATTATTTGACTAATCTGAGAAGTCTCATACATCCTCGGAGAGAAGTCTCACGTTTGATTAAAAATTACGAGCTCAATTAAAAAAAATAAATAAATTAAACGCATGGATGAATCACTCACAATAAAATCAATAACATACATTTTGAAAATAGGGGTATTATATTGATACATATTTTGAATATGGGATGAAATTCAATTTCATATTCACTCATCATGTTAAATCTTTCTCTAATTTTCCCCACATTTGTCAGGTAAATGGGGTGAGCGTAGTAAAGGTGGGACATAGGCAGGTGGTATCACTGATTCGGCAAGGTGGAAGTCGGCTAGTAATGAAGGTGGTGTCTGTCACACGCAAACCAGACACTGGAGATGTCGTCCGCAAGAAAGGTTCTTGTCCTCACTTAATTAATGCATGCACATCATGCATTTTTCTTTTTATTTGACTGGACATCATGAATTAGGGAATCCTGCAAAATTTAAAAATTGCATTTCCCTTTCTTCCTGATAATTAATTAGCCCCGCCACCTCCCAAGAGAGACCCAAGCACCAGCCTGACCTTGCGCTCAAAAAGCATGACTGCAGAACTGGAGGAGATGGGTAAGACAGATGCTCATACAAATAAACATGGATGCACGCATCTCCTTGTGTTATGCTAGGACTCAGATAAGTCAAGTTAAAACAGATGTTATCATTATCTTTGAGGGCATAGCACATGTTGGATCCTTTTTTTCCAGGAACACTAATGGAGAAATGCGTGCAAATTAATGTCTTTTCTTTCCGTAAGAATGATACAGCAGTGAAAGGAGTGTGAATGATTGTGCAGTGATAGCTTTGCTCATTCATTGCTAATGAAAAGTGACCGTCTAATAATCTATGAGCTAAATCAGGAACTATAGATTTGTCCTTCTTGTCCACAAGCGTCAAGGAGAAGGAGGGGAGGTAAGATATGAAACCAGTCTCACGTTGATGATGTCCTTTACTGGTTCTATATGCTGATTAGCATGTGATGTCATGGATGGATTTATCTAACCTGTTTTTTAGCTTGTGTGTTGTTGCCTGTGACTGCGAAAAATTGTAAAGTCAAAGTATGTGTATGTGTTCGTTTTTCTTTTTGTGGATTGTAGACAGCTATTATGTATGTGATGTATTTGTGACTGTATATTTGTTTTAGTGTTCCTTTAGTCTGTGTATATTATACATATGGGATCTGTGTACTTGTATTTTCTGGTGCACTTGGTGACTGTTTTTGGCCTTCTGTGATTTGATCAGAGGAAGGACCAGACTAGTGGTCAAGAATGTGCATTAAGTGTTTCTGTATGTGTGTGCATCTGTGTGTATCCCTCACAGAGAAGTTGGATGAGATGTTGAGTTCGCCCAAAGAACCGGTTGTAGTGATGAGGCAACGTCCTGCAGATTCAGACTCCAGAGCAGCCACTGTGAAACAGAGACCAATAAGTCGCCGCATCACACAGGCTGAGATCAATGTGAGTCTGATACAAATAAGCATAGACTATTTAAAAAAAATGGTGTACTTTTAAAAGTGTTTTTAATATATTCTATTCTATATTGTATATTATAATTAAAATAAAATACAAGAGCCCTTGTTATATATGGCAATATGCAGTTTCTGACATACTATGCATTGTATGCAACAGATGGTGCATATCACCACTGTAGTACAGTAGCCAAATTGTGTCGGTAAAGATTTGGCTGCTGATCAGTTTTTGTTTATAATGCATATTGTCTTTAGGTTAAAAAATGAAATTTGCTGTGACTGCATTTTCTGTTTATTTCTTTGATCGCTGATTAATCAGAATCTGTGATTTGTTTGTTGTTCTGACAGTAACTGAATTCTGGCCAGTATTTCATCATATATTGTTTTTGTTTGTGTGTAGTCTCTGTTAGAGAGGCAGGGTTTGCCAATAAGTTCCTTGGCTGTGGACAAAAGTCACATGCAACTGCCTAGGGGAATGTCAAGAACCAAGTCATTTGGTAATACACAAATACAAACATTATCTCGAATTCTCCCTTTTCATAAACATAAACCAATGATATAAAAAGGGCTATTAAAACAAAATGATCATCAGAGTTCTGATCTTTGTTCACCCACAGTCTCACCGAGAACTGTTTTACAGGTGCTCCTGAAGATGAAAGAATCTCAGCCCTGATTGGAGAGCATCGCTTTCCGAGAAGCTCCTCGATGACTGACAGCTTTAGACAAGATAGTATTCCACCCCCTCCACAGACAGCTCCTCCACCACCTCCAACTCCCTACTTCCTAGATTCAGGGCCACCTCCTTCCTTTCTTCCACCTCCGCCCCCTTCTCGCGCTGCCAACCAGAGCCGTTCAAGCTTCCGCCCGGGGGCGGAGCCCAAACTCCATGGCCCAGTCACGACAGACCGCCAGCGAAAAACACGCTCCATGATCATTCTTCAGGACACCAGCCATTTGCCAGTGGAGCCTGCCCCTATTGCAAGACCACAAACTCCTACCTCTGGAGCGGTTCCTTCTGAACGTGGTCGTAGGCGTGGTCCACCTGTGGAGAATCCGTATGCTAACATAGGTCGTCTAAGTGCGGTCTATACTCCTACCAAGCCCCAGCGTAGAAAGAGTCTGCTAGTCAAACAAGGACCAGTTGAGGAGGGAGGCGCTGCGCAGACTAGTAGAGACCCCTCTCCTTTGGGAGGGTCACGGATTCCCCACAGTAGCCGAGCAGAGCAGTTCCAACAGCAGGTTCTCTCTGAGCGAGCTAGAATTACGCCTCCAGGGGCCCGACGCAGGCCCAGCGTTTTTCTATCTGTAGAAGGGGGCGCGACTGAGCCGCAGACAACCCCGTTACTTTCTCAGTCCCACTCAGTGGATGAGTTGGCCGAGTTGCCTCCACCTGCACCAATGCTTTCCCCTGGCCCACCACCAGGGGGCACCACTTTTATACACCCTCTAACAGGTCGACCACTGGATCCTTCCTCACCTCTAGCCCTTGCACTGGCTGCACGAGAACGTGCCCTTAGTGGCCGGAATACACCCACTCCTACGCCTTCGCCCACACCTTCGCCCACTCAAGGTCGAGCAGTGGAAAGGCCAGAGACAGAAGGCGGAGCAACACCACCGGCTCCTCTCGAGGCTCCTCCATCTAATTCCTGGAGAGACGAACCGGTCAGCATCACAGAAACGGCAAGCCAAGTGACTAGCAGTAGCCCTGGGTCTGGACGAAGCCTGGAAGAGGCACTTGTCCCACCCAGCGTGCAAGGTGTCCAACCTGCACTGATGGATACAGAACATACCCCACCGGCAGTCCCGCCCACTCTACCTTCCCCTGCTCCTACCCTCTCAAATCTGACTGCTCGAAGTCTGACTATGAGCTCAGAGGAGGAAGCGGAGCCTTACACAGTGACACTTCCCCCTGCCTTGCTCTCGTCCAGTGATGAGGAAACCAGAGAGGGGCTTCGGAAGATAGGCCTTGTGCCGCCCCCTCAACCCTTCTCTAATGGCCTTCTAATTAAAGAAACACCCAAAGTCACTCTAAGCATTTCACCTAGTGGATCACGGCCATCCATTGCAAAGACCTCCTCTGGGAAAACAAGCGATTCTACGGCAGACTCTGGGGTTGAAGACCCACATATGGAGACCACCAGTACTGTTTCCACAGTCTCCAGCATGTCCACTTTGTCTTCGGAAAGCACAGACTCTGCTCATGCTAGCAAACCACGTTCTGGGGTGGGGCGTGGTCGCCCCGCCCATCTCAGGGACCCACTGCTTAAACAGTCATCAGACAGTGAGCTGCTTCCACACCCACCCAGCACAGGCCCCAGCCGTCCACGCTACCTATTCCAAAGACGTTCCAAACTCTGGGGGGAGGAGCCCCGGGCCCAGATGGGTGGGTCTGATGAAAGTCGGCCTGCTGCTATGGGGGCAGAGTTGCTAAGCAAAGACACTCATTCACTGGGGGAGGAGCCACCGATGGGAGCACCTCTTGACCCTGGCAGGAGATCACCTGTGGGAGGCGCCAGGTAGGAAAGACCTATCAATACTTAACTACAGCAGCACATTTTGCACACCTGCATGAAACACAGCACAACTTTCAATATCATTTAGCAATACACCCACTTGACTTTTGACACCCTTAGCCACACACCTGGTTAAAACTGCCTATCCATAACACACGTGTGTGTGTGTCTGTATGTCCTTGCAGATGTGAGGAGAATGGAGGAGAGAGTAAATCGTAGGTTTTTAGCTCTGTGGGTAAAAACAACTCCTTGTCTAACTAACTTTCACTAAACCTTTTACTGCAGCCGTTAATCAAGCTGCAAATGCTACTGTGGGCTTGTATTAAAGGCTTATGGTAGTTCATTATGCAGTAACTGAGGCATTTCAGCTTCTGTCTGTCTTTGCGCAACGAAACTGGAATTTTCAGCCGCTGAGGGCCAATCAAATAGCTTTTTCATAAAAAGTAAATGAAACGAATGTTGAATCTACATTTAGTTTGTATTGCTGCATTAATTGTGGTAAGTTTATTGCAGCAAGTTTCGGATGTTTACAAAATGAATACTGAAAGCATGCTGTGGTGGAAATACTGTGAAATGCCAATGCACCATTTTTTATACCCATTCTGAGGACTCCAGTTTTATATTAACTGCTCTAACTGTCATTTTATTGCATTAAGTTCTCTGCATGCTCTGCACTATTTAAACCCCAATGCTTACAGCATTGGATCCACTTTCCTTTTCTCTCACATTAGCATCCCAGTAGTTTCCCAAAAGTACTGCAGTTTAAACTCTACCTTTGTTTACTTTTTTGCTTCCACTACATCTTCCTCTCTCTTATTTTCCCTTTAATTTGTCTTTTATGTTTTCACTCTCTCTCTTAGACTCTTTAGTAGTTTAGGGGAGCTTCACACCATCTCTCAGCGTAGTTACGGCACCACCTTCACAATCCGGCCTGGCAGCCGATACCCAGTGACCCGCAGGACGCCAAGCCCTGGAGCCACACCTGAACGGAGTGAACCGCTGGGGCCTGTCCGTACATTCGGCCCTCATCACCATCATCACACAATCCTCAAGTCTTCTAGCCTAAGTTTGCCCCAGGAGCCAAAGGAGGTGCGTTTCGTCATGAGGAGCGCCAGCGCTCGAGCCCGCAGCCGTTCTCCATCCCCCTCTCCATGCGCCTCCCCCTGCCCTTCACCGGTACTAGGCGCCCCTCTCCTGGCCCTACGGCCATTCAGACAGCGCCCCCTAGCACTGTGGAGTAAGTATGACGTGGGAGAGTGGCTAGAGAGTGTGGGACTAGGAGAACATCGTGCCCGTTTTTTGGAGCATGAGATTGAAGGCGCCCACCTGCCTGCACTGACCAAGGACGATCTGGCAGAGCTAGGGGTGACGCGGGTGGGACACCGAATGAACATCGAACGTGCACTGAAGCAGTTGCTGGAGAGTTGAGGAGAGCCAAAATGCAGGATGTAGTCCCATCACAAAATAAATTAATTTTTACTATTAAAATTTCAAGTTATTCCGAAGTCTAACACCATAGATTCCAACCCACTTTTTTTAGCATTGCTCAGCCCTTATATAATACAGATTTTACCCAAACACCCCCGATTTAACTCCCACAAAATCCACCACGTTTCTTCACTAGTTTGCCACCTACTAAGAGTAAAAATAACATGCTGGACAGGAGTGTGGACCTACTGCGCAATATCTACTATTTACAGCTACAGGTCTAAGAAAATCGAACTGGCCATGATTTTAACTGGGTCTTCTGCACAATAACAAATGATATAGCCAGCAAGCAGCCATTTCCTTCACGTACCATGTTTTACAATCAAATGACGACGATGAAGGTGTGGCAAACATACAGACTGCTCTCACATTATCAGAGGAAGTTTGAGAATATCTTCACCGTCTGGATTTGTGTGCATTTCCTGCTTCCAGGAGAGAGATTTCCGAATTTTAGAAAGCAGCTTCAACTTGAGTGCAAAGGAAAAGAGAAGAGCGGAAACCTCTCCTGTAAACAATGCCAATGCTTCCAAGTGCCCGGAATTTACCGTATGTTCATCGACTATCTTGCAACTCAACAGTAGACAGCCATGTTAATGGTGATTATAAGATGCGTTGCAGCAACTGGACTTGGCATGTGAAGGCAACATGTCCAAGTAAGAAAGGATCTGACAATCTGCCCTAAACCAGGAGAATAATACTTCTCCCAATACAATACAAGTGTGGCCTTGAGGTAATACTGCCGCCATCTAAAATTTGTTAAAGATAGATATTTTCAGTCACTACATTCAATTTTATATGTATATGATATATATGGAGTTATATATTCAAAAAAGAAGAATGTATGAGAATAAGGTGAGATATACTTGTCTTATGCCCTGTGAGATTGTGTCATATTTGGTCTTACTTTATATTTGTTCTTTTATTTGTCAACTATCAACCAATACCCTAACATGAACGCAGTTACTCTTTTTTCCCCCATGGTATAACTTGTGATTTGTGAGTTATAAACATAATGTTTGGACTAGTTCATGGTCAGTTATTTAAGAATTTCATAATTACGGACAGACCTTTTTTGTCTATTATGAATAAATGCTCAGTAAGACTGTATGTAGAATAACTGTTTTGTTTAAACGGAGGATTTGAAATACTATGGGTTGTAGGAAGTTATTTGTTACCTTTTGTAAATGATAACTCAGCATCAGTCGGTCATTTCATGCTGATCAATTTCTTTGCCATGATTTATTTGGTTATGTATTGTGCAATTACTCATTTGGGATTTAATTCCTATCAAGTTTTTCAGTTTAGAACAATATGAGCAAAATATGCTACCTAAGGGCTTTTAACATAAATTCAATTGTTATTAAAAATGTTTTAATGCAGACTGCTAAACTGGTGAATTTGTCTGATCCCCAGTTATAGGCAAGTCTACAACTTAAAGTAATAACGTGACACATCGGCAAAAACAAAGCTAGTGTTTTTGGGCCTTAAAAATCAGTGTGTCCTTGACTCTAATGACCTGGGAACATTTTTTGTTCTGAGTAAAAGTGTCAAATTTTCTTCTAGTACAACCAAATTACTAAAAGTAATCTGATTACAAGCATATCTACTGTGAATATAATTATTTTTTTCAATTTCTCATTTTAAAATCCCCAAGAATGTCATGTAATCAAGCAAATGTTGAGATTATATTGTATCAAAAAATTATCTGGTAACTAGCTTGACTGGTTTGTTGTGTTTGGTAAGCTGGAACAGTAGGCGTTGCTGTGGTTTATACATTTAACTAACAGTTGAACTCTGCCAACAGAGGAGAAAAATCCTCACACTTGTCACTCCTCCGGTTGGTCAATTTGCACAAAGATGTGGGTGCTACTGTTTATAAGCCATCTGCATAAAATATTACTGTACTTCCCTCATCTGTCCCTGTCCTTCTCCCTCTCTTCCGATCCTCACTCATTTACACTCTCAAACACAATCATATAATTAATTACTGGTGTAAGAGAAGGGTGTGGCAGCCATGTTCTCTTAGTTTACCACTTTTAGGAGCCCTTTCTTCTGTTGTTGACTTCTTTTTTTTTTTTTTTTTTTTTTCTTTTTTTTTGTATTCTTTGTTGGATGAAGTGATTTGAGGATCAAGCTTTTGGACATGTTTGCTTTAAAATGAGAAAATGTACACAAAAATATAATTTGACTTGTCTGTTATTAAAGATCATCTCTCAGGCTGTGGGGATTAATCGAATAATACATCATCTTTCTGTGTAGAAAAAGAAGGGGGTTGGGTTTATTACTCTATACATTTTAAGGTGTGTGTGTGTGTGCATGAACAAAAATTAACGTATAAAAGTCAAGAATTTGGTTGTTAAAAGGACAGAGGTTCCAACTTCTACAAATTAATTAAATACTTGCTTTCTAAAATTAAAAAAAAAACAAGAGATAAAAGAAAATGGCAGATTCTAATAAATACCTACTGAGACGTAAAACGTTAGCAATGCATAAATAATTGAAAAACCAGCGTGAATATAAAAAATTCTAGAACTACATGGAAAAATGTCAAGTAGTCTATTAATGTTCAGGTTGAATGTCTTAAATGATTATATGCTTTATTAGCTACTGAGATGATCTTTTATGATCTACATAAAACATAAGTGTTTTCCAATGATGCATGTTATGGGAGATGACAACACTAATTTGTTTGAAATGCTAAGTAAAAAAGAAAAACTCACATATTTTACATATTTACATATTTTCAAAATGTATTGTGGGCTATTTAATCACAACATATGCTTTAACCTGGAAATTACTATAAAACATGATTGAGAGCACAGCGACATTTTAAGCTTAAAAAAATACATCACTAAATGTTCACTAAAAACACATGATCCATCATATTTACAATTAAAAAAAGTCATAATTTAGCAAGTTTGAGGACATTGTCATTGCTACTGAAAACAAGCATTTATGCAATTGGACTTTTGACTCAAAACCTTCGGTTACTGACATATAGCACTTGTGACAACTGTCCCATGTGACAACTCGCCCTAGTCTCCATAAAAAAAATATATATATATATATATATATATAAAAAAAACATATCAGTAACTCATATACATTAAGTTATCTTATATCTTTCATTCATATTTTAAAGTAGGTCTACTAAACCGAGTTATTTAATGTTATGCCCACGTTGCTCCGAATATCAAGTTGTTTGGATAACTATAATATAATGTCGTTGTTTTCATTCATAGAAGTTTTCATGAAGTGTTAAAAATAATTTGTATTACGTAAGATATTATGTAATTATCAAACGAAAGGACTACTGGAATTCGTTGGCAGTCAATGGTGTAATTTCATGTTATAGCTGCAGGTGTCCACACAGATGCACTGTATGCCAGTGGCAGTCTATTGACAGTACATTCACGTTCATGACAGGAGCTGGTTAATGTGTCACTGACATATGCGCTGAAAGAGTGCAGTGATTCGGACGGTCCACTGCTATTTACTCTGCAGTCAGACGAGGTAAGTGTTTGCTTTTACATTTGTTCATGTTTATCTGTACAACCAGATGTTGGGTTTGAATATTAAGAAGACTTATGCTAATTTTAGACACAGAAAAGAACATTTGTTACATGTTTCTATTATCTCTGTGTAAACAGAATTTAAAACAAAATCATGAAAGTTAGAAGAAAAAAAATAATTCTTGAAGTAAATAAGAAATTGCAAAGGCTGCTGTCTAACAGGTTTGGTCATGCCCATCCCATTCACTTTCAGTCTTGAATTTGCAAAAGGATTATTTGTATTGTTTGGTTTGCAAATGTTTGCAATGTTTGTAGATCATTTAGTTATTACAACTGCAACAGACAGTGACTGGCCGAGGAACCAACTCCTCTAATCTCACTTGCATTTATTTCTATAAATACAGGTTTTAGTATTCCAATTAACCTAATATAGGGGTGTCAAACTCAGTTCCTGGAGGGCCGCAGCCCTGCAGAGTTTTGTTCCAACCCTGCTCCAACACACAAAGCGTGTAGTTTTCAAATAAGCCTGAAGGACTTGATTAGTTGGATCAGGTGTGTTTAATTACGGATGCATCTAAACTCTGCAGCTCCGGCCCTCCAGGAACTGAGTTTGACACCCCTGGCCTAATATATCTAATGTTTTATCATTTAAAAACCTCACAAACATCCTGATGAAATGCTTTTTAAGTTTCACACTTCTTCGTTCACAATAAATACTACTTGGTTTGTTAAAAAGTCATAAACTTTCTAAATTGTTTAGCTGTAGATGTCTCCTCTGTACACAACTGACAATTATAGCCTGTGAATGATTGCATTTATTAGAATGTAAGTTACAGTGAAAGATTCAATAGGTAAAACTTTACAATAAAGGTCTATTTGTTAACATTAACACTTATTAAGAGTATGTTTTACAAGAAAATACTATTTCATTCTTTCTTCAAAATTTAATGTTTTATTCAATGCGCTACTTGCAGATTCTTTGTCATTATTTATGAAATTCCCTAGCTTTTTCTAAATGAAAAATGTTTATTAACAGTGTGTAACACAGTGAAGTAACTGTGTAAAACATTATTATTATTAATGCTTCAATATTTAATAATACAATTATTAAAATCTGTATCTGTTAATAATAATAGACCTAACACTATCAATGAGTAGCTATTTTTATTAACGAGCATTAAAGTTACTGTAACAAATGTACTGTTCATTAATGTTAGTTAATACAATAACTGGCATTAAGTTTAAAATCTAAAAATTAAAACAAAAATGAAAGTGTAAAATTATATGCGTCAGAGAAACAAGTGCGCAGCCATCTTTAGAATTCTGTTTTTGAACTTCCGTTTTTGCTAGCATCACTGTTGAAGACTAATTAGCTGGTCAAATGGATTTACTTATTGTAGAGTTAACGAACGTTATTATCGTGTGCATTAATGTTTGAAGCGGATGTCATAACAAATCTCACTAGACCGGAAAGATATTAAAAGGAGCGCTTCATTCATAAATTCGTACGAGTTTACCTGGCTTCACGCTCTCTGGAAACAGCCTTCAATCAAGACAGAAGACGACAACTAGAATAGCGTAGAAAAGGGGCGGGGCTACATAATATCTCTACAGTGTGAAAGGATAACTTTGATAAACGGTAAGATTTTTTTTTTTTTTTTTTTTTTTTTTTTTTTTGAGCTGGCCAGATGATGATGTCTTCATGAAATGAAATCAACTTCAGCTCATTCAGTGCAATCTAACCCTTGACACAATTTCCTGTGGACAAATGTTCCTGTTTTATGCCTCACACAGCTGTTGTTGACTGGAGACGACACATAATCCGATGTAAAGATGTCTTCTAAAAGCAAAACAGTTAGTTTCCCTGATCTTATAAAGCTGAAACGAGACGGTGGCCAACTCAGCCCAGCAGAGATAGGCACTTTTGTACAAGGAGTCACATCAGGAGCCATCCAGAAGTGTCAAATAGGTAAGAAAATGATCACATAAATTCAATTCAATTCACATTTTTTCAAAAATAATTGTGTTGCACCTGCACAGGTGCTATGTTAATGGCCATATGGCAGAAGGGCATGACTGATGAAGAGACCCTGGCATTGACAAGAGAGATGATGAACTCCGGAGACACGTTTAAATGGCCGAAGGAATGGTTTGTGGTAGACAAACACTCAACCGGTGGAGTCGGAGACAAAGTCAGCCTTCCACTCGCTCCTGCTCTGGCTGCATGTGGCTGTAAGGTATAGGAAATGCCCTGTGCTATATTTTAAATGACTGAACTCAAAAATCTAAAGATTCTGAATTTTTTTAAAACAAAGAAAGCAATTCTGCATTATTTCTAGGGCACAATTCTACTCTATTACATTTTCCACTGCCAACCACTCTGAATTTATTTTAAAATGAATGCAACTGAGATATTTTAGACATGTAGGGTTTTTTTTTACTAGGTGCCCATGATAAGTGGAAGAGGACTGGCACATACAGGTGGCACCTTGGACAAGCTGGAGTCGATACCTGGGTTTAAAGTCAACCAGTCAGTTGAACAGGTAATGTGGGATTTCTTTATACTTCAAATGATGCTCTAACTGGTTTGATTAGTTGTTTTATTTCTTTCTTTCTTTAAGTATCCATTATCAATTATTATTAACTGATTTGAATTTAAGTTACAGTTAATGTGAGTTTATACTGATGATATCTCACAATCTTAACAGTTCTGACAAAAAACAATGAAACTGATTCCAACACAGTTTTATAAGACTCATGAATCATTTGTGGGAAATTTGTAAATTTCTTAATCATCTCATGATGATTTGGTTTAGTTCCTTTATATCTTCAAATAAAGTGCTGGTTTACAGGTTGCATAATTTTTTTTAAAAATGTGATGAGCAGAAGGATGTCAAGAATATAACATTTAATTTAACATTTAATATTAATATAACATTTTATCAGTAACTATAAAAATATTTTAGATTTGACAGCAGCACAGAATCATCTGTTCAGGAGAATATGCATCTAAATGAGGAACTGACTAATGCATACTGACATCATAAAATCCTGCTAACCATGTCTTCCGTGGTCTGTTCTAGTATTTGTAATTAAAGTTTATCTTGAATATGAGCGTCATCAAATCAATTTTTACCACTGACTGTAGTCCTTATATAATGAAATCTATGTAAATGAATGTAGCCTATGTACTGATTCATCACAGCATGCTGTCTCTCCCAAAACTAACGATTTAGTATACACAATATTTCATATATATAACACTTTTATTGGCCAAAGTTAGAACTCAGAACTCAGGAAAAGGTTACTACCATTGTACTATTACAACAGTATTTTTGTAGTATATTACACAAAATTTGTATATTCATAAGATGCAGAGTGATAAATAAACCAGATATTGATTTGTTAACATTTATGAACACTATTTATTAATTATTATTATTTTAAAATTATTTTCATGACTCATTATGTGATTGGACTGCCAAATATTACAAGATTAAAATATATTATAAATATATTATAAAATGTTTATATCATATGCTTCTAGGTGAAGCAGATCCTAGAGGACGTGGGCTGTTGCATTGTTGGACAGACAGAGAGTCTAGTTTCAGCAGATCGTGTTCTCTACGCCATCAGAGATGCCACATCGACTGTTGATAGTATTCCTCTTATCATCAGTAAGATTAACCTGAAAAACTTTTCATTGCAGTGTTAAGCCCACTTCTCATGATTATTGCTGCTCATGTTCTGCACAGGCTCCATCATCTCTAAGAAAGGAGCTGAAGGTCTGAGTGCTCTTGTGTTAGATGTGAAGTTTGGCAGAGCTGCTCTTTATAAAGATTTGGACAGTGCTCGCCGTCTTGCTCAGTCACTGGTAAGAGAGCTTTTAATGTTTGCATGTACTAGAATGCATGACAATAAAATGCTTGATGTCCATATCGATGCAGTGGCATGTTGCTCCTAGCTGTTTTGGTCTCAATAAAAGTTAATAAACAAATAATAATGCAACTTATTTTTGTTATCATTATTCTTATTCTTATTATTCTTTTAATTTTAGAAGTAAATCTAGCAAAGAAAAATCTTTTTTTAATTTAATTGAATTATTTTATTTAATACACATTGAACATTGTGCTTTTATTACTTTGGCATTACATTTCAGAAAACTAGTTAGCGCTGCTGTGTGGGTCTCTCTAACACGATGAAGGGAGTGATAGATATATATATATATATATATATATATATATATATACACACACACAGTGGTGTGAAAAATTGTGAAAAATTGTTGGCATCAAATTTGTTTGATGAGCTGAAACATTAAAGTGTGACAAACATGCAAAAAAATAAAAAATCAGGAAGAGGGCCAACAATTTTTCACACCACTATATATATATATATATATATATATATATATATATATATATATATATATAAGAAAATGCACAGAAATGTTAGTTTTTCTTTTTCTTTTTTTTTATAGTTTTTTTTAGTACAATATTCTTTTTATAGTTTTTTTTTGAGTACTATATATATATATAATATATATATATATATATATATATATATATATATATATATATATAGTATTAACTATTTGTTGTAGTTTCCATACATTACTATAGAAATTTACCCAACTATGACTATTTCCACTTCTGAGAACCCTGGAAATGTAAAAAGGGTCCATTCAAAGAATTGCAATGCAGGTAATGAATTCTGGGAAATGAAGTTTATTTAAAGATAATTTATGTAATATATTGACATACTATATATACACTAAAATTCAATAGAAATCTGCCTCTCTATAGTTCCCTCTGTTTATAGGGCCTATACATTTTCAAACTTCAAGGTTTATGTTATTTTTTTCCCCCCAGCCTTGTCTTTGTTAAGCTATTATATGATGTTAGAATTCTGCATCCTATTTGCAACCTCAAATCAAATTCAAACCCAATTCAGGATTAAAAGTCATTCTCAATTCAACTGTTATCAATACTGCTGTCCATTTGCCAATAGGTCACTGCAGGCAACAAGTTGGGTGTGAAGACAGGGGCGGTGCTCAGTCAAATGGATTCTCCCATTGGCCGGAGTGTGGGAAATGCAGTTGAGGTGTGTGAAGCCCTTGAGTGTCTTAAAGGACGAGGGTCAGATGATCTCAAGGAACTGGTCACAAGTTTAGGTAAGGAGATGGACCCACTTAAACATGCTACTGTAAGATGACACAACAGAACTAAATTGTGATGTTCTTCAAGACAGACTGGCCAAAATTTCTACAAAAAGCAAGCATTAAAGTGTCTATTGTATATAGGTGGGTATTTATTGTGGATGTGTGGCCACTCCGGTACTCTAAAGAGTGGGAAAACTGAAATTGCTCTGAAACTAGAGAATGGAGAAGCCCTGAAAAAGTTTGAGGTGATGCTGATGGCTCAGGGTGTGTCTGCAGATGTTGCACATTCCCTGTGCTCAAACGAGACCGACTACTTTAAGCACATGAAGCGTACAGCACATCAGACAGAGCTCAAGGTGCAAGATGATGGTAATTATGTTCCATGTTCTCGTTTGAAAATCAGATATGTTAATTATTTTACATAACGCTAACAGCACAGGCACGATTATAAACAGATCGCACAGAGCGCGCTATTAATATTCACTGTTATTCATCTACATGCAATCATCACGTCCATTATCTCAGCGGCAGCCATTGTGTGTGTATGCGTGAACCGTTTGATTGACAGGAGCCATTTTGGACATTGACGGTTTGGCCTTGGCTGTAGTGCTCCATAAACTAGGGGCAGGACGTACTAAATCGGGAGAGGAAATCGATCATAGTGTGGGAGCAGAGATCTTGGTAGAGATGGGACAACAGGTACAGAAAGGTCAGTCTCAATTATCTCAATATATGACTATTTGGAATGAAAAACATATACTTCTTACTAAAAAAGTAACTGACTACTAAAAAAATAGTGTGTGAAAATATTCAATATGCAACTATAAACATTTCAAACAGTACTTTGCTACAGTGATCGTATATAAACGTCACATGACTTCACCACAATGCATGTTTACTTCAGCAAGTGGCTGCCAGTTGTCTTAGAAATATAATGCTGTTATTTTAAAATAAGTAATTTAAAATAACTGTTTATTTATATTATTAATTCCATGTATAATCCAATTTTGCATAAAACGTTTGGCAGTCCTATCAAATGATGAGACTGATGATAATATTGCTTTTGGTTTATTTTCACACTGGAAATGAGTCAAATTGAATTGTGGGATATAGCATCTACCATAGTGTGCTATGGTTGTAAACTAAACATTTTTGCAAATGTGAAAATGTTAAAATTGATATGCAAACTCTATGAGTAGTAGGCCATATTTTACCCAAGAATCAAAATAAAAAACAACTTTTGTCAATCTTTCATCTGCTTCTATTTATACTGGAAATGGGTCAAATTGTGGGATACATCACCCAGTACAATGTGCTATAGTTTTACACTAAACATTTTTGCAAATGGGAAATGTTAAATATGAAATACTCACTATGATTATTAGGTCATATTTCATAAAGACAAAACAAAAAATAAAAATCAACCATTGTCAATTTTTTTATGTGCTTCCATTTCATTAATCATACTCGAAATGAGTCAAATTGCATTGTGGGAAATACCATCCACAATAGTGTACTATGGTTGAACACTAAACATGTCACCCACCCTTTTACAAATGTGAAAATGTTAAATTTGCATGCTGTTTTTCAAAAATAGCCTATATCTCTGTATAGTTTTTGAGACAAATCTGTATTAATACCCTATTGATTCAATTGGCAGGTGAATCATGGATCAGGATTCATCACAATTGCCCAAATCTGAATACACACTATTCTGACCTGCAGAAAGCCTTGGTCATTGGCAGCTGCGATGAATACAGAGCAGTATCGCGTGTGGCAGAATTCATCGGCCCAGATAACCCCAACATATCATAACACAGCCTCATTCAAAACTTATTTTGAATGTTACAAATATTTCAGTTTGAATGTACTGTTACAAAGAAACAGTTTTCTTTATATGAAGCACTAGGGAGTTTTTACAAGAAAAACATGACAGACAAAGACTAACGCTGACCTTTGAGCTCTGGATCTGGAAAATCTTTAAACATATTTGCTTACCAGTAGCTGAAATATTACTGTAGCCTAGGTCTACAACCTTTAGTTGCAGCTCTAAACAAAATCACCTAAACCAGAAGATCAAGGCCTTCAGCTTGAACTTGAAAATTTCAGCCAGGTGTGTTGGAGCAGGATTGAGTACACTAGAATAGTAGGTGAAATGGTGCCACCACTGACTCGCAGAGGAATTGTAGCATTATGAACTAGAAACCTCTGAAGAGCTCCAGAGTCTCAGATAACAGGGTCAGCTCTTGTTCTTCTTGTATAAAATGGATCCAGGTTGATGCCTAAAGATATTCACAGATTTGTCAGAAGGTAAAAGGAATCTCATTCCACAATGTGAATTCCATTTTGATTTTTCAAAATGCCTTTAAAGCATAACACTGGTGCTTCATTTAAAATTTTCAATTTCTCTGTGTATTTAATCAAACCAATCAATCAGTGATTATGGTTTTCTTTTTTTAAATAAATAGAGGTTGGAGTAGAGAATAGGCTGATCTTTGCTGCCACGTAGTGGTAAAAATCATGTCCAGCATAGCTGCAAAGGTGAACCCCTAATGTAATTTGTACATTTTCTACACCCTTAAAGTAAAAGCTGGTTTTGGATATCCATACATATCTAGATCATAGTTCATCCCAAATTCAAAAGCAAAATAATACTAATAAGATTTTTTTTTTGCCATTGTTACATACTATCTAGAATATCAGTAGCCAAGATTTTTTTTTTTTTTGTAAAACTATCTATCTATCTATCAGAATTTTTTTTTGCATTATCACAAAGTTTTGGGAGAAAAACACTTAACTGTCAAAAAAAAATGGGCTTCATTTTCTTTATGCAATAAAAATTTGTCAAAAAACAGTCATTTTGACTGTGAAATATAACCCGGATATTTCTTTGAGAGATTCACCCAATCATATTTTACAGTTTATATTTATGACAGTCTTGTTTAAGTTTAAATTTTAACTAGGAATTAACCAGGAATCAGTTACTTACATCAGTTGTCATCGCCTTGTTTTTTGCCTCCATCAAAAATAAAAATATTTAAATCAAATACTTTTCCATTTTTTTTTTATTTCAACACACGTAAAAAAGGATATGCATTCAGTCTATTTTCTTCAAGATTAAAAAAGCGAATAATATTGCTGCTTTTCGATGCCTGCAGATTTCCTAGGGTAAGTCTTCAAAGAGAGTCAGGGAATTTAATCTAAACGTGGATTTTTCTGTTGTCCTGGTTTGGGAGGCATCAGTGCGCCACAGAATTGAGCGGTTCTGCTCTTATGTTTCCAAGATCCAGCGCAGAATCTGTTTCTTCATCGATTTCACCGATTACAGCCCTTAAACACAAACATACAAGACTTTAAATTCCAATTAAGTCTGCAGTTGTTTTACACAATGTAAATAAGTAGCACAAATACATACACATTATCGCCTCTGACAATATACAGTCCCAGAACCACCTGCTCTACTCCCTGGGAAGAGCTGAACACCCGCTCATGGCTTTCATCCAGGATGAGATTGATTGTCTGATCCAAGCCTTTTAGCGTCCCCTAAGGACAAAACAATAAAAGAAAATAAGCAGGCTCCTTTATTAATGAAGATAAACAAAGTTTACTTAAGGAGATGATAAACACTCACCACAATCATTCTGCCATCTGAAGTGATGATGGCAACAGTCCCTTAAATAATGTTGGTTAGGGAAATATCAGGCTCATGAAGATTTACGTACACACAAAATCATAATCAATATATATATATGACCATGGACCACAAAACCAGTCTTAAGTAGCACGGGTATATTTGTAGCAATAGCCAAAAATACATTGTATGGGTCAAAATGATCGATTTTTCTTTTATGCCAAAAATCATTAGGAAGTAAAGATCATGTTCCATGAAGATATTTTGTACATCTCCTACCGTAAATGTATTTAACTTATTTTTTGATTAGTAATATGCATTGCAATGAACTTCATTTGGACAACTTTAAAGGTGATTTTCTCAGTATTTTGATTTTTTTGCACGCTCAGATTCCAGAGTTTCAAATAGTATCTCGGCCAAATATTGTCTAACAAACCAAATATTGTCTAACAAACCATACATGTTATATATATATATATATATATATATATATATATATATAAGTGAATGAATACATACAGTATGTATCTCTACACTATATACGCAGTTCGAGTATCAATATATATTCAATGTATAGATTTTAGTACACTAACATATATAATTAAATACATTTTGCATGCATAAAAATCATAATTCTATGATTTTAGAATTATGAAATCATAATTCTATGATTTTATGCATGTATCTGCAATAACAGATAATTAGACACGTTGCATGCATGCATTTATATATAGTAAATATGTAGTACACATAAAATCTTACACATTACGTTCATACATGCATACTAAAACACGCTAAATCACTTGATAGCGCGCCTCAAATCGCGCTCATTGAAACACATAAACACTATCGTTAAAACAACACAACGCCATCAGCCATTGATCTACAACATCACCATCACGAAGCGCATCAAAGGATACGGTTAATGTAACTCTCGAGAGCGGTAGACATCTCTGCTGGAGCGTGTTTAAATCCACCGGTTCTCGAGCACAACTACAACGAAACACATGAGCGACCGGAACCGGAAATGAGAACCGAGAGACTCAAGTAGCCGATGACCTATCGCGACAGCACTAGTCGAGTAGAGCAATAGATCCTGTGGTAATGTATTTGTCCAGAAGATGGCGCACTCTTGAGGTTTCTACTTTGAGATTAGATTCAGCTCTTGGGGAAAAGACTAATAGTTTCAAGGTCACAGTGGGGGCTGAAGGAAATACTGATGGAGATGATGAAGATGGTCAAAAGTATTGTGGTGGTACAATAATACCGTGATGATATCAGATGCTACTTTGATTTATAGAGTCTCATATTGATGGTATTTCAAATATTACTTTGGAATTATCAGGATAAATGTCCAAACTATGATTTTACCTTTGTATACTCCCCAAAAAAAGACATGGTATTACTGCAAATTATGGCACTTCTTGGTACCTTTAACAATAATTACCTAAACAATAGATTGCACAATCATAGCTAAAGGAAATAAACCAGATGGTTATTTTTCACATTCTGAACTCTGTCCAAACCCCTCGTTACAATACAAAACACCAGGCATATGCTGTTGTAAAGCACAACACAATGATTGTTAGAGTTAATCATTCATGTTGTTATGAGGAAGTGAACTTTAAGCCTAAGACGCATTAGAAGGATCTCCAGGAAACCATTATGTTAATAGACGGTGTATGAAACACACATACTTGAACCAGGGAAGAAAAATGGATGTATAAAATAAAATCTTTCTGACAGTTTAGACATTTAGCATACGGAGCTGGACAAATAACAAGGGAAACTGGTTTAGCAGTACAGGTAATTCAAACCTTCATCTTTGAAAGTGGTATTTAAACAACGTCTAATTTGTTTTTAATTTCTGTTCCAGTAATATGATCTTCTTGTAACTGTTTTCTGTTTCCACGCAGCCTCTTTTAGATTTCATGTTAAGCTGTGACGGTTTGTTGAGGGCAACATGAAAGCAGACGACAAACTTCAGATCTTGAAATTCTTTCTAATGCTTGTCAACTCCTTCTTTGTGGTAAGATGAAATAACTATAGATCTGTACGTTACTGGCATGGATTTTAGAGGCTTTTCTTGTTTATTACTTACAAAGAACTTCCTGGACCGCAGTCAAATATATTAATCATACGGTGGACATTGACATGCAGCCCGTAATATGATTAAATACGTGCTTGTTTTGTGCCAGCAGTGTGCAAACACAGACTTCTGCACCCGTCAAATAAAACATCTTATTTCATGCATGGCTACATGTACAAACAAGTAACAATTTACATGATCTTGACAGATTCTTGGCATCAGCATTTTTGCGTGTTCTGCTTGGATTTTATTTGATAAGGACAGCTTTGTAAGTGTTCTCAGCTCTGGTAAGTTTTCCTGTTTGTCTATCATTATTCAGATTAGGAGTTACATCTTGCACAATGCATGTTACTGCAATTAGCCTCAGATTGCCTATAATAATGTTTTAGGACATCATGTTTTCTCTATCAAAAAGTACTACTTTGCCGTAGGCAATTTTTAGTGTCCTTCAATCTGATTTTGGTGTGTTAGTGAAGCAAAACGTGTGGTCTCTCAGGACAGGAAGTGAAGGTGGTGGCTGGGGGGCTCTTTTTCATCGGCCTTGTTGTGGTTTTTGTGTCCTTGCTGGGTTGCGCTGGTGCCTATTTTGAGAGCAGATGTTTCATCATATTTGTAAGCATAATTCACGCAGTGCACAAAGACACTAATAATGCAATAAAAGCTTGCTGTTCACATTTCCTCTTCTGTGTTTTTTCAGTATCTGTGCTTCTTGATCGTCATCATACTGGGTCAGCTTTTCATCACCTTTGTGCTATTAATACGAAGAGAAAAGGCAAGGCTTTACATATTTTTTTAACGCTGTAAGGAAAAACACAGCTGGCTTCAACTTCACACATGAGATTCCAATGATAAAGTGATTAAACAAATTGTCTAACATGTTTTGAATGTTATCAGATCGGGCAGTTTTTGAGGGATAATGTGGACGAGATCATTAGGGAGTATGGAGGAAATGAAACCCAAACGTCTTGGAAACTTCTAGACAGTGTGCAGACTTCAGTACGTGGCTGATTTACATCTGAATGCAAGATGACTGTGTGATGATTATAACTATTTTAGCTGACAATCAGCTATAGGAAGGTGTGTTTTGATATAAGTGTTTTTTTTTTGCTGTAGAAAAAATGCTGTGGTAGGCTGACCTCAAATGAATGGAGGAATAACACATTTATTGAGTCCCTGGGGGAGACTGACATCTACCCTTGCTCCTGTTTTAACGGTACCTGCCCTGTAATTCTGGATGGAACACACAGCTTTGGAAACGGATCAGACATCTATGAAACGGTAACATATGTTGCCTTTTTTCCATCGTTACAACCTTTTTGCTTATCCTCCTTGTTTTAATTTGCACTTAAGCAGTTTTTTTTGGTGATAGGGCTGTGAGAAGGTTCTAGTGGACTGGCTAGACATGAACATAATCGTAATATTTGGAATGGTTGTTGGGCTTCTTTTGATTCAGGTAAGGAGAGACCAAAAAAAATGTAATGCTTTTTCACATAATATGTAACTAATTAAAAATATTCTGGGTCAAATAAAAGGTAAGCATCATGGACTTAGCTAACAAAACAAAACAAAACAAAACAAAACACAAAACAATTGTTGTATGTTTCTTCCTTAGAAGTGCATAACACAAGTTAAGCATCTTTGACTTGTACAGCAAATAATAATAAATAAATAATAATAATAAATAAAAATAAAAATAAATAAAAATAATTGTCGTTGTATATTTCTACATTGTAAGTGTATAATGCAGTTCATTTCAGTGATAGAGCTTAACTTGTATTTAACCTAAAATAAGATCAAATAAAATAAATAATAAAATAAAATAATTAAAAATATATAAATAATAAAATAAAAAAAACAATTATATATTCTCCCTTGGAAACGCATAATGCAATACAAGTTAAGCATCTTTGACTTATACAGCAAAAAAAATAAATAAATAAATAAAAAAATTGGATATTACTCCCTTGCAAGTGTATAATCCAAGTTATTATAGTGATTGAGCTTAACTTGTATTTAACCTGGGGGAAAAAAAATAAAATAAAAACAATTGTTGTATATTTCTACCTTGTAAGTGTATAATGTAATTCATTTCAGTGATAGAGAGCTTAACTTGTATTTAACCTAAAATAAGACCAAATAAAATAAATAATAAAATAATTAAAAATATATAAATAATAAAATAAAAAAAAACAATTGTTATATATTCTCCTATGGAGTAGCATAATGCAATACAAGTTAAAACATCTTAAAACAAAAAATAATTGATATTTCTCCCTTGCAAGTGTATAATCCAATTAATTGTAGTGATTGAGCTTAACTTGTATTTAACCTGGAATAAAATAAATAAAATAAAATAAAATATATTTTTTAAAATAATAAAATAGAATGCATTTTAGTGACTGAAGCTTAATTTGTATTTAACCTGGAATATTTCTAAACTGAGTTAGGATATTAAAAGTAGTATTTAACTTAAAGTCTAAATGATTTTGGATCGTTTTGTCTTGTAATGCTCAGATTCTGCAGTTTATCTTTGGCATCCAAACCTTCAAATGCATCGGCCGCAAGACGAGGGAACTGCATCCCAATAATCTACTGAACGCCATGGAGGAAAATCCTGCAGCGCAGCCTGAACACCAGCAGCACAGCATGGAAAATCAGAAGTTTGATACTCAAACCTACAACCCTCAAATGGACAATGGCTACTATCATCACGGTGGATATGTTGATGGGAATCATGACCAGTATAACAATCCTGAATTTTACGAACCAGATAATAGTCAAATGTACAATATCCAGCCTAATTTGCAATACCAGCAGAGCTACAATGGCAGTTATGGTCAGGGATACATACAGCACCAGAACTACCATCCTGATGATTACTGAAGCCAGATTTCTTCTCTCATGTAAAGTGATCAGATTGAGATGTGCTAATCTGCTGTTTTAAATATAGCATTCTGTATAAAGAGCAGGTTGTGGTCTGTGCCTGACCAAAGACACTTAAAACCTTCTCGTAAGACCATTGTTTTCTTTCGCTAAATTCAGGTTAGTGCCTGTTCCCAGGAGTATCATTTGTCATTTTAAAGACAACCAGCATCTTTTTCTCAAACAATTCATTCCAGACCTCTAAAGTCAAAGGCTCTTTAAGACAAAATATTTCTGTAGAAGTCACAGTTCAGGGTTTGATGACAGACGATTAACTCCTTTTTCTGGCAGATTTTATCACAAGTTTCTATTTTATTTTAATGCCCCATGACAAGTTTACAGGTAATGTATAACTGTAGTAGTGTAATTATATAAAATACTGACCTGGAATTATAACCAATATGAGACAATCCACACAGTATAACTAGCAACAATATTATTAAAACACTGTTATATGGCAAAAATGTTTTTAAATAAAGAATAAAAATCTACATGATTTCTACTTGAACTATACAATTAAAAATAAACATGTTTCATAAACAAACACTATATTTATATTATTTTGATTATTACTAATCAATAGAGAACAAAAAACACACAAACTGTATTTAAGATGCGCGTAAACCATTAGTCATCCTTTGCTTTTCGTGCCAGGAAGATTCATTGCTCTCAGTTATGATGTTCAGATGATACGAGAGGTTGTTTTGTAAATCACTGCACACTCAGACCTGCTTTATGAGTCAAGAGTTGATGTTAATGACACTGGGGCCCGTTTAGTGTGTGAATGTATCTGTGTGTGTGTCGGAAGCTGAGTCGGCGAGTCAAAAGTGGGCTTTGACTGAAGTTTGATGGATGACACTCTCTATAGGCCATAAAGAGCGGCGTGTCTGTCCGCATGAGAGGGCCCTTTGTTACAATCTCTCTGCGGTTGATGATAGCCAGGCTGACATTACCGACCTCGTGCGGTTATGAGTTGGCAGTCATGCTTTACGACAACAGTTGACAGCGCACGCATTGATGGAGACAATGAGAAAGTTAGATGGAGAGGAGCTTGAGATTTCCACTGCCAGTACCTGATTCTGCTCTGGACAGAGTGATGCACAGTGAGTCAATGGGGGATTTTCAGGACTGTCTGGGATGCACTGTGACAGTGACACAAAAATTATTCGAAAATAGCATAAAAGGGTCTTTTAAGTTGTATTTTGAATGAATAGTTTATCTAAAAATGAAAACTGTGTCATTTACTCACTTTCGTGTTATTCATGACTTTTGTGTAATGCAAAATTAGAAATTTTGAAGAATGTTTATGCTGCTCTTATAATGCGACAATAGTTAACCACTATGCCAATAATAAATATGAGGAATTCCAGCCATTGAAATTTTGAAACATTTCCAAACAGCTGTGCCATAACGAAGCCTCGTTTATTGAAATAACGTGTCTTTGGCAGTTTGATACGCGCTCCGAACCATTGGTTCGAAACAAATGATTCACAAAGGTTTTAAAGCTTAAAGAAGCTTCGCTTCGAAAGCATCCATCACCAGCGAAAGCAAGGCACAGTCAACGCTATCTCACGACCAATTCGTATGTATTTTACAAGGTGGCTAATTCATATGAATTCGTATGACCTCACTCATACAATTTTGTACAACTTGTCTAGACCCCAGTGACGGGTGGGTTTAGTGTAGGTCAATCGTACAAATTCATATGAATTGTGAAACTCATAAAATGCGTACGATTTAGCAAAAATCGTATTAATTTGTATGAGTGAGTTCGTACGAATTTTTACAAATTAATTAGCCACCTCGTAAAAAATTGAGATTGGGCTGTCGCAGCACTGATCTGAAGTGCCTCATATGCGCACCGTTCACGTGAATGGTTTGAATGGTTCTGTAGACTAGCGCAGGTTAATTATCATACTTTAATATTATTTATAGCTCCTAACAGGGCTGTGTGACTATGAGGAACGACTACCTCAAAATATATGTCGGTATGCATTTCCCTATTGCTCGTGAGCCAGTGATCACCCCTCTGTGTCCCAATGTTGGCACGCATGCCGGTTGCTGACCCCCATTCTAAAGCCAAATGGCAGCTTTGCGCAGAACAGATAGAAATGTTAGTCAATATTTACTGAAAATTCTCTCAGGTCTCATTTGTTCTGCTCTTATATTGTGACAATGGCCTTTCAAGCTCTAAGAATGACCAATAAAGCACCCTAAACACTTTGTAAATGTAATCCATATGACTCATCCCGAAGCAAAATGCCAGCTTTGTGCAGAACACATAGAAATTTAAGTTGATATATACTGAAATTTTGCGCAAATCCCATTTGCGTTTTTTCAAAATCTAACTGGCAAAACTATTTGAACCCTTAAGTCACATATAATGTATGAATTGCATTACGTACAAAATATCAAACCATCTAATTTTTGCAATAATTTTAACCAACTGGTCATTTCACACAGGTGTAGTTCATCACATTTAATACAAACATATTCAGTAGTTTGAAAACCACATCTCCAAACCCATTTTTTAAAATTATGTACAATAGTTTGATACCAAACTTTATTTATTTTTTATTTTTTAAGTTTTGCTTGAAAACTGTTTGTGCTTAATTTATTCAAAATAAAGATAACTTGGTTTGATATTTTGTTATATAATGCATTGAAAATCATACATTAAAGTGCAGCTTTAAGCGTTCAAACACTTTGTTGTACGGAAAGAAGCAGCATAAACATTGACTAATCTATCTAATCTGAACATTGAAAAATCAATTCTAATCTACTCAGTTGGTCTTAATCTCAAGACAATGTTATTGAGTTACAGCGAGCAGGAAAACAGACACCGGAATGATCAAGAGATGCTATAGCAAGTGAGATTGAATTATGGGACATGAGTCATGTTGATGTTACATCTTTACCATGTGAGCTCTTTTCTTATGCTCTCTGTGTTTCCCCATGTTGTTGCGAAAACAATCAGCTCTTGTTGTGCCGCTGGAGTGTGCGAGCATGTGTACAAGGCCAAACTAGTTAATAAAACAGGGTCGAACCGATGACCTGGGTTGCAGACCCTCTCAAGAGGGACAGAGATATTCGGTTCTTCCAGCCAGAGTGTGTTTGTGTGAGAGAGTGTTTGGTTGTGTTAAAGCCAAAGTGGATGAAACGAGAGACATCAGGTACCTCCTTCTTCAGAAGAACCAATACTGATGATCCCATCAGGTTCAGTATTGGTTAATAAATGAGTAGTAAACGCCAAAAATCTTGGCACTGTTGTCCACGCTCTAAATCAAATGTGTTTCTAGACAAGCCCACGCTCTGTTCCAAAGAAGTTTTCTGGTGCAAAATAAACCACCGTCCTCATGCAATGGGGCCCTGGCACAAAAAAGCCATTTATGCTCCTCGCAGAGGCCTGCAGGACCAGCAGCGTTCCTCAAAGCCAGCGAGCTGCCGCGGGCATTGCAGCAGACAAGCCAATGCACTCATCAAAGAGCCACACTTCCTGCCGGATGACATTCTCCCATTAGTTTTTAGGATGGCATCCCGTAATAACAGACTCTCATTGATTGGTTAAGCTTGCACAAGTTGCGATTCGTCTCTTCAGCCTACTGTTTTTTGTGGTGAGCAGGTATGGCTTGATGAGTAAGTCTAGAAACATCCCATGCATCCCTCCTGGAACAGCCAAAATATTCCCTTCATTGTCCGCTTCATAAACCCGGAGATTTCCACCACAAAATACTGCCATTTCCAATGAGTTTCCTCATGCATTTTTAATTTAAACCTCTGTGTCTGCACACCCTAAAGAATCCACCCACGCCCTGAAAGGATGCCACATGTTGATGGAAAAAAAGGCTTTGTTAGGTCTTGTTTACTAACTGGTAAACAGACAAAGACTTGTTGCAATTAACAGACTGCTACCTGTCCTGTTGGCTGCTAGAGCTGGAATCAGGGTCCCCTTGCGCAGCTCCGCTGTGGGGCCCGGTTCTGCTTTCTTCAGCTCCGTCGTGGGGCTCATTCAAGCTGACTTCATGCATTCTTTGCGCACAACAGTTGCTTCTTCTGAATACCTGCGGATAGGTATAGATTGAGATCACTTTGATGGATGACAAGTCCTTTCTATCATAATTGACCTCACTGCATTGAGATGTGCATGTGCAAAGCATAGTGCTGTCAATGTAAAAATGCCAAAAATTTCATTGAGCGCCTTCAGGGCTTCCTCACAATTGTGACGCAAGATTCTCCTGCTGGTAAACACGGCTAAACTGTGTAAGGGTATATAAGGGTGCTAACTTACCATTCTGACACTGAGGACCAGAAGCGCCATGCTAGGAATGATGAGCACCGCCAAGAGCCCATGAATCGCTCCGTTCATACCGTTCTGCTGTCTGCTTTGACCTGCCAGAACATAAAAGAACATTCCCTTCTTAGCTCTTACTTGTAAGGTACACTATATAGCATGAACTATGTGGAGACCTGAACGACACACCCATTTGTGTTTGTTGAGCATTTCATTTCAAACGCATTGGCATTAATGAGGTGTTTAATCTCTCTAACGGCTTCCATTTTTCTTGGAAGGCTTTCCACTAGATGTTGGGACATGGCTGTGGGGATTCGCCTTCATTCAGACAGAAGAGCATTAGAGAGTCAGTGTTCATCTCTTCAATGTCATTAACGAAGAGTTTTTATTTTTTTTTAAAGTTCATTGATACAACGGAGATAAAAAATGGTTTTAATGACGATAATTAAGTTATGATGACGATAATAACTTTTAATTGTGATTTTACTGTTGGCCATGAGAATATTATATGAAAAAAATTACACTGCAAGATATTAACAATGGACTAACAACATTTTTCTAGAAAAATTTAGATTTTTTTTGTTTTTAAATAATCCAATCACACACACACACACACCACTTGCAGTTCCCTCACAAACCACCAGGGTTTTGCAAACTAAAATTTAGGAAACCATGCATTAAATTATAATTTTGTGAGATTTATCCACTTAAGTGCACCCCTTTACCTAAATTCAGTACTTCAGACCTATGAGGCACAAAATTATTTTCACAGACTTTTTCATTCACTGTTCCCACCTGGTGGAATGACTTGCCCAACTCAATCCGAGCAGTTGAATCCTTAGCCATCTTCAAGAAACGGCTAAAACACATATCTTCCATCTTTATTTGACCCTCTAACTCTAGCACTCTCTATTCTAATTCTCTTTTATCTGTCTCTTTTTATTAAAAAAACAAACACACACACACACACAAAAACACTTGACCCTCTATCAATTGCATATTTATTCTATAACTGCTAGTTTTTCTTTAAAAACTAACACTAGCTTTCTTTTTTCTATTCTACTTGTTTCTTTAAAAAAAACCTTGCTACGTGTACTGCGTTAGGCTAACCAAGACTTGTCATAGCGCTTGCATGTTGTTGCTCTTTTGTTGGTTTTGATTGCTTCTATTGTCCTCATTTGTAAGTCGCTTTGGATAAAAGCGTCTGCTAAATAACTAAATGTAAATGTAAGTGGCGCAAGCTAAAACTGAATAGTGAATGAAAACTAGTAAAATTAAGCACTGTTAATAATGTTACTGAATCACATCCTGTACATATGAGATTAACCATGTATAACACACACAACATAAACATAATATTACAACTTGGCACGAATGCAAAAGAAAACCTGAACTAAGTTACATGCTAATCAGAATTCACATTGTGAATACGGTCTTTCCGTATTTAAAGCACAATGCATTAAAATGCACACAATGAAGAAATAAAGCATAAATAATTCATAATGCTGTATTGCAACAGAGTAGTCATTATAATGTTATTTTTTCATGAGCTCAGGTTTTCACAACAAGGACAGTTTTTACATATTCTGTTAAATGTTGAGACAGGATAAAATTCATTTTATTTTAAAATGTTTGAATATTGAATTTAGCACTTTCTTAATGTAATATTGACAAAATGTAGAGGATATTTAAAGAATATATGTTTAAAGAGGTTAAATCTTTTTATATTCATATTTAAAGAACACAAGACAAAAACTTTGACTAAAACAAAATATTAACACAGTAAGGGGTTCGGGTCTGGGCTTTGTGAAGGCCTGTGAAGTTCAGCCTCACCGGGACATTCTCATGCTGGACCTCCCACAAACGGTTTCGCGCAATTCTCTAGAATGTTATCGCATGCTTGGATAGTGCTAGACCCCTGTTTTACAAACAACATATCTACTGATTTACCTGCTATAGTATGTGTTTTGCACACATGTGCTCAAATTTTTGCATGCAAATTTTTCATGTTTTAAGAAATTCATGTGCAGTCCCAGATGGAATCGTCCTCCTTGGAACTCTGAAAAAAAGCAGTTTTCTGGATAATTGGTTCTACGTATCTGCCGTTCTTTGCTTTATCATCTTTACATACGTTCCGCAGAATTCTCATGTTTTCTTCCACAAAAGATTCCATCTAGACCTGCTCATGCATCATATACATGAGAAAAAAAACAATATTTTGCACATTCACCTGGTGTGAAAGGAGGAGTTGGGAGGGTCTTGCAAGGAGGAGGTGAGCAGTCATGAAATTTGCCAAGCGTGGATCCAGCCTCTATAAGAACCTCTTTAACATGGTTAAAGTAACGTCTAGTCGGCCACTTTCCCCTTCTGTAGTGGCACTCAAATGTTTGCATTGTCACCTCCTAGAGAAGACAAACGAACGAGAGTGAACCGACAGCCACGACAACGTTTCAAAGAACGTAAATGTAAACGCGAGGAAATTACCAGCTCCTCATTGTCCAGAGTGAAACGAAAACCCTCCAGCATTGTTATAAAAATAGTGATGTTCGCTTTATTGGTGGACAGGTTGCCAAACTTGAGGGCCAATGTTTTTAAACTGCTTTCTACGTGATACAGGTTCACATATAGCCAGCAAGCTCCACCCTTAGATATTAGAAAAGAAATATGCTTAGGCGTCACTTCTGGAACTGTCACAAACCACAACAACTCTGTAAAACATAATGTTTTATCTGATAATGGCCCTAAAATGTATTCGGACACTTAAGACACACTTAAAAATGTAATCATGCAATTGCATGATATTCAAGCCAGGTGGAATTTATTTTAAAGAAACACGCATGAGCATTTTTTAATGCAGAACATTTCAACATATAATGTTTGTTAGGTTTAAATGATAAAACAACAGAAACATTGTTTTATCATTCACTCTTAAAAATAAAGGTGCTTAAAAGGTTCTTCACAGCGATGCCATAGAATAACCATGTTTGGTTCCACAAAGAACCATTCAGTCAAAGGTTCTTTAAAGAACCATCTCTTTCTAATCTTTTTATAATCTGAAGAACCTTCTTTTGCCACAAAGAACCTTTTGTGAAACAGAAAGCTTCTTCAGATGTTAAAGGTTCTTCTATGGCATCGTGAAGCACCTTAATTTTTAAGAGTGTAAGAAAATATTATGGAATATAGAAAGATATTAAGACAGCTAACAAACATATGATATGTGAACTACACCTGCTAGGAGAACTAACTTTATGCATTCACTAAAATTCACCAGCTGGTTAAAAGTCATTGCAAAAATCAGAAAAGTGAAGTTAGTTCAGAGATAAGCTTTAGCATCATTTGTTTGCCACGTCTAATACAAATAAAATTCATACATAAAGTGTGGCTCAAAGTGTGCAAATATGATTTCGGGCCACTGTAAATGTATCCAGATGAACAATAGAGCAAACTTAGTCAACTGTATCATCAAGCATATTAACTGTATCACATATTAGCATTTATCACACTTACCACATCCTTGGTGATGAAGCGGATAGGTATTCTGTAGTCACTGGGAATGTTTTCACTCTGATGGGTTGAAAAAAATAGAATTGGTTGGATGTATACCAGAAAAAAATTCCTGACTAGCAAACAATCGGAAATGTTATTGATTTCCCTGTTGGGAAAAACAGCTGAAACTAGATGGTTTGTTGATCTTAGCTGGTCTCCCAGCCAAGCCAAGCTAGTCAAAGCCTGTTAAGATGGTCTCCCTGCATGGCTAAACTGGTCTTCAACTAGTCCTGACCAGATTAAAACATGCTCAATCCCTTCTAAAAACAGCTTTCAGACCAGCTTTATAGACCAATAAACCATCGCGATCTGGTTTTTAACTTTATATCCAGCAGGGTTTCACACAGTAAAAACATAGAAAGCAATAAAACTCCTTTTGCAAAACTTACTAGTGTTTCCAACGTGGCAACATCATCTGTTAAAGGGCTTCCAAAAACACCTGAGCAGGTCACAAGCCCAGAAAAAAGCAACACTAATACACAAATGCTTTCTCCAATCTATAACGAAAAAGTCTCAATGTAGTTACAGTAATACAAACAGTAAATAACGCGCGCAATGCCTAACACCTATCCAGTCTGAACATGATCACAGGATACATCCTAATAGTTTCACTGGACAAGTAATGAAAAGTAATCAACGATTGCATAATTTGTGTTAGAAAGTGAGTTGAGCCACCGCGCATTCGGTTACGCTGTGGGTGTGCGTGCGCGTCCCCAAAAGTACGTGTACTCACCTTAACCTCCCTCATGTGGAACATGGGAATATTAAAAACAAATCAGCAGTGACTCCTTACTTTCTTCGCTTTCCCTGACAACGGAATGCAGGCATGTTTCCGCCTGTACATCTGACTGCAGATAATCACAGGACGGGCTCGGGATCAGTGGTTTTGGCGTGTCTTTCTCCTCCGGTCCCGATGGAGAGCATGGTGTTCTCAGTGCGCGACGCCTGTGCGCAATTTCGCCCTGCAGCGCTTCTGTGAATTGAATGGGGGCGGATGGACTTGTCCTCTGTGTTTAAGAGGTAGGGCGCTTTGACTCACTTATAATGTGTAAAATAGAGAAAACTATTCAAGGGAACTTGGGTGACTCATCCAGACCTCAATCACAAGTGACACATGGGAGTTTCGTATGAAAAAAAAAGAGAAGAAAAGGTTAAACCAGCCTCAGACTGTCTGCTGGTCTTGGCTGATTTGGGATGGTCGCCTAGTGCTTCAAAGTCTAAAACCAACCAGAGCAAATTAAATGAGAAGTACCTCAGACCAGCTGAGAAATGGCCAAAATGCCTCTTGAAATCAACTTGACCAGTTGAAAAGTGCCCCAAACACCCCGAAACCTGATCAGCCAGAAAGTGGCCGAAATCAGACTGACCAGCTGTAAACTAGGCCTACCAAAAACCCCTCTTAAAGCAGACTGACAAGCTGAAAAGTACCCGAAACCCGACTAGAAATAGATCAGGCTAGTTCAAATAAGACGTTTCTGGAGATTTTTTTATTTTTTGGGATGATTCATTCATGATAGATATCTTCTGACTAAACTTAATAGTCCCCTACCTGATAAAACACAAACAGTGGTTTGCTGGTCTCTCAGCCTGATAACTTGGTTTTGGGCGCATTTCAGAAGGCTCATAGTGGGACACCAGATAACTAGCTAAGACCAGTTTAAGATGTTTTCATTTTCTTTTTAACAAGATAACAGTTTGTAATTACAAGATGACCCAAAAAATAATTGCGCAAAAGTGCATGTAGTTCATCATTAATACTAAATAATTACCAGTGTTAATACAAATTACCATTAAACTAGCACAAATTACACTGTAATTTGAAGTCCAAAAATTAACACTACATAATCTATTTATACACACACACACACTTATACATGTATTATTATATATGAATTATAATCTAAACATATTCAATAATTGTTAATAGTAATAAGTTAGGTTTTATGAAGTTACAAATATATATATATATATATATATATATATATATATATATAAAATTGTTTATGAATTCATAATGCTTTAACGTCAAAACGCTTGGTTGAACTGTACCAAAAATAACTTTAAATACAAATCTACCTACTGTAGATTCTTTTAACTTCAAATGAAGCGTTTGGCTTCACAATTAAACTTAAATTTGATATAAACCGTTTTAAGTGCTGCATAATTAAATCCCACCAAGGTTGTACACTTTTACTCAAATTAAACTCAATTAGCAGTCATGTTTCAGCATAAACCCAAGTGTGCAATCGTGATGTGTGCACTGCCACCTTGTGGCGACTAACAGCTGGTTTTCAACTTTCATTTCTGAAATGCATGACTGGCAGGTGGATTAAGTTTTGACAGGACGGGTGTATCCCATACTTATTGAGAAACAATATAGGGTGAAGTTTAAAATTAAAATTAAATATCTCGTCCAAAAAACATTCCACCTTTTCACGTCACTACATATAGTCACCTTTTCAACGTTCAGTTTTTAAGGTGAATGACATTTTTAAATGTTGACTTCAGTACCTCTAGACAAAAGTTGTATGATTAGAAAAACAACTGAGGAATAACAATTTATCAACAACCATTTAATGAGTTTAAATAGCATGAAAAAATTGCATTTGTGCTTTCGTTGTAATCTTTGGGACGTCCACTGTGTATGAAGAAGGGTGTAGCAGGTGACAGCTTAAAAATGGACTCTGTTAACATTCAAAGCCAATTACATAAAGTACTGTGCATTTGAGTGGTTTTGACACGAAGAGATAAAACGGTGTAGTGGTAACACGCAAATCTGAGGTGTGTGACAGGCAGGAAATCAAAGATTTGATCTTAAAAAAAAAAAAAATACACCTGAGAGAGAGAATCATTTGTCATTGCATATGGCCAAGGAGAAAGGCACAAGGTGGCAGCAAGAGCTCATTTCCTCTTGCGGGGGCTCCTGTCCGAGTCTGCCTTTCTTTCATTGGAGTCCTTCTTGCCGCCTCGGTTGGCCGGAGTTGCCGCTTGGCTTTTCTCCACCGTCTCAGAGGGCTCTTTGGGTTTCCTAGTGTTGTGATCAGCTGAAGCTGGTCTAGGTTTTCGGCCCCCTAAGACCCAGGAGAAGACGGTTTTGATGAGGAAGATGCCGGCTAAAGTAGCTAACAGTGTTGAAAGCACAAGTGACCCCGAGAGGCCTTTGACTTGGTCCCGAATTAGGCTCAGAACTTGGGATACAGGTGTGTCAGAGCCGGGCTGAACTGGGAATTTCTCCTGCACGCAAACAGACATGTTTCAAATCAATCATCAAAACTTTCCCAATGCATGTTGCTGGTTTTATTGTGAACTGTGCATGTTCCTATTTTACCTTGAGTCCAGACTCTTCTAAGAGTTTCTTAAGAGTTGGGTCATCGAGGTTCACAATGGGAAAAAACTCCCTTTTATACTGCCGCCTCCACCAAGCCTGCAGATGGGTCCTTCCAAAATGACAAACAAAAGTACACTAAATTTGAGAGCTGATTCAGACCGCAGTGCTGTTTCTCTTCTGTCAGTAAGTTTCAGTAACTAACAGGTTGACATAGAAAACATGCATTTCTATTTTTGTGTGGGCTTTCACATGATGGATGACCTCACTTCTTGTCTCTAAATAACTGTGCAGTAGATACATTTATATAAGGCAGCATTTTTTTTTTGAAGTCTTATGTACCATCTGTAAGCTCAACAGCAAATTTGAAATGTGTTCCTATTAAGACATGTATATGAATAAAATTTCTATAATTTAAAATAATAATTTATTTTACTCCACTGATTATAGATTTAACATTTAATATATAATTTAGCGTTATTTAAATTACTAATAAAATGAATAACAAATGGGATATGTATAAATCATTTTTACATTTATTTTTATTGACATACCAGCATCTATGGCTATTTTCCCAGCAAGATCAATGTATTTAAAAAAAGAAAAAGAAAAAAGAAAAAAAAAGAAAAATAGTAACATGCAGTAGTAATGAAAAACAACTGACAACCAATTAATATTAACATTAATTTGGATAGTTATTTCACTCTTAATTATACAGATTTAACATTTACCTGTACACTGTATATCATTTAGCATTATCATTTGAAATTAATAAAATGATTTTAATAAAGAATTACTAACAAATGGGACATTTATAAATAAAAACTTTTTTATATAAATTCAGATTAGTTATTTTAATGTATTAATTGTACAAATGTAACAGTTACCTGTATATAATTTTCAATTACAGAAGGAACTTTCAAAAAAAATACTAACAAATGGGATTTAGAAATAAAAATTACATAATTTTATTATATTTAATATATGAATTCAGATTAGTTAATATATTATACATTTAACATTTACCTATATATAATTTAGCATTTTCATTAAAAAAGTTTTTACTAAAAAATATTAACAAATTGGATATTTATAAATAAAAATTACAATTTTATTATATATTATATTTATTAATATTAATTCAAATGGATTATTTTACTCCAATTCTACAAATTTAACAGTGAAATCAAGTTTTTTCTTTTTTTCTGAATACCCCTCTGGTTTTATTTGTTTTTCTCCCCAAAAAAATTAGCATAATGTAACAGTGGAGTCAATAAAATTAATCTCTCCATTTAAAAAAAAAAAAAAAGATGCAACTCACAAATATTAGCTCTAATCTAAAACCACAAAATTATGCACAATATATAAATGTGAATGGGTGTTAAATAAAGAGGTATGGAGCTCACTTGTCTTTAGCAGGATCTGTGAAGTGATAGTTATAAAGCTTGGCTTTGATAAAGACTGGTGGTTTCTGACTGAAGGGGTACTGCACTTCATCCACCTGAAGCAGACTAACCACTACAGGAAAATAAAAACAGAAAATTAAGAGACATAATTCGACATTATCATCTAAATAATCAGTAGATGTAATCTGATAAGTGGTCGCTCACCCTCTGGTTTGCCCTGTAGGAGGCGCTGTAAGAGGCCTGTAAACCAGGGGCTTGTATCATCCCCCCCTTGAGCTGCCTGCCACATCAGCCACTCCAGCCGGGGCTGGTGAGGGCCTACTATGGGTGGGACTGCATTCACATTTCCTGGTTTATACATAGGGTTCATTTCCTGCAACAGGATAAGAATACACCAGTCCACTGAGAATAAACTTTAACCTTTTCACTGAACAAAGACTTTGTGGAAACAATGGTTGTGACATTACGACAGTAAAAAAAATAAAGTGATTTAGATCATTGTAGCAGGGCAAATTTTTCCACATCCTTCTTACCTTCCATGACAGCCCATCAAAGCTGCCCTCTAAAATGATTTCAGGCCTGCCCTCAGCAGAGGTCATTCTGTGCTGGATGCCATATGCCCCGACCAGCTGATACCTTTCTACGGCGCTGTAGACGTCTCGCACTGCAGGTAATACTTTACTGACTGACATGCCAGCCATGGATGTGTATGGAACCTGAGAGGAAACACCAACACACATGTACATACATTTACTTGCATACAAAGGATAGTAAAAATGCCTAAATTGTACCAGTGCAGTCCATAGATCATGTTTTATGTAGGGCTGTTGAGTTTGGTTGGGTGCAATTATTTATGGAGAAAATGATGTATTAATTATTAACACATTTAATGCACCTGTAGGTCAACAGACATTGCAAGCAGTTGCTGCAAGATGACTATGTAATGTGTCCTATTAGAATGCAGTTATATGCCCCTAAAATTCAAGATATGAGGGCAAAAATGCCCCTGTATGGGTTTTTGTTTTATATTTAAATCATAGGATATAGTTTAACAATACCGCACAAGCAAGAGTGCTTTTTTGCCACCAAATATCTGCATGATTGTAAATGTAATATTGATTTTTATACAGCAGTTCAGAAAACAATAGGTTAATAATGTTTTAGACAGTATTGTCTGTTTTTGCTCAATTTTGCCAACGAAAAGAGTTTCAAACAAAGCCATAGCTGAACTGTTGTGCCTTTCTGAAAAACACACTGTGTTTTTTTTATTACTGAATGAATCCACGGTTTTGAACGAATCGAGTGAGCCAGTGATTCAGTGACCCATTCATTAAGACTTCATTTCTAAAGAAATCAACTGTTTGAATTAATCAGCTGGATGAATGACTCTCTCACAAGTCGTTTGATTTTCATATTTAGTGCATAATTTCAATAAGAAATAAAAATCGTTTTTATATTTCATTCATTTTTAAAACCCATAAATGTCTATTCAAATCCCATTAACCTCATAACATTATTAATGCAATTCTAATTGTAGTGTAAATGATTTCATGCAACTTCTGAAGTGTGTGTGTAAAAATACCTAAATCTCACTTCAGATGCAGCTTCAGAAAGAAAAAAAAAAAAAAAAAAAAAAAAAAAAAATTATGGCCACACTGTAGCCTTAAAAGTTTGTGTAATAAATTCTATGATGAATCAAACTATTTCTTTCTAAAACTATTTTTTTTTAAATGTATATTCAATGCTTTTCTCATTTACAACAATGACTTTTAGTTTTGGGGGGTGATTTCTCAGGCCAAATTGATGTGCTATTAATTTGCAATTAATTAGATTAATGAATCTGCACATCATGTATATCATGTATATAATTAGATAAAATAATTTTAATTGACAGCCCTACTAGCATACAAAGGCAGGTAAAAGTGCCTATATTGTCCCAGTGCAGTCCATAAAGACCATGATTTATGCTTATGGACAGCAGAGGGCACTGTAATGCTTGTGTGTGATAACTGGAGCAAAACAGAAACAGAAATATTTAGTTATAACAGTGTATTGTTTTTTTTGTTTGTTTGTTTTTTGTTTTTTTTCCCCATGAAATGCAAACAAATGAACAAATGGAAAAATCACCAGTACAATTATGTAACACTTGAGACTCAGAACAGTTATGCATTATCTATGTGGCTGGATGAGACACAAAGCCATCCAAATAAGCAAACAAATAATTGCAAATCAGTGTCAGCTATGGCACTGCACTTGCAACCATACATACGTACTGTATGACATGTAACTCACCACGCTGAGGGCAAAGACGGTCGCAGCAGCTGCCGTGATGAGCGCCCACTGAATGAGAGACCAGAGCTTGCGGACAATACCTCGTGTGCACACGCAACTGACAGAGGAAACATTTCTTAGCTTGTCTCTTGCAACAACAGTCTTTGGCAAAATCACAGGCTGAAATTCAAAATCTTTACTTTCTGTACAGACACAGACACACAAAAATGATCAGATTCTCAATCATTCCTGATAGCGCTTACTTTAGCATGGCAGACACCACTTCCCAAGTGAACGACAGGACACCAATCCAGATGGTGAGCTCCTGAAAAACCTCCAGAAACGTATCAAATTCCTTTTGAGTGAAATCTGAAAGGAAGTTCAGAAACAGTAATGAATTAAACTAACTGATGTATTTGGGGCCATATTTTGATTTCAGAAAGAACGCGCCGATTGAAACAATAAGTTTCATATCACAAAACACAATTTAATAACACCATCACATCAGGTATTGCAGGTTAATCAGATGAATCTCTCAAAATTTGCCGAGTTGCTGAATGTTGGGTTAATATTTCACCTCAACATCAAAAGAAAATTAAAAAAGTAATCTTGCAATTAACATTTTTGCACGTCAACAAAATGAATATGTATATTTTTTTGCATTGTTACATTTTGAAAAACTATCCTAACCAACTCATTAACATAATGCCGAAACTACTTTATATTTCTACATAAATTTATTTATTTATTTTTTAAAGTATTTATACCTCATTTTATACAAATGTTTGTGGTCAAACAGGATTCTGGATTTTAGTATTACTGATTATTTCTCATTAATTGTCATCAAGTTTTTTTTCTCATTTATTCAAGATCTTTCTTTCAATTTTGAATTGAAATACAACCTCAACATATCTCTATGAAATTCATCATTATTTTACAACAATTCAATTCTAAGTCTGTACTCACATTTATAACTCCGTTACCAAACTAAAGGAAACATCAGCTCCTTTGCAAATCACTTTTACATTTATTATTTGAAGTCTCACTCACTTGTTTTGGATGACAGAGTCTTTTCTTCCCAGTTAATCTGTATCTTAAAGAGAGTAATAAAACAGTAGAGGATGAACAGGTAGACAGCCAACTCCACCAGCAGCATCAAATAAGAGACCAAGGTCTGTCCGCAGCCTGAAAGACACGTACATACACTAAATAAAAGCTCAGAAGTGTGAACACTAGTGTAGTACTGGCAGAACAAACAGATTTAATTAACATTTACTCAAATGCATTTTTACTGAGATTTATTAAAGTGACCATTAATCAGATCATTAGTGAAAGTCTGTGACTATCCCACCAGAAATGACTGCACAAAACAGAAGTTAGAGATATGCGGTCATACTTCTAGGCTTTTTTTCCTGGCCCTTCTTCTTCTTCTTTGAACCAGTATTGGAGTTGAAATGATCATCATTCAGCAATGAGAAGCTCAGGGTGATGCTCAGCAGATTCAGAAGGCTGCAGTTACCCGTGAGAATGTAGCAGAGCTGGAGAAACAGCTGACAAAATGGTATAAAAAGAGGTATAAGTGAAAAAGTTTTGCAGAACAACACAGACACTCATTAAAGGAATATTCCAGGTGTAAACTGTCACATTGTGTCCTACTACAGAAAATAACTGACCTCATGCTTCATCTTGTAAAAAAAAAAAAAAATGTTTTTTAATGCCATTTAAGAATCAATGTCAGCTATATTGATAGGAAAAATAAATAAATTATAATATATACATAATTTATATTTTATATAATAATAATAATAATAAAGTATGTACATAATACATATATACATTTCATAGAATAATAATAATAATAATAATAATAATAATAAGTAATTTTTTAAATATATTTTAGATTTTAATAAATTGCTTGATCTTAAAAATGTATAATAAAATATTACAATAAAAACAACATTATTTACAACAACTAATACACAGATTGTATATAGTTTATATATACAGTGCATGTATATATTTATATATACACCGGTATATCATTTTGTATTAATATTCATTTATTTCATATATCTCTCTGATTATTTTAATAAATTACCCTATTAAAAACTAATAATAAAATATTACAATAAAAAAAAAAAAAAACATCACAGCAACTACATAAAATCTTTCATAATACACAATTCCATTTAAATATGCATGCTATTTGAGGTGTCAATTTGTTTAAAATGTCCATAGAAGTGGAAATTCAGTTCTAGGCGGACTTAACTTAAAAAAAAAGAAATGTGGGATCAGAAAAAAAAAAAAAAAAAACATTAAACTTTGATCCACTCTTCATATTTTCAACAGGAGGGATGCAGATATCTTTTAATGCAGGCACACACTCACAGACACACACACTACTACACGTAACAAACCTGAACATAAAAGCCGAACAGTCTCAAACGGCGAATAGGAGCAAAGAACGTCACAAGAGGAACGATGATCTCGCTCTGCAACACAACCACTGCTCCTAATCGCAACAGCCAATCAGGAAGCTGATGGACGTACCAGGCCAAAAGAGTGGGGCTCATCTGGTTCTCCAAATGATGACTCAGTGCTGCAAAAGTGATGCTCGAGTTTTCAAAACACTGTAATCTACAGATGAGTCAGTTTTTCCCACACAAATGTGCTGTCTGCTTCACAGTTCTTGGCCGTTTTCACCATTACTTCATGCAAACTCAAAGAAATATTCACTCTAATAAACATTAACCCTTTCAGTATTTAAGTCCCTAGATTAGCAAAACCTTATACGAACGGCTGTTTAATATGATCTATAAATCATTAGGGAAGTGAATTTCCAGTAATGCGCTGTATAGAAGATTTCCTCATGAATAAGAGTGGGCGGCATTACAAGCACAAATCTCAACCAATACCAAATGAACAATGTTAAAAATGATTCATTTTACCTGACAGGTCATACCACGCAGGGTCGCCGCTGGCTAGCTTACTCACACCTGTGCAGAAGGTCAGCCGGAAGAACAACCAACGGGTCAACCAGAAGCTCACAGGGTCATGATAGCTGTAAGAGGAGTGACGGCGCAGCAAACCCAGCGGAGCTACAAGCACAGCCAGAAGCCCAGCCTCCAACAGCAACACGTCCCTATGAGAGCATTGCAACCAATCACAAACAGTCAGGGCTGGGCGATAAAACGATAATTATCGCAATACAATTTCCCTTGATAAAACGATAACAAGAGTTTGATAAATGTTTGATCTAATGTTTATGTGCCAAAAGCAGAACGAAGCAGCGCTATTCATTTAAACCGCACCAAACGGACCGCTTATCCGCTCGGCAAAGTTCAAACGGCAGCACTAAACATCTGTGAGATCCAGTGTAAAGCGTTTGAATTCAGTGAAGAACACAAATGACTCGGTGATTTAAACTAGTTTAAAGGCAGATGAAACAGTGCTGACAAACAGGAGAAACACTGTGCGCAACGATACAGTCAGAAGGCTTATCAATCTACAAATCGCCATCATTTACCATCAATTTACTGTAGTAACAACAGCATTATGGGAAATGTGGGATATTCATATCAAATTTTATTATATTATTAATGTAGACATGTATTAAATGTATTAAAGGAGTAATGGAATGTAATTGCAGTATTTTTTTGTGATTAAGCTATAGCGTTTGCGCATTTATACTAAACGTATTTAGGCTACTGTTTTTCATACAAATACCTAAAAACCATGTAGCTACATTTTCACCATGGTATTGAGGTGCTATATGTGTGGTTTTGACTGTGGATATCATGATCTAAATGTATGCTGCTATGGAAGACCAATGGTTAATTTTAATAAAACTCAAACAGTCAGAATAATTAAATTTCACCATATAAAAATTAGGTTGTTATTTTTACAACTTATTTATTTATTCACTTTTTAATGCTATGCCAGCATCAATGCTATTTTCATGGCGATCTCTGAATAAATTACACAAGGTATACAATTAACAGAAAGTTATAAAAAAACATTTCAAATCTACACTCGACAAAAATTCTAAAATACATTCAGGTGATACATTTTTAAATAAATCAGTTACACACACCTCTGAATAAAACTGTTGTCCATTTACATTAAAAACAGTACAATCCAATAAAATAGGCATGAAAGTGGTTCTTCACCTTTTAATAAAGATCCATGTGTAAGTCTTGCATGACCTAAAAGATACCTTGTAAAAACAACTTGGTGATACCTAGATTTAAAATTAGTAAAAAAAAAAATTCTCTTACACTAGGATTTGTTTCATATAGCTTATTTTCATGACATTCATCCCATTCCATCTGCCACGTCATTAATATACAGTAATAGTTTATCACAGGTTTGACATCACAGAAAGGAATTTGACACTCTGAAATACTCAGGTTACTATTTTTACAAATATTACTCTTTTTGATAGTGAACATAAATTTACATCTGTCAACTCAAGCTACTGTCAAATGTGCATTTCTAAGAGCCCCCAAAAAAAATAAAATAAATAAAAAAAGTAATATTATTATTGTGCAAACTGTGCTGAAGATACTCAAAGTCAGGCAACACAAACCTGTTTCATGATTTGGAATAATATCACTCATTCGAACCTGCAGAAACTAAGAAATTAATTTTTCTATTAAGATATTTCTTTTAAGGAAAAATGACTGGAAAATTGTAAAGAATTAAAAAAGTGAAGTGTTTATCATGATCTGACCACAAAGAGTAGTTTAAAACCACAATTAACGGTATGGTTTCTACGGAATTGATTTTAGCCCTTTGCTCTGCAGTTACTAGTGTGTTTTAGATGGTTGTTTACTGGCCTTTTCTTTTATATGGCTGGGGTTCTTCAAATATAAGTCAGCTTTTTGCCCAATTAATCATCAATTCTGTTAGTAAAGCAAAAGCACATAGTCCACTAACTGATTAGTCATTTAGTGGATTGTAATCACATCAATGGGCATTTAATGGGCAGGCACATAAACTGCAATGAAGTTTGTGGCCAGCTTTCCCTCTCATAAACATTGACGCAGATTTTCTGCTGTAGAAAATTTGACTTGCAAATGCCCCAATTACAGCCTCAACAATGATGGAGAAATAAACAAGCGGTTATGGCTTTCTCGGTTATACCGAACGAGACACAGTAGGTCAAAATGCAAGTCATAAATGGCAAATTGTGGAACTCACCATTCAGAGTGGAGGAAGTCTTCACCAACCTATAAAACAAAATAAATAATCACTCAATTATGGTTCCAGAGAGGGCAAAATGTCAAACAGGAGGGTAAAAGGATATTATACTGACATTATAGAGTGAGAGGTAGAGGGCCCACAGGCAGAGGTAGATCAGACTGTCTCTCAGGGGCCCCAGCAGCACGGCGCCCAGGGCCAGTGCCACTCCAACCAGGCACGTGAGCTCCAGGACCTGCTGGGGTGCCAGACGCAGAGACGGCCCCAGCCACAGAATGGACGGCGAGACCTGGAGCTGCTCCAGCAGGGGCCGCTGCACTTTTGGCATCTGCAGGCGCACAGGGAGAATACCCTCGTCTCCATACAAACCTGTCCAAAGAGACACAAAAAGAAAAGGCTTAGTCAGTTTTGATCATTCTTGGTTTTAATGTGCATGATATAACTGTGCACATTGTTGATCTGTGATATTGGCCTGCTTTATCCTGAAAACACTGTTTTCATTTGACATTTGGTTTATCTTGCACTGGTTACATATCAAAATGTAATAACATAATATGGCCTTGAAACAACTTTCAATTTCAGTAAAAAGACAAAAACACAGAAAAACAAACAGACAGCACAACCACTGTGGCCTGATTCATAAAGGAATGCCTCTATGGATTGGTCAAAAAAAAAAAAGAAAGTTACTGAAAACATTACTTTTTACTTGATGAATACTATAACTTTATATAATTAACTGATTTAGAATGAGATGTGTAGATGCCTATCTATAGCTACAAAAGTTGTTGTAATTGTATTGAAAAAAAACAAACTATGTTGAATATGTAAAAAATAATATTTATATGTAATATTTTTTTATCATGACTATACTCATGTACACACACTTATATATAAACAATAAAACAATAAAATATTTAAAGTAAATGTGTAGTATAACAACTATATTTATATAAAGGATGTAATGATAATAATAATAATAATAATAATAATAATAATAATAATAATAATAATATAGTTATTATTATTTTGCCGAACTATATTTTTATTATAACTATTAGTCTCCAGCATCCCCACTACCCTATGATCGATCGATGGACGGATGGACAGACAGATGGATGTTTTTAATATAACTATACTCCTGTACAATCAATCAATGAATATCTGGAATCCATTTTACATTTATACATGTATGGTTCACATTTTGGAAATAAAACGAGTTCTGAATGCCATTTAATATTGACTTTAAAGCTGTATTGATGAGAGAGGCATAAAAAGGTGGCAATATGAAGAAAGAAAAAAAAAACCAACACATACAGTATCATATTTCATCGGGGCAAATGTGTGGATTAGAAACACTGAGCCATGCAGCCGGTGCTGACAGACTGCCCTCGAGGTCTGCACACAATAATAAGTTGTGTTTGCTCAGTGCAAGTAAAAGCACAAAGCATCAAGCGTCATATAAACATTCATTCAACAGAACACCACAGACGCACACTGCCATGACGATGAGCAAAACAAACCCGTCCTGTGACTTTTTAATGCCTCGAAACAAGTACAGACACCCCACATGTCCTAATACCATTGAATGCAAACAGGTGCAATGTAAAATACAGCTTTAGGCTACTTCCTAACAGTTAGCGAACAACAGACCGACATACAGTTCAGAGAGAGAGATCAGGAAATACTACTTCACCGTTACAAAACATTGACAAACTGAAGAACTCATTTTTAATGTGACTGAACTCATTCTTAAGGTGGATGGCAGTTGGCAGAGGTTGCAAAGTTGCATATACACATTTTTGGCATACAAGCCACAGCAAGAGTGAGCATATAGCAGGCTGGTTTGAGTTAGAGAACAGGCCTGTATTTTGGCAGTGCCAACGTATGACTCACGGTTGCTCTTTGAATTACTCCACTTTGGCATTAGACCCAGTTCTGCCACAAGCGACTCCTCCAGGCACACTGGAAGACTCCATGCGCAATGAGAGACCTGGAGTTTAGCTCTGATTGGAAAATATATTCACAGGAACTGAAACTCGGAAAATGCCCCCTTTTGTTGAGTGCTGAGCACGCACAGTTGGGCAGCAAATAACCCAACTCAGAATATCAAACAGGAAGAGAGCTATTATTCAATGCACTTGATTTCCTTTATCTATGAGCAACACAGTTTGCTGGTGGCCAGATTTGGCAGTACTCAGCTTTTTGTGATGAACAGACACTAGACCCTAACCATATTCTGTGAAAAAGTCAGCATGTGATTATTTCCAAAATTATCAACACAAAAGTCTCACATCGACCAATTTCATTCCTGAATTTGGTAAAATAAATAAAATGAAATTATAATTATATATAAATAAGCAAATAAAAAAAGCAAACCATTGTTCTGGGCAATATATCTATTAGGGATTGTTCCCGAATCCAGTATTTGGAAAGGTAAAGGTGTGTACTACGGCAACCGTAATATATATATATATATATATATATATATATATATATATATATATATATATATATATATATATATATATATATATATATATATATATATACACACACACACACACACACACACACACACACACACATATATATACACACACACATACAGTGGGTACGGAAAGTATTCAGACCCCCTTAAATTTTTCACTCTGTTATATTGCAGCCATTTGCTAAAATCATTTAAGTTCATTTTTTTTCCTCATTAATGTACACACAGCACCCCATATTGACAGAAAAACACAGAATTGTTGACATTTTTGCAGATTTATTAAAAAAGAAAAACTGAAATATCACATGGTCCTAAGTATTCAGACCCTTTGCTGTGACACTCATATATTTAACTCAGGTGCTGTCCATTTCTTCTGATCATCCTTGAGATGGTTCTACACCTTCATTTGAGTCCAGCTGTGTTTGATTATACTGATTGGACTTGATTAGGAAAGCCACACACCTGTCTATATAAGACCTTACAGCTCACAGTGCATGTCAGAGCAAATGAGAATCATGAGGTCAAAGGAACTGCCTGAAGAGCTCAGAGACAGAATTGTGGCAAGGCACAGATCTGGCCAAGGTTACAAAAAAATTTCTGCTGCACTTAAGGTTCCTAAGAGCACAGTGGCCTCCATAATCCTTAAAATGGAAGACGTTTGGGACGACCAGAACCCTTCCTAGAGCTGGCCGTCCGGCCAAACTGAGCTATCAGGGGAGAAGAGCCTTGGTGAGAGAGGTAAAGAAGAACCCAAAGATCACTGTGGCTGAGCTCCAGAGATGCAGTCGGGAGATGGGAGAAAGTTGTAGAAAGTCAACCTTCACTGCAGCCCTCCACCAGTCGGGGCTTTATGGCAGAGTGGCCCGACGGAAGCCTCTCCTCAGTGCAAGACACATGAAAGCCCGCATGAAGGACTCCAAGATGGTGAGAAATAAGATTCTCTGGTCTGATGAGACCAAGATAGAACTTTTTGGCCTTAATTCTAAGCAGTATGTGTGGAGAAAACCAGGCACTGCTCATCACCTGTCCAATACAGTCCCAACAGTGAAGCATGGTGGTGGCAGCATCATGCTGTGGGGGTGTTTTTCAGCTGCAGGGACAGGACGACTGGTTGCAATCAAGGGAAAGATGAATGTGGCCAAGTACAGGGATATCCTGGACGAAAACCTTCTCCAGAGTGCTCAGGACCTCAGACTAGGCCGAAGGTTTACCTTCCAACAAGACAATGACCCTAAGCACACAGCTAAAATAACGAAGGAGTGGCTTCACAACAACTCCGTGACTGTTCTTGAATGGCCCAGCCAGAGCCCTGACTTAAACCCAATTTAGCATCTCTGGAGAGACCTAAAAATGGCTGTCCACCAACGTTTACCATCCAACCTGACAGAACTGGAGAGGATCTGCAAGGAGGAATGGCAGAGGATCCCCAAATCCAGGTGTGAAAAACTTGTTGCATCTTTCCCAAAAAGACTCATGGCTGTATTAGATCAAAAGGGTGCTTCTAATAAATACTGAGCAAAGGGTCTGAATACTTAGGACCATGTGATATTTCAGTTTTTCTTTTTTAATAAATCTGCAAAAATGTCAACAATTCTGTGTTTTTGTGTCAATATGGGGTGTTGTGTGTACATTAATGAGGAAATAAAATGAACAAATGATTTTAGCAAATGGCTGCAATATAACACAAGAGTGAAAAATTTAAGGGGGTCTGAATACTTTCCGTACCCACTGTGTGTGTGTGTGTGTGTGTGTGTGTGTGTGTGTATGTATGTATGTATATACAGGTGCATCTCAATATGCACCTGTCATGGAAAAGTTCATTTATTTCAGTAATTCGAAACTCATGTATGAAATAAATTCAATGCACACAGACTGAAGTAGTTTAAGTCTTTGGTTCTTTTAATTGTGATGATTTTGGCTCACATTTAACAAAAACCCACCAATTCACTATCTCAACAAATTAGAATATGGTGACATGCCAATCAGCTAATCAACTCAAAACACCTGCAAAGGTTTCCTGAGCCTTCAAAATGATCTCTCAGTTTGGTTCACTAGGCTACACAATCATGGGGAAGACTGCTGATCTGACAGTTGTCCAGAAGACAATCATTGACACCCTTCACAAGGAGGGTAAGGCACAAACATTCATTGCCAAAGAAGCTGGCTGTTCACAGAGTGCTGTATCCAAGCATGTTAACAGAAAGTTGAGTGGAAGGAAAAAGTGTGGAAGAAAAAGATGCACAACCAACCGAGAGAACCGCAGCCTTATGAGGATTGTCAAGCAAAATCGATTTAAGAATTTGGGTGAACTTCACAAGGAATGGACTGAGGCTGGGGTCAAGGCATCAAGAGCCACCACACACAGACGTGTCAAGGAATTTGGCTACAGTTGTCGTATTCCTCTTGTTAAGCCACTCCTGAACCACAGACAACGTCAGAGGCGTCTTATCTGGGCTAAGGAGAAGAAGAAATGGACTGTTGCCCAGTGGTCCAAAGTTCTCTTTTCAAATGAGAGCAAGTTTTGTATTTCATTTGGAAACCAAGGTCCTAGAGTCTAGAGGAAGGGTGGAGAAGCCCATAGCTCAAGTTGCTTGAAGTCCAGTGTTAAGTTTCCACAGTCTGTGATGATTTGGGGTGCAATGTCATCTGTTGGTGTTGGTCCATTGTGTTTTTTGAAAACCAAAGTCACTGCACCCGTTTACCAAGAAATTTTGGAGCACTTCATGCTTCTTTCTGCTGACCAGTTTTTAAAGATGCTGATTTCATTTTCCAGCAGGATTTGGCACCTGCCCACACTGCCAAAAGCACCAAAAGTTGGTTAAATGACCATGGTGTTGGTGTGTTTGACTGGCCAGCAAACTCACCAGACCTGAACCAAGAGGAAAATGAGAAACAAGAGGCCAAAAAATGCAGATGAGCTGAAGGCCACTGTCAAAGAAACCTCCGCTTCCATACCACCTCAGCAGTGCCACAAACTGATCACCTCCATGCCACGCCGAATTGAGGCAGTAATTAAAGCAAAAGGAGCCCCTACCAAGTATTGAGTACATATACAGTAAATGAACATACTTTCCAGAAGGCCAACAATTCACTAAAACGTTTTTTTTTTTTTTTTTTTAAATTGGTCTTATGAAGTATTCTAATTTGTTGATGTAGTGAATTAGTGGGTTTTTGTTAAATGTGAGCCAAAATCACAATTAAAAGAACCAAAGACTTAAACTACTTCAGTCTGTGTGCAATGAATTTATTTAATACACAAATTTCACAATTTGAGTTGAATTACTGAAATAAATGAACTTTTCCACGACATTCTAATTTATTGAGATGCACCTGTACACATATACATACACACACATACATACATACACACACACGGTAACACACATACGAATTATAATAACATTTTATATTAAAATAGTAATTGAATAATAAAGAAATTACATGTATAAAATATTGAAATTCAACATTTGTGAGATATTGCAACATTAAAATAATAATAAAATAATAAATAATTAAAAATTCAAACATTAAAATAATGTATTTTTTTTTTTTTTACATTTGTCAAAATGCAACCTTATATTTATATAAATTTTTAAAAATAATTTAGCAGATGCTTTTATCCAAAGCGACTTAAAAACAAGAAAAATATAATATATATGCATCAATTTATTGCAAGAAACAATAGTTTGCTATTTTTGCACATTATCCTTTACAGTTGCAGTTCACAAATTGTATTGCATGTCATACGTGTAATTTTCCCAAAAGGCCTATAATAAATTCCATTGTGACAACTTACTGTACAAAACCATGATCCACACTCAGATGAAACAGTCTTCTCTTTTCGTTTTATTCTACATTTATCACCAGTAGGACGGATAATAGGATAGTTCACACTGAAGGCCTTTGAGCCGAAATGTCTGTGCCCTCGTCCTATTGGTGATAAATGTAGAATAAAACGAAAAGAGAAGACCGTTTCATCTCAGTGCGGATCATGGTTTTGTACTATAAGTGATTTAATGGACTGACGCACCTAAAGGAAAAATCAAGAAATGAAAGAGTGCGGTGCTAACAGCATTGTGACAACTTGTCACAAAAGGTCAATGTGTTTTCATTATTACCCTTTTTTTCTTGGCCTATTCTGGTGTAAATGTTAAATAGCTTTTTGGTGCAAAACTCTACATGTATGCACGTGCATAAATATTTACACAGAGAAAGAGAGTGTATAATCCTGCACTTGGTAACACATTGCAAATGCATGAGTAACAATGGTTAGAAATGAGAGCTTATTAAACTGGATGAGGTGCTTCTTTGTACACGGGCTGAGTGGAGCTTATTGCCATTTTGAAAGGTATTGGTACATGCTGCAGTTGAAAAAAATCTTTATGAACACACCATGGCATATGCATGCATGCATGCAGCATTTAAGGGACAAAAGCTCACAGGGCCCTGAGTGATGACGGGTCACTACAGTGCGCACTCAGCACTAACTGGCGGGGCTCCCAAATATCAGCACATGTGGAGGAGCTAAAGCATTATGGGCATTATGTCTATTTATCTCAGTTAAAAATATCAAATCCACTGCGCAAATTCAGCTCGAATGCGTCCTTCAGCATGGAGATGCGGGTTGTGCACGAGGTGCTTCAAAAGTTTGAGCTGAAAGGCGAAAGTGAGCCCTATGGTGATCCTTCGTGACACGATTTTTCAGGACAACGAGCGATTAGCGCAAATGAATGAATGAACCAAAGGAATTGTTTTGTTTTCGCCTACATTCCACAACACAGTTCAAGTTCAAGTGTAAGCGCAACCCTTCATTAGTGCCGCACCCAAAATCCTCCATAGCCGCCAAACATCCATCTGCAATAAAACCGAGAAACTTCCCTACCTGGTATTTGAACGTAGATGGATGCAAAAGCACACACGTAAATAAGTGCAATGCTCCACAAGAACCATTGTCTGGGCGTTTTTACTTCCCCCATCTTGGCGGCTTGCTGGAGGGATGAGGTGTCACTTTGTTTCGGCTGATTCGAGCGCTGATGCTCATTGGAAAAATAAAGTGGAATCGGAGGGGTGGAGTTTGAATTAGTAATGAAAAGTCCGACTCGGTTCTTTTGAACAGCTCGTTCGGTTCTTTTACGTCCTGACGTAATCACGCTATCACGTGGTGTCTGGCATTCCAACAAAATTCTCCAAAATCAAAACGTTCCAAAAGAACCTAAATATCATTTGCATTTACATTACGTCATACTAAAATTCATGTACAGTAACTGTTTCGTATGCAAGTTAATAAAACCAAAGAGAGTGGGACTCGAGAACCGATTCGAAAATGAATCACTTTGTGAACCGGTGGTTCAATCGATTCATTAAAAGATTCAATTTGTTCACTAGTTTGAATTTGTGGCGCAAGGGTGAACGTTACAACAGCATTTCGAAAGCAAGAGTCAAATAACGATTATTTAAATATAAATATAATGATAATTTAGTCGAGTCAAATAAGGATAATGTTAATTTTTCCGAGTTATGAAACCTAAAAATAGCCTTTTATATAAACTTAAATTTATATACCTTTATATAAAATTAAATGGGTCTTTTTTTTTTTTTTGCTTATAGTTGATGTGAGTAAAGAAAGTATTGCTTTGTAAACAACTTGACAACTCAATTAATTTAATGAATATTTTATTTTAATATAGCTTTATTAAAGATATTAGGCATTTTTGATACAAGTTTGTATCCATGAGTGATAGGCTGACACTCAAGTGAACACAGCCGGTTTCTGAGGCCCCATGTTCTCTGGCCATATGCAGGATATCAGTGCAGATCCACTAATCTGAGAAAAGAAACAACTACTACCAGAAAATGTTAAATGACAGTTAGCATGTGCTTGAGGATGGAGCAAGTACAAAACAGCAATGAACAACAAATGTTTCACATGTGTTTTGTAGTGTTTCCATTTATTATTTTCCATATTTTCAGATGTAACATCAACATGAAATCAAGATTCACCTTATTAACTTTCTTGAAATGTGTTTGCGGTCTTCTTGTGCTTGACTTATAAATGCATGTTACTCCAATCAATCAAATTAAAAATAAAATATAATAATATAAAATAATCATCCATCTCAGGTGATTTTCTGTTTTCGCAGCAAAAATATGGGATACGCTCCAGCATCCCTGCAAACCTCCATAGCACAAGTGGTTTGAAGAATGGAAGAAAGAAAGAAAGAAAGAAAGAAAGAAAGAAAGAAACAAACAAACAAACAAAGGTAATCATCCCTGTCCTACACAAGACTAGTAGTTTGAAGAATAGATGGGGAAAATTAAATTTAAAAAAAATAATAATAATAAAAAATTAAATAAAATAAACACCACGACCTACACAGAACAACAGGTTTTTTACATTTTTGGATGGGGAATGTTTTTTTTTTTAGTCTTACTCCACCAACCACCTAGTATTCTATTATGCAATGAGATTAATGCATGTTATTCCAAAAAATAAAAAATAAATACAAAATAATAATAATAATTCATGATATAAATAATTCTAATACACAAAAACTAATAAAAATAAATCGATAAAAAAAACAACCATCTACACAGAAGAACAGGTGTGTAAAAGGGTTGGATGGAGGAAAAAAAAACAAACAAAAAAAAAAAAAATATATATATATATATATATATAAACACACACACACACACACACACACACACACAGGTACATCTCAAAAAATTTGAATATCGTGGAAAAAGTTCTTTTTTTCTTTTTTCAAAAAGATTCTTTCATATGTTGTAGATTCATTACATGTAAAACATTTCAAAAGTTTTTTGTTTTAATTTTGATGATTAGAGCTTACAGCTCATGAAAGTCAAAAATCCAGTATCTCAAAATATTAGAATATTTCCTAAGATCAATCAAAAAAAGAATTTGCAAAACAGAAAAGTTCAAGTTCTTTTAAGTATGTTCGTTTATGCACTTAATACTTGGTCGGGGCTCCTTTAGCACAAACTCCAGCATCAGTGAAGTGTGGCATGGAAGCGATCAGCCTGTGGCACTGCTGAGGCACTATTGAGTCTTCAGCTCGTCTGTATTGTTGGATCAACTGTTTCTCATCTTTCTCTTGAAAATATCCCATAGATTCCATATGGGGCTCAGATCAGGCATGTTGGCTGGCCAATCAAGCACAGTAATATCATGGTCAGCAAACCATTTGGAAGTGGTTTTGGCAGTGTGGGCAGGTGCTAAAGTCCTGCTGGAAAAGGAAATCAGCATCTCCATAAAGCTTGTCAGCAGATGGAAGCATAAACTGCTGTAAAATCTCCTGGTAAACGGCTGCATTGACTTTGGACTTGATAAAACACAATGGACCAACACCAGCAGACGTCACAGCACCCCAAATCATCACAGACTGTGGAAACTTCACACTGGACTTCAAGCAGCTTGGATTCTGTGCCTCTCCAGTCTTCCTCCAGACTTTGTTCACTGACAAGCTGTGCAAATCCATGTTCATTATCAGCGTGGTTTTGCGCAGCTTGTCAGTGAACAACGGCTGTGTGTAGTAAATGCTGCTCAATGTGAAATCACGCACGTGTTGGAATTTACCGCTGATTAGAGAACCGGCTTTACTGACAAGATGTGCATTAATTATCGCCCAATATTTGTCGTGCACCCCTAAAAAACCATAGCGCACTGGATAGTTTGCCAAATCTGCAATCAAATGCCATTAATACAGCGATAACTTAGGGTGCTTTTGGTTTCATTTGAGGGTGCTTAGCATACTCTAGCACCCCCGTAGAACCGGGCCTGACCAGACTCATCTGGCTTACTTGGCAAGGCAGTGGCGCGGTGCCAGAACCCAGCGCGGGTGAGTGAACGAGGACACCGCTGCAGTAATGCGTATCTTGGCTCTGGAGGCTGACATGCCACGGCCAGGAGTTCGGACAGGCCTCGCTCACGTTCTCCACCTTGAATGTGCCGTCCTCAGAGGACACCACCTGCACCAATCCAGCGGGCAGTTGGCAGGGCTCCGTTTTGGCCTGACCACACTGCGCTGAAGCCACAACATGGAAATGGACATGAATGACGACTAAAGCAATCGAAAAGGTACATGATGAGAGTCTTACCAGTTGAATCAGTTCCAGGGCTTTCAGAAACGAGTTCACCTATATGATACGAGCAAAAAATATAGCCGTTTTAGAGCAGCCACTCATGCATCACTCAAATCTGAAAGTTCATACCACGTATTGAAGACTCGATCCATTGTTTGTAGTGGTATAGTGTGGTGTAGACCCCTGGCCTTTGGCCACGACCACATCCGACCCCCCAACTGACCACTCCAGAAAGCTTGTACCTCTCACCTGTGAAACATGAGAGGGGCCCACCATGTCACCCTGATCCAGAGAGGTCAATGACATGTAAGAGTGTTCACAATAAAGGAATAGGAAAAAACTATTGTAAAATCATGAATCAATCATTCATAACACACATATGATGTCATTAAGTTATTTGGGGAGCCACACCACGACATTTTACAACCTAAACTAACATTGCCTTGTTATAAAAGGTCAAATTATATTTTAAGAGACTAAACGAGCTAGACATATATTACACACACATACTTTTATCATCATCATTATTTTTTAGTAATAATTTTATTATTATTATTATAAAAAGACAATCATTATATAAAACTTATTTTAATAATATTATTAATAATAATTAATAGCATATAAAATATTAAAGTTTTACTAATATTACTTAATTTAATAATATTATATCCTCTCTATGTTTTTCATTAGTTGTATCACATTGTGTGTATATATATAAATATTCAATTTTACTAATATTAATTTACTAATTAATATGATATCCACTCTGCTGTTTTTTCATTTGTCACATTTATTTTTATCATTATTAATATTAATTTATTATTAATCATTTATCAAGATGATTATTAATATTAATTAGATTTTTCTGCTTTATTTATACATATTTTTAGATTTTAATTATTACTCTATTTCATCAATAATTGCTATACACATTTTTTTTAAAGATATAAAAATAATGAAATTACTTTAAAATGTTATTCTTTTAATGAGACTTTTTTTTCGTTATGATATCAGGGTAGTTGTATGACCCCGATATTTTTACTTCAAAATTCAAAACATGTACATCACATATTTTTGAATAAATGAATTAATAGAACAAAACAGAGCATCAATGACTAAAAAAAAAAAAAAAAAAAAAAGATGAAAAAAAAAAAAATGCAAATGTTTACCTGACATGCATCCATTCCCCCAGCATCCACTCCGGCACACATCATATTCTTAAGCATTCCCCTTTTGGTTCCTAACCAATACATCAATGGAAAGCTTATTTATTCAGCTTTCAGATGATGTATAAATCTCAATTTTAAAAAATTGACCCTTATGACTGGCTTTGTGGCCCAGAGTCACATATTTGCAACCCAGCAGATTAAGAACGCATTATGAACTCAGTCTTACCATAACATCCATTGCCAAAGATACAGTTTGTCTCAGCTGAAGCGCTCACATTGGGGTTCTCTTCAGCACCTATTACATTATATATAGTAGGAAATCACATCAGCAAACCAAGCTATTCACATTTTGGGTAACATGATTTCATAAACACCAGCTTGTGACATGCTCACCAGGGTCAGCTTTGGTCCAATTAAGTGAGAGTATTAAAATAAATAAATATTTTTTATACATGTTCACAAACTGATATTAAAAATGAACGGAGAAGCGTAATATTACAAAGACAACACGAAGAGTAAATACAATCCCTCAACACCTGGCGCGTGTAATTACCTGACCGGAGCAGTTCGGAGTTTGACCACTAGAGGTCAGCAGAGATTCAAGCGCTGAAACGCGTAAAACTACACGCCCTGTGGATTGAAATCGTTAATTACTTTCATATTTTGCACGACAAATCTTCCATAATTGTAGAAATCTGTTGATATTATATTTATGATGTACTGCTGAAAATACATGCAGAAATTCAAAGTGAGTCCGGCTACACGGTTTTAAACTTCCTTTGGTCACAACTACGCTTAATGAATATTGTTTTTATTACTAATTTTCATTGTTTGACAAAAGAATGTCTCATATGGAAAAGCCTACGATATTCTTACTGTATCAAACAAGTCATTATAGTCTGTGACCACTAATGAAAAAGTTATTGAAAAAATGTAAATTCATCTCCCAGCTACATTTTCTTGGTTAAGCACTACTCCCACTAAGAAAAAAAAAACAAATAATAATAATAATAATAAAAATATAAAAATAAATAAAATCTATGTTAATGTAATCAATATTGCATCTCATCAAGTTAGTGTTTTTAAGCATTTTACATTTATTCCAAAATAATAACTCAAGGCAGTAACAATTTAAACAATATATTTATTTGTAAACTTATATTCAGCTATACTTTTTAATAGTTAACTTTGAATAGATCTATCTATCTATCTATCTATAATAAAGCCATTTCATTTTTTTCTTTTTACATTCTCACGTTTATCTTTTTTGTACATTCTCAATAAACATGGATTTTCGGAGTACTGCAAAAAAGCAATATTTACACAATGTTTAAATATGAAAAAGCTGTTTGTCCTGTTCAAGATGATGCAGGATTCTCCCAAGTACCAATGTCTGAGATTAAAAATATTGTTAGGTTAGATGAAATTAAATGCGAATAACATTGCAAATTCAGCTGAAGGAGAGACTGTTGCTTAATGCATTTCTGTATCAGATCTGTGTGTATTTTAATGATGATTTTAAAACAGTGGGATGTATACAGAATTACAAAACAATGCATTTCTGTGTGTATGAGTAATTTAACACTTGGCCTCAAGTGTTTGCATACATAATTGCCCATCCAGAGCAATGTCAACACCTCCAAACACAGCAACATATTCACTGGTATTGGATAATATTTATTAAATAATCATACATTACTTCACATTGGTTTCTGCTATGACATGTTTAGCACGGCTGCTGCTGCTGAATTCAAGAAATGTTCTTGATAACAGTTCCTATGGCAACGAAATGTAAGTGCAAAGATTACGGTGTAATCAAGAGTACCGCATGACAAATTCCGGCCACCGAAAATATGACTAAAATCCACTTAATGACCTACTTCAAGGATACGTCATTATGTATGATATTCGTAAATCCAATTTAAAGAGACTTCAGTATTATAGCTTATAAGGATAAAAATGATATGTAATTCACTGCACAGGTCAATATACCTTTAGTCCAAGATACATTCCACAATATTGATGCATGTACAAGATAAAAGATCAAATTAAAGCACATGATAAACGACTCTGTCATTTTTTCCTTCATTTAAAATCATTATGTGAAAAAAAAAAAAAATACAAGCAGACCACCCACAACTGATCAGCCGTGTTCATGGAACACAGCAGACAGCTAGTCGTATTTGATAACTCGCAGCATTTGTCTGAAATGCTTTCTGAGGTTTTGCAATCAGCCAAGCAGAACGGAGCCGCAGTGGTCGAATGGAACGGCTCTGAAAAAAAGACCTCTCAAAGATGGTGCCTTTGCTCTGATTAAAACAAGAACAACAAATGCTCAATTTGTGCTGGCCTGAAGCGGTCTTAAAGTGGGGAAAAATGATGAGAACTTCTGAAATATGTTTCTGTGAGATACTGCAGTGATGTGCTGAGGTCAATGGTATCTGCGTGGTCCAGCCCTGGATACAGAGGCAAAAAAATTCAGTCTTTTGGATTAGTTCAATCCGAGAGGCTCTCTGTAAACTCTGGAGGGGAAGGAAGCGGTCATTAATCATCTCCTGAGTCCAAACTGTAGTTTGCATGTCTTAGTTCACTCCCTCTCTGTCTCTCGTTTGCTTGCTCTTCATCATTTGGCCGATAGTTCAGGTCACGCTGTTCCTCTAGGCCCCTTGGAGTTTTTTCTCTAGCCTGTCCAGCTTGGCCAGATTTTCCTTCAGCAGTTTGGAGCCGGGTGAGAGGAGAAGAGCTCTTTGGTAGTACATTCGTGCTGCTGCATAGTCTCCCTAAAAAAAAAAGAAAAGAAAAAACAAGCACACAACAGTTCAGGTTACAATGGCGTGAGGAAATGCCCAGGTAATATTTCATCTAATTAAAAGAAATAAATAAGAATTTATATATACATTGTGACAGTTTTGATCATACTTTACAATAAGAATTCCATTTGTTAACATCGGTTACCATGAATATACTTCTAAAGAATTTATTATTCTTAGTTAATGATAACTGCAACATTTACTAATACAATAGTAAAATCTAAAGTTGTATGTATTAATATTATTTAATGGACCTGAGAAAGTATTAGGAAAGATTAATAAATACTGTAACAAATGTTTTGCTCATTGTTACTTCATGTTAGTTAATGCACTAACCAACGATAACTAATAGGAAGTGTCAAAAAAGAGTCACCATAATTTTATTAACAATCAAGCAGATTTCCACAAAATTCTCATTATTTATTAAAAAAAAAAAAAAAAAACATTTTTATTGTAATGCAGTAATAAAAATAATATTTTTTTTATGGTTTTAACAAAATGTGACTAAATTATTAATATATTAGCATTATTTATGCTTTAAATGATAAATGTATTAATTTATTATAATTTATGCTTAATTGAGAATATAAGATACAATTCACTGAAAACAAGTCAAATTATTTTATGTAATTTTGTATCTCAAGAAATGTATCCTATTTTAAAAGATAGCTTTTTTTTTTTTTATAAAAAATGAGACCGTACTGATTCATTTTTTTATTTTGTATTTTACGTTTATATGGCATATTGTTATTTATTATTTAATTATTAACCTTATTATATTTTAATTTGTCATATTTAATTTGCATTACTAAGTATAATAAAATGTAATTATTATTATTTTATTATTCATACACACACACACACACACATATATATATATATATATATTACAGTACTAGGAATTTATTTTACAAGCTACTGAGAATATATTATCACAAAAATAATGTCACAATTATTTATGGTCCTATATTAATATATTAATTTTTATAAAATGCACCATTGTGTTTTCCTTCACATTACAGTAATAGGAATTTGTTTACAAGCTACTGAGAATATATTATCTTGAAAATAATGTCACAGTTATTTATAGTCCAAACCAAAGGGTTCAATTTCCTTATGCAAACTATTTCTTTTTCATGCAAAATATATTTTTTTGTTTTGATTTTGACCTCATCAGACCTCTCAGCTCAGCCATCGTACCTTGATATGCTGAATGCCACCCATATTCATCCAGGCTTGTGATTGGTCAGGTTTGAGCTCAACAGCAAGCTTGTAGCTCTGGAAACATTAGATCAAGACATGACATATTATATACAGTATATGTAGCCAATGATGAATTTAACAGCATTAAACCACCAGCGAGATTCAACCTTTTGTAAAAGTTTTGGCTTGTGTAAGAAACATGATCCATTCAAGATTAAAAAAAGCACTGGAGGCGCATTTAACAGTCTGGCTCTACCGCAGATGTGGTGTTGAAATACTGCAAAAAGCCTTTTTGTTAAGGGCTTTATAACCGAGCTTTGAACTGGATAGCACAATTATGTAAACCTGAGACCAGCCTGTTCTTCTCTGTCCCTTTGTGGTCTAAATAAAAGTAGAACCACAGGCCAAATATTAGCGGGAGTCCTGGAATGAGTCCAGGATTGAAGAATGCAACCAAAACAGTCCTCGTGTTAACCAGAAATCCTGCCGAAGAAACTTAGTCCTCATAAGGCAGCCAGGATGTAGAGAAACACCGAGGATAAAGACAAAGCTTCCAGCGCGAGATGAAGTCTGGACTGTTTATATTTGGAGATGAAAGGAGGCGGGTGATGTTCCTTTGACAGTATCAGGGCACCGGCAAGGAACAGTGTGAAGGTGAGAGAAGCAGCAGAGAACACAATTACCCAACATTTAGCCTCATGTAGACAGACTATCAGCAAAACTGATCCATATTACAGGTTATTCTGACTGAGACTTAAACAGGAAGGGGCCTGATTGACATGTCAAACAACCAATCACAGTCTTTCATGTTTATTGTTATGGATATAACCCAGAAAACAAATTTATATGTATTTTAACAAGTATGTATTTGCCTTGAAAAGGCTTTAAAGGTATGTTTTCAGGAACTATTCCACTGTAGCCATTCAATTCAAATGGATTGACGCAGTACAATTCCATAAAAATCTCCATAAAGATAATCAATACATAACAAATATCTAAAAAACCAAAATCTTTTAAAAACAGTGCCAAATTCTTAAACATTCTTAGTATTTTCAATTTGTCATTGACCACACAAAAATATGTAAATGAATTTTAATCTATAAAAGGAAAACAAGCTAATCATACAATAAATAATCTAACAGTGGAGAAGTTATTGTCTGTCTGAATTGCATTTCTGCATATCTTTCAAATAAATTTCCATCACTGTAAAAAACTTTTTTTTTTTTTTTTTAAAATTCAGAATAAATTTTTTTTCTCTTTTCTTATAAATATATATATACGCATTATTTTTATGCTTTAATATATATATATATATATATATATATATATATATATATATATATAATTGAAGATATTTTTCTCTAAAATGAGTCTAATTATTGTATGCACTTTTGTACTTTATCTCCAATAAATACATCCTGTTTAAGGATGTTTTGATATTTTTATTGTAAACTAAGACAATTGTGTTTACATATGAATTTTTGATATATTACAAAGTAAAGTTTAAATATTGTATATTTAATTTTATTTAAAAAATAATAAAATATATTTATTATAACAATTTATTATTAACATTAATATATTTCAATAATTTTCTTGCTTCACATTACAGTCATAAGATTTTTTTTTTTTTAAACAAGCTATTGAGAATATATTGTCATAAAAAAATATATATTTATGGTCCTAAGTTAAAGGGGTCCTATTATGCTCTTTTACAAAATCTTGATTTTGTTTTGGGGGTGTACTAGAACATGCTCTCATGCTTGGTGGTTCGAAAATCTCATTATTTTTCACATAATTTACATTATTACAATACCTTTCTCCCCAGCCTGGCACAAACGGGTCGATTAGTTCCAATTAGTTAGACAATTTCCAGCCCAAAAGCTCACAAAACCCGCCCAAAAACCACCCAAAACTTTAACTGTCAAAATAATGTGATAGAATATGAATCAAGGTTGATAAGAGCCATTTTTAACTCCTTAAAACAAAATAATGACGACAAAATAATATAAATATAATGCTAGATAAATTTCCCATGGATCAAATCGGGGCAAATACATTAAAGATAATTCCCAAATATGATTAAAATATGCAAGCAGACACTTTCAAAAAGGCAATCAAGAAATTAACCGATACCCTTGAAAAAACACATGCATCATTTTCAATGTCAACAGTCAGAATTTAAATGCAAAAAAGTGCCCAATATAAGTGATCGGAATGAGCGACGTAATTAGGTATTTTACATTCGTTATGCACAGACCATGACAGTAAAAACTGTGTAATTCATTGATGCATACTGTATGATAATCTGACAATAAAAAAATTAACAACAATAATGCACTTACCTTCGTGTCGCTCTATAATTTCACACAGAACTAGAGGAAGTCTTTCGTGAAGTTCATATTGAACATAATACAGAACTTTGCACAGTCAAAACTAACAAGTCCAGCAGCTTTAAAGGATATACCAATCTGGACCGTTTAAAAGATAAAAGACAGGATCGTATAGACATAAATAGATTTTGATTAAATAATTTAACTGTGCTCTGATTTCGGAGTTACAGTGATAGATCCTTCGTGTCATCTCTCCCTCAACATGTGTAATTCACGTTTGGGAGTTAAAACACTCTCCACTCTTTACCATGTAACTTATATTTAGGCATTATGATCACTTATACAGTTATACATTCAAAATCAGTTCCGTTATCGCGCTAAAAACCGCGACGTCAACATCAGCACCAGTCCTCTTTGCAGTGTGTGTGTTTAGTAACGTCGTGATGACTGGATGCAGCATATGTACACTTGGGCTTGCATGTTAACCAATAAGCCTATACAATTTATATGTTTGAAAACCGCCGAACTGACCCCAAACCAGCCCAAATTTTGTCCACCCGCCCAAGCCAATATTTACCTGCACAATCAAATTCAAAACCGTCCAATTGGGCGATAACCCGCCCCAACTGGCAACACTGGTTCCGGGTTTGATGAAGGCCCGCCTTCCGAAAAACGAAATGTGTTGTGATTGGTTAGCTGTCCCAGTGCGTTGTGATTGGTGAACAGCTTAGACTGTGTTTCAGTATCGCCCCGCCCCTTGCCAAAGCAGCAAGTTCGTCAATATTGCCATATCAATTCAGACCCCGAGAATATTGAACAAGAGCATCGCGCAGAACCTTTGCACGCAAGACATTAAAGTGGTAACGATATTGTTGTTGTTTTTGTGGCTAAATCACGTTTTAGACAGGATGTCAACAACAGCTTATAAATAACTGCATTTACTATGTACAGAGAAGTGCAACGGTAATATAAATATGATGTTTATTGTTCTTTAATTCTAACATTATAACATGAATTGCAGTGAAACTGTTATACAGTTGAATTTATTTATACCATAGTCCCACAGAGTTACACTATTTGTGGCGGCATATATATGCAAATTCATTCTCTGCCAGCAGGAGGCGCTGTTTGAGTGGTAGAGAGCGAGGTTTCCCCGGTAACGCTGTACACAAAGCAGAGCTCCGCTCACAAACACTGCTTTATCAGACATTACATGCAAGATGAAATGAAAATGACATCCAAAATTTTCTGAAGACAGTCGGTTTCCATCAGAAATACAGTGATATAAAAACACCCGCACCGGTTTTCGATTTTGAAACTCAACCAAGCGTTCTCCCCACCCGTCATCCATTCGAATTTCCGGAGGCGGGATTTATTTACATTTACATTTAGTCATTTAGCAGACGCTTTTATCCAAAGCGACTTACAAATGAGGACAATAGAAGCAATCAAAACCAACAAAAAAGCAACAACATGCAAGCGCTATGACAAGTCTCGGCTAGCCTAACGCAGTATACGTAGCAAGGTATTTTTATTTTTTTTATTTATTTTTTTATTAAGAAAACAAGAAGATAGAATATAGAAAAGAAAGTTAGTGTTAGTTTTTCAAGAAAAGCTAGCATTTAGAGAATAATTATGCAATTGATAGAGGGTCAAGTGAGTGTGTGTGTGTGTGTGTGTTTTTTAATTTTTTTTAATAAAAAGAAGGCAGATAGATAAAATAGAATTAGAAAAGAGAATGCTAGAGTTAGAGGGTCAAATAAAGATGGAAGAGATGGGTTTTAAGACGTTTCTTGAAAATGCCTAAGGATTCAGCTGCTTGGATTGAGTTGGGCAGGTCATTCCACCAGATGGGAACAGTGAATGAAAAAGTCAGTGAAAGTGATTTTGTGCCTCTTTGGGATGTCACAATAATGCGTCGTTCACTTGCAAAACGCAAGCTTCCAGAGGGCACATAGGTCTGAAGTACTGAATTTAGGTAAAGAGGTGCAGAGCCAAAGGTGGTTTTGAAGGCAAACATTAATGCCTTGAATTTTATGCGAGCAACTATTGGTAGCCAGTGCAAATTGATGAACAGAGGTGTGACGTGGGTTCTTTTCGGCTCATTAAAGATTAATCTTGCAGCGGCATTTTGGATTAATTGTAGAGGTTTGATGGAATTGGCTGCAAGACCTGCCAAGAGAGCATTGCAATAGTCAAGTCTGGACAGAACAAGAGCTTAAACAAGGAGTTGTGTTGCATGTTCCGAAAGAAAGTGCCTGATCTTCCTAATATTGTATAAAGCAAATCTGCAGGACCAGGCAGTTTTAGCAATGTGGTCTGAGAAATTCAGCTTATCATCAATCACAACTCCAAGATTTCTGGCTGTTTTTGAAGGAGTTATGGTTGATGAGCCTAACTGGAAGGTGAAATTGTGATGAAGTGATGGGTTTGCTGAAACTACAAGCAGTTCTGTCTTAGCTAGGTTCAGTTGAAGGTGATGGTCCTTCATCCAGCAAGAAATGTCTGTTATACATGCTGAGATGTGAGCAGCTATCGTCGGATCATCAGGATGGAATGAGAGGTAGAGTTGAGTGTTATCAGCATAGCAGTGATATGAAAAGCCATGTTTCTGAATGACAGAACCTAGTGATGCCATGTAGACAGAGAAGAGAAGTGGTCCAAGGACTGAGCCCTGAGGCACCCCAGTAGCTAGATGTTGCGACATGGATACTTCACCTCTCCAAGATACCTTGAAGGATCTATCTGAGAGGTAAGACTCAAACCACTGGAGTGCGGTTCCTCAGATGCCCTTTCTCAATAGGGTTGACAGAAGGATCTGGTGGTTGACTGTATCAAAAGCAGCGGATAGATTCAGCAAGATAAGTAATGAAGACTTGGAAGCCGCTCTTGCAAGTCTTAGGGCTTCAACAACTGAGAGCAAGGCAGTTTCGGTCGAATGTCCATTTCTGAAGCCAGATTGGTTGCTGTCCAGGAGGTTGTTCTGTGTGAGAAAGGCAGAGACTTGGCTGAACAAAACTCGTTCAAGTGTTTTTGCAATGAAAAGTAGAAGGGAAACCGGTCTATAGTTCCCTAAAAGAGTTGGGTTAAGAGTGGGTTTCTTAAGAAGTGGGGTTATACGAGCCTGTTTAAATGCTGAGGGAAAAACTCCAGTGTGAAGGGATGTGTTAACGATGTGAGTGAGTGCAGGTACAACTGCAGGAGAAATGGCTTGAAGGAGATGGGATGGAATAGGATCAAGCGGACAAGTAGTAGGATGACTGGAAAGGATGAGTTTAGAGACTTCTGCCTCAGAGAGTGAAGAGAAGGATGTGAACGAGTGTATGTTTGATGGTAAGATGTGTTTGACAGTTTGTGGTGTGGAGAATTGTGCAGTGAGGTTTGTAATTTTATTAATGAAGAATGTGGCAAAGTCGTCAGCTGTTAGAGTTGATGAAGGAGGGGGAGGAGGAGGACAAAGGAGGGAGGAGGATGTTTTAAAAAGCATGCGAGAGTTAGGCGAATTGTTAATTTTGTCGTGATAGAATGTTCTTTTAGCAGTAGAGACATTAGCAGAAAAGTCAGAGAGGAGTGATCGATATAAATTAAGGTCAGTAGGATTTTGTGATTTGCGCCATACCCTCTCTGCAGCCCTGAGCTTAGAACGATGTTCGCGGAGAACGTCAGATAGCCAGATAGGGGTGGTACGGGCTGGCCTGGAAGATAAGGGGCAGAAAGTATCTAAACAAGATGACAGAGTGGAACAGAAAGTATCAGTAGCAGTGTTAGCATCAAGAGATGATAACTGTATAGAGGGAGGAAGCGAAGATGAAACCATAGCAGATAGCCGGGAGGGTGAGAGTGAGCGTAAGTTACGTTAAAAAGTGACATGTGGAGGGGTATGTGTTGTGTCAGGAATCATGTTGAGGTTATGAGTGAGGAGGAAGTGATCCGAGGTGTGCAGTGGAGTAACCAGCACATGATCAGTGGAGCAGTGTTTTTTATTTGTATTTTAATGATATTCTAATGGACCACTTTGTGATGTCACAAATACAGGAAAACAACTTTGTAGTTCAAACGAGCCGTTCGTTGAAGTTCTTGAAAAGAGATTTTTTAAAAACAAAATATCTCCCTTTGGAGTGGACTTTGAGATTTGTAACTTTGTAGATCTTTTTATGCCCAAACATACACACTACATACTGACTAAAATTCAAAAAGTGAAAAAGCATAATAGGACCCCTTGAAGGCTTTATTTTCTTTATGGAGAATATTTCTTTCTTTATGAAAAAAAAAATATGCTTTTCATAAAAGATAAAAAGTAAATCAATTGATTCAAACAATAAAAAATAAGCCTCAAACTTTACACTTCTCAGAGGACTGATAAAAACCTGCACATCTTTACTCTTGGATTTTGTATAAATCCAGAAGATCAAATTAGAACTTTCCATTTGGGTAAAGCTTATGCAACTTTTGTGTGCGATATGCATCAGTCGGTCTTTGAATTGTCTATAGGCAAGCTAAGGCATAGTAAACAAGAATGTGAAGAAAGGGAATATTTGAAGAGCTCTTCCCTCACATTGACAGGTGCAGGTGAAGTTACCTGGAAGGCTTGATCAAGCTCGTTCATCTCTCTGAGCTGGTTGCCCATTGAGAAGTGCAGCTCTGCCCTCACTGCAGGGTCTGACGGCTCCTGCTGCAGTGCTGTTTTCAATGCATCCAACGCCTGAAACACACACACACACACACACACACACACACACATTAAGCTCAAAACTAGTGCTCAACTTCTTCTTCCTGAATTTCTTTCTCTCAGGAGGCATAGAGATATCTCTTTGAGCCAGAGTACCACTAAACTGAGTAATAAAGTAATGAGTAAAGGCATGAGTAATAAAAAGAAATTGCATGCAATTTATTCTAGTCTAGGACGCCTCACTGAGATTCAATAAAATGTTCTTTGAACTGCCGAATGCAGTGGCGAAATTGGACTCGGGCAAAATTAAGATCCGGGATGAATTAATTCACAGCAACAAATGAGATGAAAAAACCTTGTGTTTGTGTTTTTCGTTTTAGTACGGGGGTAATAAAAGAGAGCACACATGAATTGACGTGCACAAAGAGAAGTACACACACCTCAGTGTGGTTGCCTTGTTTGCTGTAGATGGCAGACAACAAGCGGTAACATTCAATGCAGTTGCTGGTCTTTGAAATGATGCCCAGGGTCATTTTCTCGGCCTCCACAGAGTGACCTGCCATGGCTAAAACCTGAGCCTGTGGAGACAACGAGATGGGAAGAGACAAAACGAGTTAAGAAAGGGAAAGAGTGAATGAAAGAGCAATCAGAAAGGAACCTGAGAGGTCCCAGCCTCTGTTTCTTAAGGCGGTGATGTGAATCAGAGTGAAGGGTCTGTGGAGGCTCAATTAAGCTGACGTTCTGCGCTTTGAAACACTCCAAACAAACCGTTTTCAAAGACCACGGCCAATGCTGACAATTAAAGTGATAGTTCACCCAAAAATAAAAAAATGTTGTTAATTTACTCACCCTCAGGCCATCCAAGATGTAGTTTTTTTTTTTTCAGTAGAACAGTAAAGAAGATTTTTAGATGAAAACGTCGTCCTTGGTGATTCATAAAATTCAAGTCAGCGGCTGCCCATTTTTGAGAATAAAAAAAGCATATTAAGGAAAACTAAATTAATACCTGTGGCTCCTGACGACATATTGAGGTCTTATGAAGCGAAACAATCGGTCGGTGCAAGAAACTGAATATTATTTACACATTATTACCTGTAATCCACAGCCTCAGGCAACCGGGAAATCTGATTCTTTCTGCAAACTGGTTCTTTCAGTTCAACTGACCCTTCGCAAAGACTCGCCCTCCTTAGTTACTGTTGCTATCTCCGACAAACAATGCTGCTCTCACACTACACATCATGTTCTCACGTAGTAAAAAATACATTGCGGAGACAACACGCCATCAGACAAGACAGAGCAGGTTACTTCTGGTATGAAACAAGGTCTCAGGACACTCAGCTTTCAAATTTTGTAATTTTTAAAGAAATTCAAAAAATAAATACAGTTTTGTGGCTCTTTAATCGCTGTATTGCCTCAGTTCAAACCCGTGAACCAGTCTTTTCATATGTACTTAAAGCACGAAATAAACATTAATAAACATCAGAACGTATTTTATTTCAACTGCGGAACACCATTTTTCAAGTTTAAGTCCACCGAAGTTAATCTACTCTCCTGTCTGATCTGTGGTTAAGGCTAGAAGGGATACAGCTTCATCTACTGGGCATGCTCACATCAATATAGTGTAATTTTTGTCACACTGTACAACAATAATTACTGTTTTTGCATTATTGTTTAGGGTTGGGTTAGGTGGAGATGTTAATAAAACGCAATCTAATAGTTAGTTTATTATATATTATATAGTTTATTGTTAGTTTCCGACTGTAGCTGTTGGACAAGATGGCGGATTCGGAGTTATGATCGGTCAGATCGCCTGTCAATCAAGCTCTTTGCGAAGGGTCAATTACTAGTTTGTCACTAGTTGTCTCACAATGACAAACGAAATGGCAACGATAAATCGACTCGTGGATAGTTTCTGCGATTTTCCGAATGCATCGTGATTCTCTCTGGAATCGATTCTGAGCTTAGGTTTTAATACCAGATGGTGTTCTAGGCTAGTTTTTATCCACACACTCCAACACTCACAAAGAAGAGTGCTTGTGCATACGGCTGAGTAATGTAAGTGATTAAATGTACTTGCACCTTGGCTTTTATGATTTTATGACGCTAGATTAATGTAAAAACAGCCCACTCCTGTAATTCGCTTCAACCTTTTCAAACTTTATGAATGGTTATTTTAGGTTCAAGTAATGTGTGTGTAAGGAACTGGAAGCAACCAGAGTACGGCTGTTTCTAAAGCACGCAGTGCAATCAGCTGTTAAAAACTAAGCTTAGAATCGATTCCAGAGAGAATTGCGATGCATTCTGAAAAATCACAGAATCGTTCCACGAATCAATTTATCGTCGAACTCCTACAACATATACATAATTATATTATTAAAGCACCCAATAATGATGTGGAACTTGGAGGTTTTACATGTCTAAAGCATATAAAGTGAATAAACTAGTCTTCATCAGTGCACCTTTTTACATAAACCATGAGAAACCATAAAAACTTTAATTTCGCCATTTCATTTAAGTGCTCAGTTCACGCATGCGCTTATCACCGGTTCATCTGTCTTCAGTCCGAGTTAGAACTGTTTCGTCAGTTCAGTGATTGCTGGAGTAACCGGAGTATTGAATGAGTTGGCAAATACCAGCATCACAGGATCATATAAGCCATTTTTTGGCTCATTTTGAGTCAGAGTGACTGTTGGGCACATCTGGAAATAACCTGACTAATTTGTAGATCTGTGCTGCTCGAGCCAAAAACTGTTTCAGGTGGTTCAGTCCGATTTGATGAACTGGTTCATGTAGTTCACTAAAAAGAACTGGTTCAAAAGAACGATTCATTTGGGAACTGGGCATCGTTTGCTTGAGGCTCTGGATTACAGGTAATAATGTTGTAAATAATGTTCGGTTTCTTGCACAGAACGATTGTTACGCTTCATAAGACCTCAACATTACATCAGGAGCCATGGGTATTAATCTTATGTTCCTTGATATGCTTTTTTTTATTCTTAAAAACGGGCAGCTGCTGACTTGCATTTTATGAATCAGCAAAAAACAGTTTCAGCTAAAAATGCTTTCTGTAATACTCAAGAAAAAAATCTTAGATGGCCTGAGGGTGAGTAAAATAACAGCAAATTTTCATTTTTGGATGAACTATCCTTTTAAAATAATATCAAACCTAAACATAACTGGTTGAATTGAAAAAAAAAATTGAGATAGGAATTGGTGAGAGATTTTTTTAGGCTAAAAAGTGACTAATCTCACCAGGGCGAGCCAGATATCAGTGCTGTCAGGCTGAAGTGTAGCCGCCTCTCTGTAAACCTCCAGTGCCTCCTCGTATCTACCGGTGTTGTAGTATAAAGCCCCAAGAGGGGTCAGGATATCCACTTTACGAACCACTTGCAGGGCTCTGTGAGACCACACACACAAACACACACCCACACCCACCTGTGATTTAGTTTACAGTTGTGCAAGCTGGATGCACTGTTTAGACTATATGGTTTCATTTGCTCTCATCTTACCTTTTGTACCATAGCTCAGCCTCTTTATTGTCATTGGACGAGCGAAGAAGACGACCCAGGTTCACCATGGCAACATAATGAGATGGCTTAAGACGCACCGCCTCCTGGTAATGAAAGGCTGCACGATCCCCATGACCTAAAACGGAGACAGGTAGTATATAGGTGTGTATAATATGTGGTTGATATGAAGCATGCAACATAACACACGTGTAGGGCCCTATGATAATGGAATCTGCGAACGGAATCCAGTCATAAAAACGGAATTTACTGTATAATGCGTAATGTCACGGAATTTGCCAAATTTCAGATGGATTAATCAATTTTCAGCCTCTGCCACCTCATTATGAGCACATGAACACATGAACATAATCTCTAGAACTGCTTTGAGAGTCACTTCATGAGCATTTTACCATTTCTTTTGAGTAAAACTATCGTCATATCATATACAAACAGAAACCTAAAGGTCTTCACAGCAACCCGTCAAAATAGCATCATGGCAGAGTTGATCTAGTTTAAAGAGTTCTAGAAGTTTCTTACCTGTGTCCACTAGGAACACGCCGTAGTTGTTATGGAGGTCAGAACTGTCGGGGCAGTTCTCAATACCCTTGGTATAAATTTCATTTGCTTCTTTTGAATGTCCCTACACACAAATGAGGGAAAATATAAGTATATAAAATGTGGCATTTATTACATAATGTAAAAAAAAAAAAAAAAAAACAGACCAAAAAGATCACTTTGTATGTGTATCATTTACTAAAACGAGAACCAGTGACAGAGAGCAAGACCTGGTCAGCATATAGAGAGGCCAGGCTGGAGTACGCATCAGCAAAATGAGGACCGAAACGAATCGATTCCTTCAACATCCTCTCCGCCTCTTCCTCCTTCCCCTGAGACCTGCAAAACAATATCACCATCATCCTCTTCCTCATACACACAGACACAGTGGCTGTGTCTGAAACTGAAGGCAGCAGCACAAAAAACATGAAATTACTTCTGTGAACCACAACATCAAACACTATTTTTATCCCTTCCACCATTCGGATGTGCCTGGGTTCCTTCCAACCTTGGCATACGGCACACAAAAACAGCATTCTCAGATTTCACACACAAGTAAGATTACAATAGCGAATTCACTTCAGAAGGTTACCAATTTGTATATTTACTTCAGAAGTTTACCAGCTTGTGTATTTACTTCAGAAGATTAACAATTTGTGTATTTACTTCAGAAGATTACCAATTTGTGTATTTACTTCAGAAGGTTACCAGTTTTTTTGTGTATTTACTTCAGAAGGTTACCAGTTTTTTGTGTATTTTATGGAAGCTTGTTTCCAGTACTGAATTAAAAAAAAAGAAAAAAAAAACATTCTTTTTCATTATTCTTACTTTTTTTCTCACAATTATGAGTTTTTTCTCAGAATCGTGGGTTTATATCTTACAATTCTGACTTCATAACAAGCAATTGCGAATTATAAAGTCTGAATTGTGAGATATAATCATGCAATTGTAAGAAGAAAATCTTTTTTCCTCGGAATTGGACTTTATAACTCGCAATTGTGAGTTTATATCTCACAATTCTGACAAAAGAATTCAGGGTTGCGAGAAAATTGTCAGAATTGCGAGATAAAAAGTCACAATTACCTTTTTATTTTACTGGCTACTATAATATTTACTTCAGAAGGTTACCAATTTGTGTCTTTACTTCAAAAGGTTACCAATTTGTCTTTACTTCAAAAGGTTACCAATTTGTCTTTACTTCAAAAGGTTACCAGTTTGTGTATTTTATGGAAGCTTGTTTCCTCCACTGAATAAAGGGTAATTTGTGAGTTTTCATCTCACAATTGTTACTTTTTTCGCACAATTACAAGTTTACGTCTAACAATTCTGATGTTTTTCTCAGAATTGTGAGTTTATATCATGCAAATCTGACTTTATAACAAGCAATTGCAAGAATTGTGCGATATAAACTTGCAATTGTAAGAAAATAGACTTTTTTCCTCAGAACTGGACTTTATAACGCGCAATTACAAGTTTACATTACATTACGTTACATTTATAATTGTGAGATAGCTGATAAAAAAAGTCAGAATTGCGAGATATAACTGAGATAAAAAGTCAAAATTGCAAAATAAAAAGTCATAATTTCCTTTTTATTTTACGGACTTCCATAATATTTACATCAGAAGGTTACCAATTTGTGTCTTTACTTCAAAAGGTTACCAATTTGTCTTTACTTCAGAAGGTTACCAGTTTGTGTATTTTATGGAAGCTTGTTTCCAGCACTGAATAAAAGGTAATTGCATGTTTTCAACTCAAAATTCTTACTTTTTTTCTCAAGATTATGAGTTTACGTCTCACAATTCTGATGTTTTTCTCAGAATTGTGAGTTTATGTCACACAATTCTGACTTTATAACAAGCAATTGCGAGTTATAAAGTCAGAATTGAGATATAAACTTGCAATTGTAAGAAAATAGTTTTTTATCCCTAAGAATTGGACTTGCAATAACTCGCAAGATATAACAGACAAAAAGTCAGAACTGCAAGATATAACTGAGAAAAAAAGTCAGAATTGCGAGATAAAAAGTCACAATTACCTTTTTATTTTACAGGCTTCCAGTATTTACTTCTGAAGGTTACCAATTTTTTACTTCAGAAGGTTATAAATTTATGTATTTACTTCAGAAGGTTGCCCAGGTTGAAGAGAGCTCTGTTGTGTTGAGGGTTAATATCCAGCGCTCTCCTGTAATAAACTTCAGCCTCCTCTGCCTGGTGAGTCAGGGTGCCCAGATTATTCAGAGCACTGGCATGTCGAGGGTACAGTCTATACAAAAACACAGAGGCAATTTATGGATTTACATAATCAAATGAAAGCGCTGATTCTTAACACAAAAGTATGAAGGAAACTGGGGTATTAAGGTGTATTTTGGCAATTGGAAATGCTTCCTTCAGCAGACAAAACCATTCAGTGTCAAATTGTTCTCATGCCTACATGCACACACTTACCTGAGGGCTGTTTTATAGTGGTAAATGGCTTCTTGGTTTCGTCCCCTGTCCTTCAGGAAGTTGGCATAGTTGTAATGAACTTTAGCATTATGAGGTAAAGTCTGAATGCCAGACCTGACGGAGGTGAAAGAAAATAGTTCAGGACCCACATGGAACAGAGAAAGAAAAAGCATTTCAGTTTGAAAGGATAAAACTCCAAAGAATTCAAAACTTCACGATGAATTACATTAAAATGTAAAAAAAAATAACCAAGGTTATCATAGTTACTAAAGTTTTTAGTATGTAGTTTTATGTAGTTGCTAAAACTACATAAAAAAAACTTTTGTTTGCAACATTTCTCATTGTCATTTAGTTTAACTTGATATACTAATTATACACTAATTTAAACAAAAAAAATTAAAATAATAAAAAAATTAAAAATAAAAATAAATAAACAAATAAAAATTATACAGACATATTTTTAAAAACCAAAACTAATACAAATAACAAAACACAACAAAATTATAAAAACCTTAACTAAAATTTAACTGAAAACAGTTAAAATAAAAATATTTTTTTAAATAAATTACATATTTACATTAAAAACTACTAAAAATTACTATAATAACCAGGGTTTTTATAGTTAACTAAAACTATATTAAAACACCTGTTACTTGAAATAAAATAAAATATATATAAAAAACCTTAAACTTATTATTTCAGTTAGTTACCAAGCCAATTTTCATTTAGTTTACCTTGATGTGATAAAATAACTAAAACTAAAACTAAAATTAATAAAAACTATATAGACATATTTAAAAAAAATAATACAAATGATGAAACAAAGTTACAAAAACTAAAATAAAAATGAAAACATATATAATTCAAAATATTTATTAAAACTATATCAGTATCTCAGTGATCCTAAAATCACACTGAAAATAACAGACAAATATACAAACAAAAAATCTTGGCCAAAAATTCTGGACAATCCAATTAAACCAGCTTTAAATGGCAGCAGGAACATGTTAGATGGTTTCTAGCTGCTCATTAACCAACTAAGATATATCAAGATGGTCTAATAGCTCAGCCAGTCCCTCTTTAGTGGATATTCCAGCTAGTGAACCATCTAAACCAACACTGACCAGCTAGAAACTAGCTATTATTTTACAAAACCCAGCCTTCAACTTAAACTGGTTTATTTTGGAGCTTTCAAGCAGGAAGTGAATAGAAACATTCACACACCCACACACCTGAACAGGGCTTCTCTGGAGAGCCAGATCTCATTCTGTTGGACAGTCTTCCAGGAGAAGAGGAGGAGGACAACCAGCATGGACACAGTTAGTGCGGCCGCTCCCCACCGACTGACCACTGAATACAGTCTGTTCAGCCCATGCACCACCAGAACACAGTAACCCATACTGGACAGACACAAAGAGAGTGTTGTTATGGAAAAATCCTTTGTAATGTGAGCGATACTGCACAAAAGGACGAATTAAAGCAGTTTTGGAATAGACCTTTGTGTATATTCCACAGGTAATGTACTGTGGAGAGCACTGTGGGTGGAAAATGGCATCTTTTAAACTGTGATGCTAATGCATTTCAGTATTTAATGTTCTCTCGTGTATTTAATGTTATTTCAGACAGCTAAATAACCATTTCCTAGGTGGAGACAGCCAACTCTCATGAAAAATAGCAATAATATACCCTTTAAAAATATTATGCCTATGCAAGACTTTAATTAGATATTCAAAATGACAACGACTTATGTTAAAAATCATACAACTCTTATGAAAGTATCTACAATATCATTCATGGGTGTAGCATAAATGCTGAAGGACAAAATATGCAATTATAATTAAAACTAAAAGGCGAAGAGTAGGAGTGATTTTTCATCACAAAAATCACAGGAAATAAATAATTACAATTACATGAATTCCCATAAACTGACTAACTGTAATAATTGAAAATTAAATCAAATATATTTTTACATGGATACAATAACATCATAATTATTCAATAAAATATTACATAAAATAAATGTATAATAAATACAATATTTATACATAAATCTAATATATATATATATATATATTTTTATGGGTAAAAATGACAGTTATTTTCATCAGTTCAAATCAGACACAGAGATGAAATAGTGCAGTAAGACCACATTTATTTGAATGAATTATAGCATGGATTTCAATTAATTATCGATCGATCGATCTCGAGAGAGAGAGGACAGTTGTGTGTACCTGCTTGCTGCTTATGCGCGTCTCTCTTTCTCTACAAAAAAATTACTTCAAAAACAGCGATTTTATCACCTCCTTGCTGGGGAATATAATGTAGCGATCGAGGGGTGACAACCAGAAGGGCGTAAGTGACATTTTGACATTTCGGTAGTGAAAAATAGCAATGATTTACAGTTTATTTTAATAAATATAAAAAAATGTAAAAGGTGTGCATTATACTTGACACCTAGATGAACAGTTTACAGTTTGTGTTATGACTGTAAGTAATTCTCCTCAAATGCTATTGAGCTTTAAATTTGCATTTGAGCCCATTCGTTACTGAAAATATAGCAATTTTTACAGTATATTTTAATAAATATCAAAAATGTAAATGGTGTGCATTACAGTTGACACCTAGATAAACAGTTTACAGTTTGTATTATGACTGTTCGTCATTCTCCTCAAATGCCATTGAGCTTTAAATTATGGCATATTTTGCATTTGAGCCCATTCGGTAGAGAAAAATAGCGAATAATTTTTTTTTTTTTTACATATGATTTACAGTAGATTTCAATAAATATAAAAAAAAAATTTAAATGTGTGCATTATAGTTGACACCTAGGTGAACAGTTTACAGTTGTTTTTATGACTGCAAGTCATTCTCATCAAATGCTATTGAGCTTTAAATTTGTGTTTGAGCCCATTCGGTACTGAAAAAATCGAATTTTTAACAAATGATTTACAGTTTATTTTAATAAATATCAAAAATGTAAAAGGTGTGCATTATAGTTGACACCTAGATAAACAGTTTACAGTTTGTGTTATTGCTATTGAGCTTTAAATTTGCGTTTGAGCCCGTTCAGTACTGAAAAAACTGAATTTTTAACTCATGATTTACAGTTTATTTTAATAAATGTCAAAAATGTAAAAGGTGTGCATTATAGTTGACACCTAGATGAACAGTTTACAGTTTGTGTTATGACTGTAAGTCATTCTGCTCAAATGGTATTGAGCTTTAAATTTGCATTTGAGCCCATTCGGTAGTGAAAAAATAGCAATTTTTACATATGATTTACAGTAGATTTTAATAAATATCAAAAATGTAAATGGTGTGCATTATAGTTGACACCTAGATGTACAGTTTATAGTTGTTTTTATGACTGTAAGTCATTCTGCTCATATGCTATTGAAGTTAGAAAAGTGTATACCAATATCGCATGTAACTTTAGAGATGGTCCCTAAATATGCGAATATCGAACGTCCAGTGTCAAGCCAAATTTATACCAGTTGTACAAACACGGATAGGTGACATGAATGGAAATGATTCCAGATCGGCGATGTAGTATTTGGTTTCCCAACAAGGTCCATCGCTCAACATGAAATAAATTTGCTGAATGCAGAAAAAACTGTAGGCTATTTTCCTGCACTCAAACCTACCAATCTAAAGGAAACACCATGTATGGCGTTTGAGGTAATTTGTGAATTAGCATAGACTTATAGTCTAAATAAAACAATTGGCAACTGTTATATTATTACATTTGTATACAAAACTTTGTATTATGCTTGTTATAGAGTGTGTGACGTCACGTACACTACCGCCGGTGGCAATAGACAACCGTGGTGACAATCGACCACCGCGGTGACGCAGTTGTCACGGCGACTGTCACAGCCCTAAGTAAATATTCAAAATTACAAAAGAAATCTAAAAGTTTAAGAATCAGCTTATTCAAGAACATAAATACGAAATATATTAAAAGATAAATATATTGTATAAATATCAGAAATTATTATTGTATAAATTAAGAAATTATTTAATGTTTGTTTATATACTTATATTTATATTTGTATATTTTACTTTAATTTTATTTTTTATTTTATTTTTAGCACAGATTGGCTATTATTATTGAACACTTAATATTGTGCTAATTATTGTAACCCTGGTATGATCCACTAGGTAAGCATCAAGGCAAAAGATTTTAAAATTGCAAACACAAACACAAAATCAGACACATCTGTGAATTATATTTGTTGACTTGAGCGCATATTTGTAGGTAACCATGAGAAGGACAAAACGCCCTTCAATCCTTTAGCCACAGGAACAGGGCCGATCCGATTCCACACCTCACACTGTTTATTTTCAGACACTGGTGTCACTGTTAACACTGTCAAACACAGCTCAAGTCAAACGCAATTACACAAATCTCTCACATGGAGAATATTACTTACTAGTGTTGAAAAAGACTGTCGAAGGAAAAAGTGAGTTATATCAAATGGCGTATTCCCTGGGAATATCTGTTTCATGTTTTTTTTGTTGTTACTTATTCAGTGCTGATGTGTTTCTGGGGCTTAATTTGGATTCAATATCCTTCAAATCTCATTTTCTTTCTTTGTCTCTCTGCTTTGCTTCCCAGAAAGTGACACCTTACTTTCCCTGTCAACACTCACTCCTCAAAAACAGAACATATGAGGACTCCTGCAGCTTCACACACACTTTCACTGCTTCCCACACACACACACACTTCAGAAACATGTGGTACATTAACAGATCAAATGAATTTGTCTTGTAATTCTGTTTTGAAGACACATCAATTGAACACGAGTTTTACTGAAGAAAATATGAATGTGCTTTCCTGTTTAAAACTTGCATCCACACTGCTAAAGCGTTATTTTTGGTTGCTAAAATAAGCAGTATTGCAATGCTCTATGATATTTTAATCTCTAGAGATTCTTCCTTCTATATAAGTCTATTGGATTTTTTTGTTGTTTTTTTTTTTTGCATATTTTACCTAAATAGCTTCAAAATTCTGCATACTTGGCTAAGTAAACTAATTAAAATAAGTTTAATACTTAATACTAGAGTATTTATTTAGCAGCAAGAAAAATATATTTTATATACATTGTATAAAAAAAATTATTATTATTATTATTATTATTATTTTTTGCAATGTAACAATTTCCAAAGCCATTTTCCCTCTCAGTTCTCATTACTGTAAGGCATTACATCACTTCACAAGATATTAATTGTTGGACTGGAGTGGGGTGGATTACTTGTGGATTATTGTGATGTTTTTATCAGCTGTTTGGACTCTCATTCTGACGGCACCCATCCACTGCAGAGGATCCACTGTTGAGCAAGTGAAGTAATGCTACATTCCTCCAAATCTGTTCTGATGAAGAAACTAACTCATCTACATCTTGGATGACCCGAGGGTGAGTAACTGTTTAGCAAATTTTCATTTTTGGGTGAACTCTTCCTTTAATTGTCATGAAATTTAAGTCAATGATCCTAAAACAGGCTTAATTTTCTTGTGCAAAAAACAGTTAAATATGAGGTAAAATGACATTTTTGTCCATTTCACCAAGTATGAGCAATAGTAACAGTGATGTTTCCCTTATATTTTTACTGCATAGACACAACTAAAGTGAATGAGCGCCTGAAAGCAACTGACATTCCTCTCATAGCTTTTCCCTGATGTGTGTGTGGCTGCATGTGTTTATAAATGGTTTGGCCTCTGAGTCGCAGTGCTGTCCTCACGTGTCTGAATACTATTGCTGTTAGCACTAACAAAGACAGTGCTACTAATATTTACCCAGCATGCATAGAGAAGTACCGCCTAAACACCAAGATAAGTGCCCATCTGATCCTAACACAGGCCATTAAATTCACTGAGCACAAACCGCTCATTACTCATAACTAAGTGTACTCAGGGATGTAATGTTGTGTGTGCTTGTATTTATGTGTGTGTATGTGGGCGTTTGTCGGGTCACCGCTACACTCCGAGCTAATAAGATAATTTTTGAACAACCTCTATTAAATACCTCGCCTCATTGTTCAAATTTCTGTTTAATCTCGACAGTTCAGATAAATACAAACACACACACATACACACATTTATAACAGATCAGTGGTGCATTATGGGAAGCAGGGCTCAAGACAGATTATGTACTGTTATCGGTGGTGTGTGATCCCCACAGTGGGATGAAGGAGAAAGAGGGAGAGAAAAATGGAGGTTGAATTTGTAATGCTTTAGAAATAAAGTCATATGAAGAGCAAGGAATGTTTTTAAAGGACATTTTCTCAGGCCGTCGCAATATATTTTTACAGGCACATCCGCACACACACACGCACGTGCGCGCGCACACACAAACCTGGGCATGTAGAGAACTCTTTCCGCCACCACAAATCCCACGCGGAAGAACAGATTACTGGCTGGGATGATGGGAAAGACCAGGAACAGCACGCCCACCAACACCTCCTTCCCTTTCATCTTCTACACAAAGAGAGGCGAAGAAAAAGTGAGACAGATTGAGAGAGAAATCAGAGCCTGTTTGGTGTTAGAGAAAGCAAACGTTTTCCTGCAGAAAATGTCAGTGGAGCTTGTCTATGCAAAATCTACAACCACACTGTTATTTTATTGCTAGGGCGTTGTTATGATACTTTTTTATGGTGGCCAAGAAAGCTCAATACAACTAAACAAAACACATGCAAATACAAAAACATCAGCAAATTAAGAAAACACCTTCATCAGTTTGACAACTAGTGCTGCAAATTCTCACAACGGAAATGTTTCAAGGGGACCCTAATAAGTTAGCCATCTTACATAACGTTTCACAGGTAATGGTGTCTTTCATCAGATTGTTTAGACTAATAATATCCAAAAGGCTAAGAAATCATATTGTGAGTATTTGTAGTGTGTCTCTGTATTTGGTTGCATTGTATTTGCAGCATGTTTCTGTATTTGGTTATTGAGAGTATTTGCAGCACGTTTCCGTATTTGGTTGTATTGTAAGTATTTGCAACGCATTTCTGTATATAGTTGTACTATGAGTATTTCCAACGCTTTTCTGTATTTGGTTGTATTGTGAGTATTTGCAGCACGTTTCTGTATCTGGTTGCGTTGTGAGTATTTACAGCCTGTTTCTGTATTTGGTTGTTGTGAGTATTTGCAGTATGTTTCTGTATTTGGTTATATTGTAAGTATTTACAATGCTTTTTTGTATTTGGTTGTATTGTGAGTATTTGGAGCACGTTTCTGTATTTGGTTGCACTGTGAGAATTTGCAGCATGTTTCTGTATTTTGGTTGTGAGTATTTGCAGCACATTTCTGTATTTGGCTGCATTGTGCGTATTTGCAGCATGTTTCTGTATTGGGTTGTGAGTATTTGCAGAATGTTTCTGTTTTTGGTTGCATTGTGAGTATTTATAGTGCATTTCTGTATTTGGTTGAGTTGTGAGTATTTGTAGT